>JAIUCT010000001.1:9373501-9392787 GCA_021307375.1 Tetraneura akinire | reverse complement strand
TATTATTATTATTATTATTATTATTATTATTATTATTATTATTATTATTATTATTATTATTATTACAATATATTTCGCGTATACTCGTATTTTATCTCGTCCGCGAGACCGTGTGTATAACTGCCACTCACCAGATGTACATAAAATATAAACGTCCGCACTGGTAAATATTGTAAACCGGCGTAACCGAATGCAACCGCGTATACCAATATTATAATATATAATAATACTATTACAATAATATTACTAAATCGATGATATACCTAAAATGTTATTAGATATTATTCCGATGGAGTACGTCAGTTGATAGGTGGACTAATAATAAAAGGATATTAAAACGCGGTACTGGTATAACCTATATAATATTATAATAAAATAATATTGTGGGCGAAATGACAGCGGTCTGTGCCGACAGAATATAGGAAACCGACGTCGCGCGGCGGACCGAAAAGTTTATGTAGTGTCCGATAGCGTTTTGTACGACGTGTATGTGCATAATATATTAATATTATAATAACGCGTCTATGTTTTTTGAAATTTCTCGTTTTTTAAATGTGTATTATTATAGTAGGTACTATATAGGTAGTAGTAAAAAAAAATAAAAGGCGAAAATGACGCGGGATAGTTAATGCGAAAACGTCCACAATCGCTCTGGAAACGTCTTGTTTTTCTCGATGAAAATAAAAAAAATGGTAATATTCAGTTTATTATGGAATCGTTGTACACGCGCAGAATACGAGAGATACCTAAACCTAATACCCGGTAACCGGTATCACGGATGATACCATACGTGTACACGCGCGCACGCGAGTGTGTAGCTGGTATATACGACATGTCCGGACATAGAATTGTAACGTATTATTATATCTATACCGTGGTAACGTTATGTGCATACGATTATTACGTATTATATTATCATGATGGTCGTCGTCATTACAATTGTTATTATATTTTCGCGGTTTGATGGCGACCGGCTGCGGAACGTTGTCTTCAACAATCCGTGACGCGTTGCCCTCACTCGCGTGTCTCATCCCATACGGAGCTTATTTTCGTTGATCGGTTGCGCGTATAATACGTATACCCACTCGAAAAACGGGATGAAAAAAAAATAATAATATACGATAATATTGTACGTTAATAACGATAATAATAATAATATATTGTTCGACCGTAATGATATCGCGCGTTCGTCGGTCGTCGTGCTCGGTCGGCGCCGTCGTTTTCGACTTGACGCTCGGTGTGGAACGCGCGCGACGATTGCCCCGTGTCGTTTCCGGTGTGCTGTGGTGCTCGGGCAGGTGGTTCGCGTCTATAATATCGAGCCGATGGGTCACGACCGACTGCAGTCGCTAATATAAATACGAGCGATCGCCTGACACTATATCAGCTGAATTAATAATAATAATAATAATAATGATAACAATAATAATAATCGTAAAACGTGTGGTCGACATTGTCATGTAGGTATAAAATAATTTAAATTATATACGTATTATCATGTTTTGTCGCCAAATTAACAAACGTCAAGGTTCGATGGTTAGGTTATTTACTCTTTCGGTCAGACTGGAGGCGGTTATAAATGACGGGGTCGAAAGAAGTCGTCGATAATTCGATACGCCATACACGAGAAAACAATAATAATAATTTCCTCCTCCCGTAAGGGCGCCAGCGAATTTTTAAATTATAATATACTTATACGCATTCGTATTTCGTATATAAACTTCGAATTATCATCATCATCATTAGGCGTTTTGACGTGCCGATAACCATATTTTTATAACCGCGCATTTTCTATATTGGCGTCATTGCGTCAACGTCGTTGACATAAACGATTTTCGTCCTCTCCGTGGTTAACCGTTTTAAAGGAAAAACGTGGTATTATTATTATTATTATTACTCATCTTGACGATATTTAAATTTTTGCAAATTGCCGCGTTCGTTCGTTATTTATTTATTTATTTATTTATTATTGTCAATTCTGACAACGTTTGAAATTAAAAAAAGTAGTTTCCACTTTGGAAAAACGACGTTTACGAAAAGCCGTCGTAATATTATTATTTATTAAATATTATTTTATACGGTATATTGTATATATATATATATATATATATATACGGTGGCCAATTAAAAGAGAAAAATGTTACCTTGTTTTTTTTTATTTTTCATAAAAAAAAAAAAAGGAATAACTAATAATCGAGTTAAAATATTGTTAATTAGGTACTATAATCGCCAGCGAGTGAAATATCTCGTTCGGCGAAACTCGGGATTTTCATTTAACATTATTAAGCGTTTTTAATTTTCACGCTGTCGAGTTTTATAATATTATTATTACCGCACACCTGCAAAACCGAAGAAACTTTCCGACGAGACTCCGTGACCGATATCAATATTTTTTCGTTTGTTGTACGCTTAATTGGGAATTTGGGATAAATCAAACGAATTCTGGTATATAATAATTGGACACGCGTATACATCGCATTAATAATTGGACCCGGAGGTGAATGTTGTGTTTACGCAAGTTTATATACCCTGTAAGGGACCCACGAAAATAATAATAGCAATAAAGCATTTTATATATAATATTTTAAATACGCCGTTCGAGCGATTGACACGTATGTAATATAATCATTATCCATTTTACGATAATAATAATATATTCACCTAAAACGATCTAATGGCGGTTTAATATTTTAGCTTTCAAAATACGATCTTTCAACTTTTACATAATATTATAGAGACTTTAACTCTAACTTTAACTTAACTTTAACTTAACCTCTATTCTGTCTAAAAAAATCATAATATTTTTCCTGTGTCCAAATATTGATAATAAGAATAACATACGCGTATACGATTATACGAACTCTATAAGATATATTTCACCTAAAACGTTGCGATTTTTGTTTTACGTATACCATATTTAATATAATTTGGAATACTTATAACTTATAACTTATAATTTGATTACGGACGGCGGATAATTTATTATTGTGATACACGTGAAATTTATACGGACCGAAGCGTAACAATAATTATTATCGTATATTATATTTTCATAAAAATAATGTTGATTGTTATAAATTATAATATATTATATTTCAAATTCAAACGTTAAGTGATAATGGATAAAAACTATCGAATAGATTGGAAATTGAATAGGACCGTCGTATAGAAATGCATAATATAATAATAATAGACTCGTATAGTTGTTGACGTTTTAAATTTCCTAAAATTTACGCATATATTATTATTATTTATTTATGATGCATTTCAATTATTATAATTTCTCAACATATTATAATAAACGTCCGAGAAATGACACGTCTTCTAGTCTATTCGTATATATTATCTATATATCAAAACTGACAGGGAAAATTATTGACGCACGACGTGTTAAATCGACGGTTTACCTTTACTGGTCGAACACTGCCGTTCTTATACGCGTAAATTATATAATTAATTTTCGCGTTCGGTTTATTTTTCGTCGGCTTCAAAACGATTTCTATGAGCACGTCACTCTCATAATATAATAATATAATACATTCGTACAGTATTACATTGCAGGTCATATTATAGTCACAGGAGAATACGTAGTCGGCGAGAATTATTTATACGGATGAATATCATGTGCCTACTGAAATTGGAATCGCAATAATGAAATACGAGAAATAATAATAATAATATATTATAATATTACTGTAACACCCTGTCGCGTTGTTATAAAACATCGATAGAACGCTATAATTATGCATATAGATATAGGTTAGATGGTGTATACAGGTTATAATAATTTTAAAAAATATAATAAAACAACACACTGCTCGTCAGTTGTTCGTCGAAGAGTTCAAAGAAAATTACAATTTCCGATTTGCCCACGCTTCCATTGAGAGTTGAGGCACGCATAATATTATAACAATAAGAAGAATCTGAGAAGTCGTTTGCAATACTTTGACAATAACGTAACGAGCTTTGGTCTGTTTGTTGTATTTTTCTCCGCCCGAGTTTTGTATAAATTTAATGATTAATTATTGTTTTTTAACGAACCAACTTAGCTTTCGTGTGTATATATATATATATATATATATTATATATAGACTGCAATGGATCGACTGTGAATTGTTAGGTGGCACTCTGTTCCGAAAGAAATATAAAAAAAAAAAAAAATGGTTACACGATGTGGTTCGACATTCTTTTCTTCTCATTATATATAGTTGCAGTAGTGTATTATTTATAAGTTTAAAAGTTAATTCGATAAGTTTTCCATTTGAAAAGGGATTCCAGTCGAAGGTTAGAGCTGCAGGGTTATATTATATCGTGAAGTACCTACATACTTTTATTGATTTTTTCATAAATAAATTATTAACTAAACGCGATGGAATGTTTATGAAAAAGATAAAAATATTTTCTTAAAATTGAAATATAAGATTAAATGTAAATAAACGTTCCGTTTTAACAATAATTAATAATAACGTTGGATTGCACGTCACAATAAATTTCGTAAAAATACCTTTATACTATACGTCATATAATATTATTTAAGTTATTTTTTTTCCATATAAAAAATAGTTTTGAAATTTAATTAGGTAATCGCTAACCTACTCTAGTGCCTATAATAATATATTAAATCATTGTTGAACTTCGAGGGCATTTTCTTGTAAATAGGAGAAATGGCGGAAGTTTATATTTTGTCCATCCCAGATATAGATTTGAAATACACATTATCATTATGCTAAATTGTTAGCTTACGAGACGTTTGCGTATTATGGAATTATTAATATTATATTATTAAGGTAAATTATAGGTTATTTGTTTATATTGTTTATTAAAATACAATATATACATATTTTATCTACTGTTTTTTATTGAAATAATTAATTTTGTTAATTGATTCGATAAAATAACAGACCAGGTAACACATAAACATTTATAAATTTATAATATATACCCAGTATATTTTTATATATACGTATACTATAGTTGGCGGAACGGCATTGTTTATATTGCGCTTGAAATTTATTACGTGTTTACGTACACGAGTCATAATTTATCGTGAAAACATTGAATGCAATTAAAATAAAGTGTACGTAAAATAAAAAATTCCAACAAACCGCACGCGACGACATTATAAATAATATTATAATAATAAATAATAATAATATGTAGGTACCAAGTACCGAGTATATGGGGTGGACAGATCGAGCTCGTGGAGGTTTTGGATTCTGTATACCCGTGACTCGCGCCGTGTAGACGATAAATTCCAATTTGTTTTTACGTTACCGTGGTAGAAATACAATATAATATTGTTAAAACGACGTCGTCGGCGGATTTCGCGACTTTCGCTAAATTTAAACGTTACGTTGCGGTTGGGTCGCCAAGCGCCAACTCGACGGATGCAATGTACATTATTTTATGTTGTTTACGTTTTTTTTTTTTTTTGGTCTTATAACGTAAAACGTATACGCGTTGTGTGTACGGTATTCGTGTTGCTAATAATAATATTTTATGTACACCGCCGGCAGGCTAAAAACGCCGGTTTAAAGTTTATCATTTTACGCGAAACAACGTTCGTCCACGGTCATATTATAATTTATTTATATACGAAATATCCGTCTTAAGCCCCCGAGTAAACGAAACTCGAACGATATACACTTCCTATTAAATTATTTATTATTATAATTTATAAGTATTATATTATGATGGGCATGAGCATATTATTACTATACGAACCTCCGGCGCTGTAAATTACAAAATTATTCGACCCGTCTCCAGTTTGATTTTATTTTTTTTTTCTTATTGACAAACGATTTTTTTTTTTCATCATTTTCATTAAACGCTCGCGGACGAAAAAATAATTGGTTTTCGAAAGAAAAAAAATAATTTTAACAGAATCTACTGACGACGGTTTCGTCGACGTTCCATTAAACTATATACGAATAATATCATTACAAGTATAATATATAGGTTTATATATTATATAAGAAGTATATCAATTTCGTCGTTTTATACTTACACGTTATATGCATATTATAAATAATATACGAAACAGCTATATTAAACGGTTTTCCTCTCCCATATTGCGATGTCTTCGGAAAGCCGAGAGCCCGAAGGCGATTTCGAAGTAGAAAATAAAAGAATTGTTTTTTTTTTTTATTATTATTATTATTAAAACGCGTTTCGTGATGCGTGTACGAGCAATTTTAAATATTTTTCGCCGCGTTTAAATATAATATATAAAAATAAAAACACGATTCACGGACAAAACATCTGTCGCCAAAATCGAGTCTCCAAATCGAGCCAAAACAAAAACGACTTTTTTTATTTCGCAGGATTTTTTTGATTTTTTTTCGTATCATTGATTAATCGAAATATTCGAAATAGACGTTATACTGTCAAAGTTATACGGTGTAAATTTTACCGTTTAAGCAGTACGTATCCTATATCTATACAGGTATACATTATAATTCGTTTTATGTTATTTAAGGTTAAAATATTAGTGTTCATTTTTTGTTTACTCGACGAGCCGATTATATTATTTTGATTGAGTATCCGTAGCGAATCGTTTCTCGGTCGTGTCCAAATACAGGACTATTATGAAAATTATTCGAAAAATGATAGGTAGAGGTATATCGTATATATAATAAAAAAAAAAGTTAAATATAGCGCGTTATTGAAACTGCAGCCGCCTTCGTGCGGTCTTAACGGCACATGAGGTATAATTTCTGAAATAAAAGCAAGAGCGTGCCGAATTATATATTTATTTTTCCGCACGAGCAGCCCGCGAACAGAACGACCGGAATTCACGCGGATATTATAACATCGCAACGATAACTCTCGAAGAAGATTCATTCCCGCGTCATTTCGTAATACGATATCACTCTGTATAATACGGTTAAATACAATCGCGACGTTTACACTTTATAATAATGTCTAATAACATATAGGTAATAATAATAATATGATACGTACGTCGTCATAAAACTACGATTTTCGTTATTATATTATTATTATTGTTACGTCTTGTGCACGTGATACATCCGGTATGGAGCACATGTACGATATTATTATTATGATTGTCTTTGGTTTTGATTTCCACATGGAAGAAAACCCAACGACGCGACCGGTTAATAAGGCTTTTCGCGTATACGCCCGGCGAAAGGTATCGAATAACTCTCGTAACAATATTATAATTGTATTTTATTTTATAAAAAAAGTTTTATGTGCCGCGTTGAGGCATAATATAATATAGTATAGGTCGTGTCCAGTCATCCGATTGAAGTTATCGTGTCGGTACTGTCTGGGTTATTTTTTTATGATAATAATTACGACGAATAAGAAATATATACCTATATAAAACGCGCCCGTCGACGACCCCACCGGAAGCCCTTTGCCGCGTACCGGAAGGAAACTCACCTCATGCGTGTGCTCACGCGTAGATTTACTCGTATAATAATAATTATGATTACAGCCGTACGTTATTGTCGCCGCCGGCACTGTAGTCTGTTGATCGATAATAATTATTTAAAGAACGGAATATTTTTTTCCTATTTTTGAAAAACGAATATTTTTATAACATCATATTAATATAATATGTATAATTATTTTTAAACGACGCTCGTGTGCGGATAAAAGAAAAAAAATGAAAGGAAAACGTAGATTAATTATTATTATTGTTCGAGTCTTCAATTATTGTCGGCGTTCGCACGTGTCTCATTATATTATATTATATGAATATAAATAGTACGATTGCCACTTGTCTTGAGACATCAAATTATACGCTGTCATTAGCCGCGAGATGTATACAGGGCGCACCACGAATAGTTTACGTTAATACTATAATTACATAACATACGAAATCGTCGAGGCACCATGCGATTCGCTCTGTATTTTACACCTGTCGGATTGACGTCGTATGGAAAAACTTACACGACTGATTTATATTGTTTTACGTATAGATTATATTCCAATAAATGTCATCGTTTTGTTCCGAGTATAAGTTAACTTCTCCTCTTGTTCGCATTTGATCGAAGTCGTACCTATAACTTTAATATTATATTATATTCGTGTATAAATTATTTATTTTATAAAGTTAAACGAGTGTACAGTATAATATTACGTTCTTAAAGTTTTAATTAAAAATAAAATAAAAATATGAACGCTTTGCTTCTGTAAACTGTAAATATATTATGTTATAATATTGTAATTAATAAAGTTTGTAAACTACATTAATATAATGTACTATCGTTAAAAATTCAAAATATTTTACATTTTAATTTTTCTAACTTTAGTACTCGTGTAGTTTAAAACTGAAAAAAATTATTTTTACATAAAATGTGTAAATATTTATATTATAATATGTCGTAATCATAATAATATTTGTTATGGGAAATAAAATGATAAAAAGAAGATATTGTGATACTGTTGTAGAAGAAGTACATGTTACATGTGTAAGGAGGATAGTGTTGATTTTTGATTAAAATTTGAATGTAATGATTTATCAAACGATTCTGAGCGGAGTACTGTCAGATTTGGGTATTTATAGGTGACTATAATTTAGGGGTTTTATGGTCATATATATTATACCTGTATATGACACGTAGAGAATGTATTAATGTAAAAATGACGAACTTCGCTCAAAATCGTTTCCTCGAATGTAATGATTTATCATTGCATTCAAATTTTAATCAAAATTCAAGTACATTATCTCTTTCACATCAGTATCAGCTTTTCTCCTTTTGTATTACAACGCGTATCTATAATTATAGTCGTTGTATCTGTAATGATATGATACCTATGTTAAGAAAACGACATTTTTACATCGTATCAAAACGTTTAAAACATTTCAAACTATGTATTACATTATGGTTTTTCAGTATAATATTCGCATCAACCAATAATAATAAATTAATAAATAATAATTATTATTGTCATTACTAGAAATCATCGTCCGTAAACGTTTTTGGCTATCGAATTTTTCGGATACATCGTCTACGACTCTTTCGTTTCCGGACCACATTCGTATGCGCCGACTTACCGCGGTAATAATAATAATATATTTATTATTTATCGGTCTCGTTTCCGATCCGAACGTATACGTTGGGTTCCGATCTATGTATTTACGAAACAACGGGCTACAAACCGATTTATATTATTTTATACTATATAATAATAATATATCATTATAAAATTATAATACGTGTGTGCCATCGTCGAATATATTATTATATTATCATAGTAATATTCGTATAAATAATATCATTTTTCGCAACCGATATTTCGAAACGCAGATTTTCGGTACAGTAAACACACAAACGACCATGACTTCAGGCGTGTGTAGTGTGTTTGAATTTTTTTTTTTTTTTAACGTTACGAACATCTGTCCCAACTGGCGCAAATGATAGACACCGTGTCGAATTCTAAAGACCGTCTGCCTGCCTTCTTCGGATATCGTTACGCCATCAAATAATAATAATAATATTATGCGAAGGTAGGTACTTATGTATACGCGTAAGTAGGTACTTACTTTATACGTTCACCGTACTACGGACTACCGTTATTATTTTTTACCGTCCGGTGGTTTTGGTATAAAAAAAAAAATAATAATATAATATGTATATTGTTACGTGTTTATATATAGGTATGATATTATTATAATACGATGCTTATATATACGTATATTATGTAACATAAATATTAAATTAAATCGGTTGTTTGAAATATGCAAACGTGCGCGGAAATGAGAATATTTTCGTCAATTTCGCGTCATTATCTACCCGTCTATACCGCAAAGAGGATGCCAAAAAGTAAAGTATAGTCAAGTTATAAGAGCATTTGTCTATTTCCCACGAGCATACTCGGAAACGACACATTATCGTTCGAATACGAATTACGTACCTATAATATATTATTATGTTTTATATTCGGAAAAAGTGAACGTTTCTCGATTCGGTCGATGTGCATCCGTCTGGTCAAATCTCATATTATTAATAATAATATATAATATAATGTGTCGAGTTAAATCGCTCTGTTTGCTGTGCAATACTCGGAAAAATCTGATTATATCCGTTAGAATATAATACGTTATTCGATCTTTTTGGTCGTTTGTTGTTATCCGAAAATAGTCGTCTTGATTTTGTCTACGTAACTATACATTTGACATGTGCATATCTAATTTTGACTCATTCGAAATTTTTTTTTTAAATTTCATATTTTTAATAAACTGGCGGTACAATGTTAAATATTCAAGTTAATATTACTATGATAATTATTATAGGAGATGAACTGAAATTAACTTTATTTTACAGTAAGAAATGTGTTGTTTAAAACGCATATATTTATATACGAGTGAATAAAAATAATAATTAAGTATAAATTTATGTATCTATTTAAAATACTGAAAAAATTATCTAACTATAAGTAATATAATATTTCGTATATTATATTTCTATTTTATAGCGAATATTTTAAAACACTTAACATAAGTGATAAAAGTTTAGCACTTTTAAAAAGTTCGTTATTTATTGAAACGTATTAGATATAAATTTTCTCAGTTTAACTATTAATATAATTTTTAAGTAGTTTAAATTTCGAACAATTAACCCATCAATGCATGATTTTTTTTTAATATTAAAAAATTATTTTTGGATAGTTCTAAAGCAATAGAATACGTAAAAAATAATTTTAAAAATCTATTTTAATTTCAAATGTTGAAAAAGTTGAAAAAGTTGGTTGTTGCTGTAGAGCAACACTGTGCATTTGTAACTACAAATAGGCATAACACCAAAAATTATTTTATATTCTCAATATAACTTATTTTAGTTATGTATAATATAATATAACATAATATTATATTTATTTTTGGTTTATCTTTTGATTTTTTTATTCTATTCGCTCATAATAATATATTACGAGTATATTTTAAACATTAATTTTGTGCATCTTGAAATTTTTAAAAATAAAGCTGTCGGGTTATAATACAGAGCCCTGTAATTGAAGTCGAACAATACACTTTCCCCCTCGAAATTACAACCCATTTGTCGGTCTTATTATAATATACAAGTATTCGGCTATACAGGATCAACTGGCCCATCATTGTATTTTTTCTTCTCATACCTAATACATATTATCAAAGCGACCACTTTTACAACATTCTTAAGTCGGGTAAAAGAGAGTTTTTGAGTAGAAATAAATTATCAAAGGATACGACACGATGTCTTTGAAGTTATGAGTACACACTAGAGTGGTAGAGTACACACAAATTCACGATGAAAAATTGAAAACGCATACTTGTGTCTTGCGTTTTAAGTCAAACAATTCTATATATATATTATATACTTCTTCCAACGCCTATAGATCATGATCTTGCGTTAAACTTGTGTAGTAGGTATACTACGTAAAGGAACAGAATATTTTATTTTGTTCATCGGGTCTGTTACAGTAAGATTAAACGTCTAACTTATTTTCATTAAAAATGCGGCTATAACACGTTTTGGAATATCGCCCTTTACGAGTATATATTATGGAGATAAGCCGAAAGATAATATATAGCTATATTATATTATTTATTATAAAAATAAGCTTTGATATGATTTTAAAACTATAATTTGCAGTGGCGTAACTAGGATCATTTTGTGGGTGGTTATATGGATATTTGTCATTACTTCATTAATAAGAAAAAAAGAAGAGCTGATACTGCTGTGGAAGGGATACAGGTCTAAAGAGAATAGTATTCAATTTTAATTAAAATGTCAAAACGATTTTGAGCGAAACTCATCAGATAATAAGTGTATTGATTAATATTTGTACATTCAAATAGTCTCTACGTTCAATATAAATGCCTATAAAATACCTAAATGAGTCACTTAAATACCTAAATCTGACAATACTTCGCTCAGAATCGTTTTTCGAATGGAATGATCATTGCATTCAAGTTTTAATCAAAATTTAACACTATCCTCTTTATTCCTGTATCTCTTCCACAGCAGTATAACTTCTTCTTTTTAGACTTTAAATAAATAGAAAAAAAATTGCTAAATGTAATATACACAATTATTTAGAACTAAATTAAGTAATATGTATTTGAGCTTCAATAAAAATTTCAACATTTTTTGTTTATTTAATTTAATATCATTGTAAAAAATCGAGAAGTATTAAAAAAAATTCATATAAATACTTTAAATATAGATTTTACTAAAATTTCAATTTTAAATCCATAATTAATTTATAATTAAATTTTATAAAATAAATTGATACATAAGATTGTTCTAATATTTAAGAACTACGTTAAACAATATGTATTAGTAATTTAGTATACTATAATATATTTTTCAAAAGTATTGAGAAATAATAAGAAGAATATTTATATTGATTCTTAGATTTTCGATAACACTAAAAATATCAACTTTAAATAGCTATAAAAGACTTGGGATTTTTTTATACTCCGTTGTAATGTAATATGTGAATATACTTCAATAAAATTTTCAGACATTAAAACACAAAATTCCCAATTTTACCAATATTATATGGATAAAAATGAGAATTTCAGGAAATATTCAAAGTCCGATATTTTGTAGAAAAATTAACGTAATAGTATTTTATCACATTATATATATATATATAATTATATGTGAACATTCAACAAATTTTTCAAATCATCAAAATTACCTGAGTTATCGTGAAATATTGAAATAAAATTCGTCGAAATTTTAGTTTTCATGAAAAATGCCGTTTTTCATCATTTTGTGGTATCGTTTTTCCTATCGCATATATGGTGAGTTTTGAGAAATTTGAAAAATGATCCAAATAAAATACCAACTAAAACCACTTTCCAGCCGGAAACTTATGCTGTTCGTGAAAATCGGAGCATTATTTCGGATCAAAAAAGTGTCTTCTTACATAAGAACATAAAAAAAAAAAAATAAAAAAAATAATAAGACACATATTATTGTTAAACCGATACATTTTTCACTTCACTCAAAATGTAGGAAACATTATCTCACAAATTATAAATGATTATATTATACTCGTATTTTAATTGTTACAATATTATTTCAAGTTTTTTTTTTTGCTATAGTTCGTAAATAATTTTCTCAACATTTATGTTTTGCGTTACAATTTATATTAATGTCATTTTCTACTTAATATAAGTAAATATTATTTGTAATATGTAATCTTGATTTCTATTTACTTATTATTACTTATTAAAATATGGATTTAGATTTTTTTAAACAAAAAAAGAAGGGTCTGGGGGTCACGTTTTCACCTAAATAAATTCTTATTTATTTATACTGTTCCTTTTTAACTATATAAGAAGTTATGGTTCATTATTCAAAAAATATAATTATGTAAAGTATAATAAATTAGAAAAAAATGTAAAACTTAATTACAATTTTATAATTCCTTAAGATTACCATTACTTATATATAAGTAGTTTTATGTATATTATAGATTATGCGGAGTATAAAATTTAACTTTTATTTATTAATTAAGAATTAACAATAATTTCTATTCTATACACCATTTAATATATACCTGAGCCCAATTAACATAACTAAGAATATAGAATAAAAGTAAAGTCGGTCCAGACTAAAACCATCACAATATTTTTCTTTTTTCGCACTTTATTATTTTTTAATTTAGTATTAATGAATGTATTAACTATTAATAATTAGCATACTTATTAGTAATTTCAATAAAATTAGGTAGGTACCTATACGTTTTTTAAAACAATTTTACGTTTAGTAAATTGTATATAGTATATTATTATACTAGTTTAATAGTAATTATAACTTATTATTTGTTACGCTTACAGTTTTTCTCTAATCGATGTTTTTTTACGGTGTGTGTAAAATATGATAAAATATCAAATGAAACATTAGATTTACTAATTTTATCGTTGTAAAAGCCGTTTTTGTGTTTCAACTTTTAAGGTTTGCTACACCAGGAGATCTACATATAATACCTAATTATTATATCGTATGTGAGTTATTATAACACGTAATCCATATAATCGTATTCAGTTGCCGTAGAGATAAGAAGGTTAGGAGATTATATAGTTTTCATTCGTACCGCACTAACATTAATTTTTTTAATAGAAGAAGGGTCGAGGGCAAACGAAATTTAACTTTCCCTCCCCTTTCGAATACTGTTCTAGCCTGCACGTGTTTTAACAACTGTAATATATATATAGTATCGTCCTTATCGTCCGTTTTCTTTCCAATTTTCGTGTTACCGAACTTAGACGAGAAATGAGAATATAATATTATGAGACTATGAGAGTATAAATCGTGTTACACATGTACTCGTACCAAACTGCACGGGGTTTTTCAAAAAATTGTAGGTATATTATATAGGATTAGTGATTTATCGGCCAGTGACGTAATAGGAAATAGTCAAAGTTTGGTCTACGGAACGGGCCACCCTTGATGGGCGGGTCGGGGCTGGATACTGCGGCGTATAATATAACAATAACGTGTAATTTATTGTCGTCATCTTACGGCCGGCCGAGCAGAAGACCGTAAAGAACGTTATATTAATAGAAATAACAGCGTGTACAGTATATTATACGTCGTATAGAATAAACATAAATCCCGATCGTGCAATAATACACTTGTAGGTATACGGACGACGAGACCGAATGATATTACACGTTTGAACGAATCGTATACGAAACGATAATTATTATTATAATAGTTGGCAGAAAATATAGTTTATAACATTATTATTATTATTATTATTATTAGGTTTTAGGTATTATGTTATATATATATATTATATAGGTAATGTGGGTTATACGCACGGATACACAACCATTCGATAAAATTCAAAAACCAATAGAATTAACGGGATGTCCGTAATTAAAAATCGGCCGTACGATATACCTACCTAATATTACACTATAGGACATTAATTTATTTTTTAATTTTCGATCAAAACCGCTATAATGTACAATATTATGCGATATACGTGTACAACGATGTGTATTGTAACATTATCGAATATTTATATATATATATATTAAATGTGTGCCCGCTGTGCCGGTTATCGCATCGGTTTATAAACTGCAAGACTCAAATATCGTTTATTTAAATAAGGCGACCCAGGCGGGGAAAACGAATAACACATTCAAAATACAATTTTAACGGACGACATAAAATATAATATACGAAATTATCTCTTACGCATATATAGTAGGTACCTGTATAATGTATATATATACTCGTATGTGTGTTTCCACTAGGCGACCCCCTACCGGATATTTCACGGTTCCTCGGTGTGGGTCCTGTGTAGGCCCTCTCGTCAAGCATCACAGTTGTGTACGGTTATTTTTATAATTTTATATAAAAGAGAATCAGATGGTTCATTATAATTTATAATATATTATAAACCGTGAAACGTAAGCAAACTTTGATAGAAAAAATATATTTTTTAAACGCAAATACATAACATATGTATTATATTTAGAATGTTTACAGCGGTCGTACCTTTTTTTTTTTTTATTAGTAATTCTATATTAAAAGTTATTTTCGTGACTATAGTTGTTAAAATTAACTGTTAACCTGTATATGGACCACATTTCGACCTTATTGTGGGAAAACTCGTTTAAAAATATGGAGTTAGGTATATTTTTATTTATTTCACGCAAAATATTTCAATATTATTCACAAATATTACAAATATAACTGAACGCAATCATTATGATAACATTGATAACAATAATAATAATATATAACATGATTAATCCTACAATATTAATTACACAACATAGTTTAATATAAATAGTTTTTAAAGTTACCAAATTTACATTAAAAAAATCAATATTATAATCTAAAGAATTACCAGAATTCATTAAGTTTATTGTGTGGTAAAAATTCCATATATTTCAACACTATTTTATTGATATAAAATAATTTTTTATCTCTATTACATTTTAAGGGACATCTAAAATGTGTAATATCTTTTAAAAGTTCAGGACAATCAATACCATTATTTAAGAGTTTATAAAAAAATATTAAACTTAATCTTTTTTTCCTAAATCAAAGGCTTCTAAATTTAAATACTGTAGAAGTGTCTACACTTAGAGTATCTTTGTAACCGGAATGAGGTAATCTATAAATATTACACTGAATTTGATATTATGCGCACAACATCCAATTTACGAATTAAGTATCTAATGTTAATATAAATAATTTTGTGGAAGGGCCAAGTAATGCGTAACTTTTTTCGAAGTTGAGGTTATGATTATACTTAAAGTTAAAATATATAAAGACGCATACATACATTAGGGGTTAGATTAGAGGTTATATTTTCGGATTTTCATAATATTTTCACAAAAATTAATTATTTTTCAAATGTTCGTTTTGTTCACACACAGATCAGGCGGCAGTGCCGGCTAACACGGTCAGCGTGGTGCGGGTGGTGCGCGTGGATGTGCCGTCCTTGGTGCGGTCGTTTGACTCCAAACCGGACCCTTCGGCCGGCGAAGTGCCACCGCTGTTGTTGCGTTGCGCTTATGCGCTGGAGGGCGGCGAGAACGACGACGAGGACGGTGAAGTGCAGGCTGTCCATCAGCCGGACGTGAATACTACCACGTTAGATGGAGACCGAGCGAAGAGATCACCGAAGAAAACGTCCGTGTCGGACGCGGCTATGGATGCGGCCATCGAGGAAGTGCAACACCAGCGCGGCGTGGTGGTGAAATGGTATTTCCGCCGAAACCCCGTGCCGGCCGTACCCAACAACGCTGTGGGCATTATTAACGATAATGCGCAAGTGTATCAGTGGATAGCCGGTGGCGGGCCCCAAGGCGGTGGGCCCCTGGGCCCATTGATCGGACGAGCGGTAGACGTAACCGACCAAACGCCGCGCACCGACAAGTCCGTGTTGCATCGGGTCATTAGAGTTGACCGTCCTACAGCCGAGCTGACCGGCGAGTACAGGTGTCAGGTGGAAGACTGGAACGCTGAACGTCGGTCCACTTGGTATCCTATGGTCGTGTATAGTGAGTATGATATTTAAAAATATTTTATGCTAATATGTTCATTTGATATTGAAATTAGTAAATTACTATTAAAATAATAAAAAATTATCGGTAATATATGCTAATAAAAATTCCCTTTGATCGTTTTTAAATATTAAAATGTACTAAATTTTTTTTAAAAAAATTGAGTTTAAAAATGAATTTAAAAAAAATGTAATTTCTGAAAATTATTACTTTTGAATTCTTTTTTTATTATTATCAATTATTAAACAGAATTTAGAGTTATCTAATTAAATTAAGATAAAAAATAAAAATTAATAAATCAATAATTCGCATTTATAGTTATATTATAATTATTGTGTAATAATAATCAAATCGGTGTTTAAATATATATAAATATATAATTTATTTTAAATTTTTATACACTAAAGACTAAAATAAAAATTGTTTTTATTTTTTCGTTATTATCAATATAATAATTAACAATAAAACATTGGAAATATCATATTATTAGGTTAAAGATTTAAATGTCAGAAAATTGTATGAAAATATAATGTTTGACTTAGATTTAAATTTTTTTTTTTTTTTGATATAATATTATTTTAATTTAATAGGTATTGGAAATGTTCTCAAAATGTAATTTATTTGGATTCTTACATAATATTACCATATAATATAATTATGATATTGCATTTACATTTGTTCTAATGATTACCTGATGTTATTTCGTTTCTTTAAATAAATTGAAAACATAATGTAGGTAATATCTAAAATAATTACTTACAAATATAATTTTATGCCAATTTAAAAAGTTATACACTTTCATATAACGTTAATACATTTTTTTTTTATATAAGGTTCGGGTTTTTAAATACTATTGTTTGCATAGGCGGAAATCCATTAAAATTTAAGGGGCTTAAATTTTTTAAGAATAATATAACAAAAAAAAAAAAAAAACGAATAAAATAAAATCGTAATACCTAATACCTAATAATAATAATAATAAAATATAATATATTTTGTTATAAATGTAAAATACAAATGCCTAATTTTTAGTAGGTCTAACCAGATATTTTTTGGTGCTTAGCCCCTTCCATCCAAGCTCCTATTTCCGCCTACGCTTCTTTGTTTTTCAATTTAGTAACTCGAACATCGTAACTTAGTTTATTTCTTTCGGAAAAATAAGTTTTCCTATTATAAATAAGAAGGTTTTTAACGTTTTTAATAATTTTACCCTTTGATCTCGATTAGCTTTAATACTTGCCTTATATTATATTTATAAGTTCATAAGTACTATTTAGAGATACGTAATATCATCCATTCGATGATTTTTATACGGTATAATAATATATTATTATCCAATAATACCGTTCACGTTAATATGGAAATTTATGTATAGTTTGGATATTGATCGTTTGACCACCAGGCGCTAATGATTGATTCGTTTATAATAAATATTCGTTCGTTAGTCGTATAATATTATATGAATACATTATGTAACGTTAATAACTAATAAACGTTTTACATAAGGTTTAAAACCAACAAGTTCTAAAACGGTATAATAATATTAGGTGTATTACGATACATGGCAGTTATGGTTGACGTTTTGTGTTCGTCCTAGGAAAAAAATATATTTTAAGTTATACGCGTACTATTTCTGCATTTTTCCAGTTTTTATAATTATTATGATTTATGACGAAAGAGATGGTCGTGTTTGTTCAGGAATCGAACATCATAAGCGCGATCGATTTTTAAATTTTTTTCCCTAAAATACACGAGAATTCGCAGTTTTTAATTTCGAGTGTTTACGCGTGGACAACGTAAACACGTGTTTCTTTTTCTTCTTTTTCTTTAAACTCAAAGCGTATCGTCACTATATATTCAATGCGATATCGAGTAGCAGTCACTGTGGCACGGGTTTAACGCGTAAATATGCGAATAAAAAATAATAATAAAATAAAAACGCGGAAAGAAAAGAACACCTGTATACAGAACAAAACGTGACGTACGCCCGCAAAGAACGCGTTAAGAATGGAAAACAGTTATTAAAATAATTATCAGATGTAAAAACTAAAAAAAAAAAAGTAAATAAAAAGTATAATGTAAATTTATGGGTTTAGTCGTGTATTGTAAAAAAATAAAATCTAACGTTATATTATTAAAAAGATATTAGTTTTATGAAAAAAAGTATAAATAAAAATATTTCTTATATTTATTCGTCGTATCAAATTGTTCGGAGTCGTCGGAAAAATGCGAACATGATAATAAAATTATATGAGGGAGGAAACACGCGCGAGTTGATTTCATTTTAGCG
>JAIUCT010000001.1:9352682-9367802 GCA_021307375.1 Tetraneura akinire | reverse complement strand
TAATAATAATAATAATAATAATAATAATAATAATAATAATAATAATATATGCCATACGTCGTATGCCGTATATGTATATATAATAATATCATTGTAGTGGAGCTAAGTTGAACTTTAATTCGTCGAATTCGAATAAAGTGGAAGACTTAAATTGTTTTATTATTCTGAATTTTCGATTTTCTCGGTTTCCACTGCTGCAGAAGATTATGATTTCGAATTTTTGACACAATCTGAGAAATTCATTAAATTACAGGAATTATATTATATTATAATATTAAAAGTAATTTTATATTATAATGTACTTTAGAGGTTAGGCGCATTGGCGTATTTTCACATTTTTCTTCGGATTGGAAGGTTTGAATGAAAGTAATAAATAAATTAAATTTAAAATAGTATTATTAATTAATACTAATGAGTTATGAATTAATAATATTATTAAATATATATAAATATTAATTAAATATATATATAAAAAAATGAACATTTGTAATAATTATTGTGTCTGACTGCTGTAATTCACTTACAAATCTTAATGAATGAAGTTAAGCATTAATTATAATATGAAAAAGGTAAACGGCTTTATTTATTTATTCTTTTAATTCTGGTGGAGAGTGGTGGAGACCCGGGAACGAAAATTCGCCATTGACTTTAGGGCTAACGTTATACCTTTTAAATATTCACCACGTACGAATATAGAAATATTAAATTGAACGAAATATTTTATAATGGAACTTATTTTTTTAAATATTTTAATATATAGATATACTCGTATAATATATTATAGTACTTGTATATAACACATATTATAATAATTGAAAATAACGCGATACGGTAGAAGGCGCCGTTATTCAAAGAGCGTAATAATAATATATGTATATATAAATATAGCCTATGCGAGTATTCTTGTTGAATAATCTGCTGCAGGTAAACGTAAATATTTCACCGAATTAATTAAAATTATGAAATATTATAAAAACGGCGATTTTAACGTGTATAGGCCAATATATATGAATTGTTTATAAATTCATTGTGATATTATTATTATTATTATTATTATTATTATTATTATTATTATTATTATTATATTAGCAAACGATATGTGTAAAACTAAAACTATAGAATAATTAATATACTTGTGAAACTTGTGATCTAACGGAGAAAAATAATTAAATACGACGAGATGCGATGGCGAGAATAGAATGTATTTGCATATGAAATATATCTATCAAATGCATATGCGTATTATATATGACTCATCATGATATTGAATATATTATAATATTATATATTACATTATAGTGATGAAATTTCGGTTCAGTGCAGCTGCCGAGTCTCTTGAATTCCGTCGAATCTCAACGACGCGATGATTTCACGCGATGACTATACGAGTGAAATATTATCATTTGTCCGTGTTCAATACAAATGACAATTATATAGGTAGGATGGTCGGTCGTCCATTAAATTATAATTATATAACAATATACATGATATCGCCATTATCAGCATAATAATATCTATAATATTATTATCAATTTTCAGATGAAAATATTTTCATACGTTCAGTGCACATCACGGTAATTAAATTTGTATAATAATTATTAGGTAATGTATTATAAATTTGGTGATAAAATTGATTTAATATTTATAATTTTAATTGTGAATCGTCGTTACTGTCGAAAATAAAAGGAGAAAAATCTGGTTAAAATTTATATTATGCTTATTATCGTTAACTTTATTTGAAGTGAAAATTTATACCATCAGCGTGTTACAATTTCACTTGTATAGTTAAGAGACAACAGAAATGATATTTGATACCATTGGGAATCGCTACAGTTTTTTTTTTTTTTTTTAAGAGGTTAGAAGCTGCGATTATTTGTCACATGTCACTGTCCATAAAATATAAACTAATTTATACATTTTCTAATTTTAAATTTCCGTTAGATCAACCTTCCGATATAATATTAATTATATACAATTTTAAAAAGAGCTGATACTCCTGCTACACAGGATACAGGTGTGCGAATCATAGCGTTTAATTTTAATTACAATTTGAATGCAATGATAAACCATTGCATTCGTAAAAACGATTCTGAGCGAAGTTCAGTCAGATTATAATTTTCGTTTGAACTAAAAATATCAACTTAAAACAGCTATTGTGACTTGGGATTTTTATAATTTTTTAGTATGATATTAACTAATACGTAAGTATACTTCAGTAAAATTTTCAGACCATAATACCTAAAATTGACAATTTTATCAAACATTATATACGTAATAACGTGAATTTTACGAAATATTCAAAGTCCTATATTTTGTAGAAAAATTAATGTAACGGTTCCAAAATTTTACCACATATATATAGTAGCTATGTGAACACCCAAAAAAATTTTCAAGTCTCTATCTTAAAAATTGCCCGAGTTATCGAGAAATATAGAAATCGAATTCGTAAAAATTTCATTTTTCGTGAAAAATGCCGTTTTTTCGTCATTTTTTCGAAGTTTTTTCTACCGCTTAGGGTCAATTTTGAGAAATTCGAAAAATGACCTAAATAAAGTACCAACTAGATCCACTTTGCTACTGGAAACATACCCTATTCGTGATAATCGGAGCATTATTTCGGGTAGTAAAAATGTTTACAGAATAAAAAAAAAAAAAAAAAACAAAAAAAAATCACACATCATTGTAAAACCAATACATTCTTCGCTTCGCTCAGAATCTAAAATTATTTAAATCTTCCTATCGAATTTTACTTCAGATAAAGAACTATACATAAAGAAGATTTTAGACTTTCAGATGTTCTCAATAATTTCAATTTTTATCTCGTGATCTATTAATAGTATACATAATTTCAGTGTAATGTTAACGCTATGCTTATTTTTATATTATTCATTCAATCATTCTGTACGAAAATTTTACCCATCTATTGACAGTGCTCGAATTAGGGGTCGCAGGAGAACGAAGCTCCTCTACTATTTTTTTTTTTTTTTTAGCGTTCGTCTACTACTCATTAAAATCTCCATATCGTATAATTTATGCAAAATAATATAGGAAGAAAATTTTAAGTCCGATAGTCCACTATTTCTTTTTCTCCATTCCAGCACTGTTTATATAAATTATAATATAATATATTATGTATAATATAAACTAACCTTGTTTTTCGAATTATTTGAATTTACACCACATGCACATATCATGAAAATTCAGAATAACAAACCATACGCAAATATCAACACATCTGCAGAAATAAATCGACTAAAATATACATTTTATTCGATTAATAAATGCGTGTTACTGAATTTGAAATTTTTTTTATCTATTCTTTATAACGAACTTCTTTAAAAGATTGTTTAGTTAAATTTTTAAATTTAAAAAAATCTTTTTTAGATTTATTTTTAGATCGCAGGTTATCTCTCAAAAAAGTATAATATAATAAAAATATATTTATGAATTATGACGATAACTATTTTAAAACCGGTCAGGTCAAATTTCATATAAATTATTTTCTATGCGTGAGTCAATAATACCAATATATAAAAGGGTCATAATACATTTTTTCTTTCCGCCAAAGTTACCCGAAGTTGGGTTTTCGTTTTTACTCATTTATTTTATATGATTTTTTTTGTTTTTTATTGAAACGAGTTTTTATTTTTATTCCGAAATTTTTTAGTCCAACAGTCTTTTAGCACATAATACAGATGCCAGAAGATTTTAGTAAATATATTTTAACGGGTTTCATTATATAATATAATATTACTAATATTATTCGTAATCTAAATTTTAAAGTACCTTTATTTGTTTTTACTTATTAAATAAACGTCATTAGTTACTTAGTTGGGGTACAAAATATTTTAGGATTTTCTTTTCACACCTATTGAAATATTGAAGTTTATATGTATAGTTTTATTATTAAAATTAATTAATATTATGTTAATTTTTAAGTATTTATGTAATATATTTTTTAAGTGCATTAACATACGAGTAATTGTCATGTCGTATAGGTTGTTATTTGAAATTTGTTTGATGCTTACCAACAGCAAACACGTATCATTTAAAAAAAAAAAAAAAAAATACATTTCTTTAACACATAATATAATATCATATTATATTTTATTATTATGCTAATGGGGTTTTTGTAATATCCACTCTGACACACTAATAATATTATTAAACAATTATTAATATTTTACATATTATATAATTGTATATGCATATTACGATATTATAGTGTGGATGCAATATGCATAATGCATAATGCGTAATAAATAATAATCTTTTATCTTGAAATTTTTTATATTATGTAATAAAGTATTGTGTTTTTGTAAATAACAGTTCCGAATTTCTTAAAAAATACAAATAAATTATTATCGAACAAAGTATGATGCGTGAAGTAAATTGATAAAAATCAGTAAATCACAATATATCATAATATAATTTGTATTGAATAAAAAAATAAATAATAACAATAATCCCGTCATTCTAATGAACGATAAAACGTTTAAACACTGTAAAACGTAAATACATTTTTATTAAAAAGTAAAAAATAATAATGACCAATATATTCAGTTTATGCGTTTATTAACAACTGCATGATGTATTATTCTATAAATAGAAAACTATTCCATTTGGGTACATATTATTATTGTTACATAAGTTTCGTAATACTTACTATATATATTTGTGTTTATTTTTCATTCGAGAAAACTCTTTTTTAAACGTTTGGCAATAAATACGTTTAAAAAGTTTCACTCGTTGTTTAGCGTGGGTATACGGTTTTGAATGCAACTATATATAGATTTTATTTCGTGGTCAAATACGCATTCATTTATTTTTTTTGTACGTAAAAAATCGGTTAAATTTACGGCGAAATCGTAGTTTATCGTATTTTTTATAGTAGGTAATTGAAAACGAAACTGATGACAATTGAAATATAATTCATTTTTTACCGATTTTTAATACTATTGTTATAATATTAAACGTTGGTATGAACATCGAATAATAAATGTCAGTTATTTTTTTTTAGATATATAATATGACATCATTAATTTTGATTTTATTACGCACACCTTCCCGAGCGACCTAAACATTTTTCGTAGATTACATTTATTTACATGAGCTTTTGTTTTAGACACATCACAATATAATATTAGATTATTGACTATTGTGTGTGGTATGCGTGGTGTCTTAACAAAAAAATATTATTGCATTATCGTGATAATATACTCGTATATTATAGGTGTGTTATAATACGTCTTGTAGGCAACCATGGTCGTCCTTTTTCTTTTTCTTTTTGGGAGGAAGGGGATCATGGAAGGGACAACTCTCAATGGATTTTTTTGTGTTTATGTGTATTAAATGAATATATTACGGTAATCATATAAAATTGATAATCTTATATACAAGAAGGGAAGCTATGGTATGATTTCTGGTTTATTAAAAATAATTACGATCAAATCATTAACGAACATAATATTTTTAATATAATTGAAAAAATTGTGAATTTTTTCATCCATTGAAAAATGTATTTATTATATATGACCATTTCTTTGACAACGTACACTGTTTAGGTAATATTTAGTACACTCCACCGTGTAAAAACATGGCTAAGATCTACGATGACGATGACGGAGTCACGACTTGTCGGGTTGACGGGTTATGCTCAGCCTTCACAGACAAAATATAGAACATATTAATTTAATTGATAATTTTATTGAATAGTTTTCAAAAAAATAAAAGGAATTTAAAATTAACGTTTGATTAATATAAATATATACATTTGTATTTAATTATTTATATTATTGCAATATTCTATACGTATACTCGTATAATATATATATTATACTGATTATACCATAACCAAAATAGAAAACATTGTTAAATGTTAATTTTTCTATAGGTATCTATATTTATCCAAATCAATTTCATATCATATCCTTCGCATGAAGTTTTAAAGATGGACGTCCTTGTTACCAACGATATATTACGTGTAGATTATAACCGTACAAAATCAACAATATTATTATTTTTATATACGTACCATATATTATATTATAGAAAGTAATATAAATTTTCCCTCTTGCGAATAACTGTATAAATTAAGTGTTAGCGCAGGAAATTTTATTAAAATCTAGTACTCGAATTTGTATATTCTAAATATTTTATATTTTTAAAACGTCCTATATTCTATATCAATATACCATCATCATACTGTTTATACAAAGGTGCATAAAATTGAAATATTCCAATGAATTATTAATATATTACGTGTATATTATTATTTTTTATGAGTGCGAACTGTAATAATACGCATTTACATAATATTATTAAAAAAAATTTCAAAACGACAATATAAGAATATCATTTATTCACGATTATTCATCATACCTATGTATACAAATAAATTCGTTTTAAGACGCGTATATGAACACACTTTAAAGACAAAATACGACTTTATGATAATTAAAATATTGTTAAATACGATAAAATATTATATGTAAAAGAGTTACTCGTGTAGTTATAATAATAATATAAAAATTAATGGTATTTAAATTGCTCATACTCGGTAAAAACTTATCGACTACAATATACCTAAAATTTATTTTTGTGCAAATAAAATTGAAAAATAAAAAATACGCACGTTTCGTTGGATTTTAAAACACAAAACACCTCAGCTAAAACGTCCATAATAGCACGGTAACGATGGTATATGTTATGTACTAGGTCTTATAACAGTTATACCTATTATTTTTTTTATTAGTTATTATTATAATTTATAACATTACACATCCGACGTGCGCGGTCTATATATAGTCGAACATCAACGGCCGCCGGTTACACTCGATGGGTTTATATATAGTTATATATTATATTATAGATTTTTCGTTTTATTTATTTTTATTATTATTTTATTTTATTTTTTTTTTTTTGCCACCATTGACTTTATATTACATATACACTGTACTCATACATAAATTATCGGAAAACGCGTATGTGTTATTTTCACAGCAACACCCTATCGGTTACGGTAACACGGTTTACGTTATTTTCCCTTCACCACTCGTCAATGTCTCTGTCGGGTAATTTTCCGATACTCGATACGACGACCGGGCAAAAAATAAAAAAATAAAAAGTATAAAAACTACTCGAACCGGAGTGTGTGTACACATATATAGATTGTATATTTATATATTTATATAATATAATGCGTGTATATACAGGCGATTTTAGCAAGTATATTTTATATGGTATATACGCGTATCAGCGTCCGTATCGATTACGTTCCTTTAAATATTTACTCCCGAGACGACTTTTATAAAAATATGTAATCGAGCGTGTTATTATTATTTTCGAAATAAGAAAAGATTTAATCCCCGAAATCCAGAGTATTCAGAGGTCATCCAATGGCAAGGGGGGAGCGAATTTTTGAAAATGTATTTCAATAAAAGTTCAGTTTATAGTGTAGCTAAAATTTATTAATTATAAGAAGGAATGGAAGTGAAAAAATATAAATTCTAAACTTTTAAATTAAAATATTATTGAAAAATTACATAAAAAATCTATTTTCAATTTCAGTTAATTTAATTTTTTAACTTCTAGTAAGAAAAATAAATACAAACATATACCTATATTTCTACTTATCAAAGATAGAAATGATATTATTTTTAATTAATCTTATAGAATTTAATGATATATGTACGAGTATATATCTTCAAAAATGTATTAGTATAAAACAATTTTTCGGATTTTATGATGTTCAGAAAACAATTGTACAAATTTATCTAAATCTAAATTTTTAGAAATTTTCTTTTCTATGCTTATTGAAGTTAGGTAAACTAAACGATCATCAATCATTCGATTCCTCACGTAATTCTTTAAACGTATCAAACATGAAAAAGTTCTTTCGCACGCTGAGCTGGATACAGGAATAATAGTAATAATAGTATTATTATAATAACTTCTAGTTTGTATGTTTCATTGAATGCAATCTTGTATTTTTCCAGTAATTAGATGTATCAGGTAATTTATTTTAACATTATTGTGAATTTCATAATTTTTATAGTTGTGTGTAAAATTGTATTTCTGACCACAAATTTTCTAGATCAATATTATAGACTTTATAGTGAACAGCTAAACTTATCGGTTGTTCAAATTTTAAAAATTGTTCATTTTGAGGGTATATATGCGAGTATGAAAGATTAGAATTATAAAATTTATTAAGTATTATGAATAACCATATGTTATGCATGTTATTTTTTACAAGTCTGTTAATTGTATATTACATTTAATTATCTTTAACCACAATTACAGGCAAAACTGAAACTTTTTTGGGTAATCTCGCTTATATTAACATGTACTCGTACTTGAAAAATATCTACGGTACTGCCAGCGTGACTGTATAATAAATTTTATTCTGTTCTATTAACTTAAAGAAGATATATTAAATTATTCTATATATTAGCAATTAATTATAAAATATATCAAATATGGACCCCGTAAACTGAAAGAAACGGCTCTGAATATATTATATAATATCATTGATTATAAATATTAATACCCCTTTACAAAAAAAAAAAAAAAAAAAAAAAAAAAAAAAACATAATATTACTCCCGGAATCCGCCATTGGTCGTTTCCAATACGATAAATCGGTACATAAAACGCATCGGAATTTTTGACGAGCCGTTCGTACTTTTTGGCCTCGCAAAATATATCCGAAAAAAAAATCTTACACTTGACGTGATGCTCGTCTTTCGAGCGATATTATTCGACATGTATATAGCGTATATATATTGGAAATTTCTGTACAAGAAGTGAAAACAATAATGCGTACGCGTACATCATCGATACGGGCATTATATACGCGAGACGTTATGTTATTGGATAAAAAAAAGAGACGAGACGGGGGGTGGAAAAACGTTTTTTCACGTAACCCGGTGAAATTGAACGGAAAAAATACCGCGAAAAAATGTTTGCAAATGTCTGCAGACGGACGTGTGGAAAGACTGATAGAATATATACAGCGTACATTGTCTATATAATATTATATACGTAAAGTCTGAGAGCGTTTCGTCGTCGTTTCTCGAAAGAATTACATTATTATGCGCATATCCTGTTGTCGATTTGCACGTCGGAAATCGGCTTTGCGGACTTTAAATAATAATATTATACTCGTATATGTACTCGAAGAGGGTTTTATTATGTTTAAAATTTTTATAAGACGACGAGAAGAAATTTGGAACGAAAAATTTCACACGTTTGGTTCTAAAAATTAATTTTCTATTATTAGAAACGTTAGAAATATACTAATTTATAATACGTTATTTTAACGTCTCGTGGTTCTGTCGAAAGTCGAAAAAATTACAGTTTCTGATATGTTATTTGAATATTATAATATATTATAGCAACTAGAAATTTGCAGTTTATAATATATTATAATAATTATAATATACGGTTTACACACTAACCCAGGTCGATTTTATGACCAAATAATAATATTGCCTGAATTTACCGCGCCTATATAAATTTACTATACAATCCAATCGTTTCATTCTTACTATCTCGGTTTCACGTTAAGATTCTTAAATTTTATCAAAGTACTTATTGCACGGTTATTACTTATCACTATACATAATTTACATAGTTTTAGCACGAGACTGCTGGCGTATACTAAAAACCTTAATCGTTTCTAATTGGCTCATCAATTAACATCGCGTCATTAATTTATTCTGCGTGTATGTTTTTAGCCCCTGAACGAATTTTCAAAGTGAACGTCGACGACAACGACGACGACGATGAAGACGACATTGCGGAAGGAAGCGGCGGCGATGGAAATTCTACGACGTCGTTGCCGGCATCGTCGACGAGCGCTCCGCTAGCCGCGTCCAAAAAGTGGCCGACCGAAATCAACATCACGTGTTACGCAGCCGGCATGCATCCGGAACCGTCGATGAGCATTTGGGTGAACGGAATGTAAGTAAACGATATGAACACCAAACACGATCTATATACGCATAACATTATTATTCGCTAAAATATTTTGTTTACATCAAGAGGGCACAGGATTTTTGTCGATACTATTAAATTATTCACAAAAAGTTTTGTTTTACTTAGAAAATAACGTTTATTAAGTAGGTAGGTATATAAGCATGTGTAATAAAATATTGCGATATATATGGAATAAAATGTAGTTATAACTTTTAAGTTAGACATAATATCATCAATATTATCAGAGATGAGAGATAAGAGATAACGCATCGAGACAGGGTCACTGTATAGTTATAAGACATATATTATAAATAATAAAGATTATAAAGAATTGTATAACCCGAAACTTAATAAAATATGACAAAAATAATAATTAAACGGTTTCGGTTATTTTATTTTATTTCATGTCGTTCTCTGCTTTCTTATAATATACGATATGAAATCTGATATTTTTACCCGGATTTCGAAATTCACCACAGACTTACCCTCGACTCTGATGTCTCTGATATATAATATTATATAGTATTATACTCTACGCACGTATTATTCGATGCTGGGAATGTCTAAGCCCGTTGGCCATAATTTTCGGACGGACAAAATCAATTTCTTCGTCGACGACATAAAAATGATTAAGTTCTATACGTTAGGAGTTAAAGTTTTATATCATATTAGTCGGAAAACTCACATTTAACGATTTATTATATAAATGACGCATTAAATTTGTGTACGCCCGTGTTTATGATTATTGATCATTATTGTTTGTTCAATCAAACGTTCAGCAATTTAAAAAATGTTTAAATTGACGATTTTAGTATAGCCTTCGATGTTTTATGTAAAATATTTAAATATCTAATATAATCGTAATATTATTTTCATACTGCGTTATTAAATTAATATAATAGATTTTCCTGGTTTTTAACGTTAGGATTTTGATTTTTGAACGTATCGTAACGTACAAGGAATAGATGTATATTAATTATGAGATAATCCAACTTAGACAATAATATTATAATAATATAGAAACATTGTAAAAGTAAACGTTGTTTATAAAATAAACAAAAACCATAATAATTTTACGAATTTGGCAATAATAATATTTATGTAGGTACATACTTAATTAAAACGCTCATGGGCGTATCCTCATAAAGTTATAACCTTTACACGTGATTAGGTGCACGTGATTAAATAACAAATAACGACAAATATTTGAATTATTATTATTATATAGGCTACAAATATATATTTCGATTGTATGATAAAATAATAATCTTTGTAATTAAATCGATTTTATAATAGTATAATATTATGATAATTATTTATAAGATTAATGTAACATAAAACGTCACCATTTCGTAATATAAAAACAGCGCCAACAGTTATTATAAAATATAATATTATGGACAAAATAACGTCGCTGAACAGAATATTATTTCGTGAGATAATATACAGGTGGTTAGCGGTAACCGTATTTATACATGTGTATAGTAACTGCGATAACCGTGGTTTATGGTAATCCATAACGAATAAGCGCGATACGATAATAATAATAATTATTAATTATCTATATTAATATATTATTATAATATGCGGGGAGGCACGACTAATAATGGTAAATGCGCATAAAATATACTCGTGATAATATTCGGTCCAGTGGGTATTAACATAAACTCGATTCGTGTTTTACACTCGTTCTCGTATTATTATTATTATTATTATTATTATTATTATTATTATTATATTAATAATAATATTATTATTGTCCACATAATATTATATTGTATAAACATAAAATTATTCGTTTATTTACATTGTTATCACGTTTATCATGCGGATTATATTGACGACTGCCAAACATAATAATACGTCGTATACGTGGATGAATAAATAAAATAAATCATTTTATTCCATGAGAAAATGAAAAAATGCGTATTGCGAAAGTTATTTATATACTCGTCTGTTAGGTAAAGGTATATCGTTGAAGGTTGAAAAGATGAAATAAATAATAATTAGGTATGGTAATTTCTAAATTCATAAAAATTCAGTCATTAAACGAATCTATTTTATTATATTCGATTATAATAATGCGAGAAAATTCGAAATATAATAATATTAATATTATGTCAGTATTTATTATTTTTCTTCGTTAGAATGGAAATTTTAATTAAATCTGTACGTCCATTTTGTCAAAAGGATTTATAACTTATACAACGTATATTATAGTATCAATTATTATACCTAAAACAATATACTCGTACTATTTTACAATAAGGCCGTAGTAGTCTACACTTCTACAGGTGGGTTAGGGTTCGAATCGTCTCAGTGAAATTGTTTAAAAAGTTAAAGTATGTACCAATATACGTATATGGTTACGATCTATGTTCTATTTAATACGAGTATATTATATAATAATTATGTCTTGTGATAATATTATTGTTATAAATTATAATGATATCGCATTGTTGTTGTGTGATTGACAGGATGCTGGATGAAGTGACCATGGTAGTGACGGAAGACGATGGGGATGACGACGAGAACAATGATGACAAGAGCAACGGTACCACGACCGCAGTACCTGTCACGACCACGGTGAAACCGAAAATGTGGAACCGGTACAGGAGCATTAGGGACGATGACGTGCAGTACAAAACGTACGCGGTCCGCGCTAACCGCGTGGTGTCGCTGAAAGATGCAGAAGAGTATAGGAGTACTGCGCAGAATAAGCAGCGAAGACGGAATACGGTGGAAGTGGAGTGCCGGTTACGCGTGCCCGGCGACGGAGCCGGTAACGGTTACTGGAAATCCGACCGGCCGGCCAATCGTTATTACGGAGCTCGAAAATCCGTATCGTACAAGTATCGCGCGGATCCGCCGCCGGCCAACGACGCGTTCGCCGCCGTATCTTCAGCGTCGTCGTTGTCCGAAGACGACGGCAAGAACGACGATGCGGACGACGATGACGATGATAACGGCGCGGACGCCGAGGACGATAACAACGGAGCCGCAGCCATCGGATTTAGTCCAGTCTTAGTCCAGACAACGATATTCGCGTGTATCGCCGCCGCCGCCAACCGTTATTAAACTTCGCGCCGTCCCCGTCCCCGTCCCAGTCACCATTATCATATTATTATTATCATTATTATATATTTACCAAATCAGAAAAACACACGTCGTCGATTCCTTTCTCAATCGACCGTTTCTATAATACGTTTTTAACCTTTATAAACGCTACAAAACCAAACCTAACCGCCCGAACTATCCCTCGAGGTTCGTTCCCTCCCCCGTACGCATTATACCAATTATTATTATTAATCAGTTCGCGGAGCTGAAGTGGTTATTTTCGTTAATGGCAAAAATCATATGACTATATAACGCGTTTATAATTTTATTTCGTTTATAAAAGAAAAATGGACGGCAAAACGCACGTGTACGAACGCGAAGTCTAATCGACTTTTACTATTCTCATTTAATTCGAAAATCGTATTAGAAGTTTAAATAGCCATGCGAGTGTTTCCCTCCCCCCGTTCCAAATACGAGTTGGATTATTCCCCGAGGCGAAAGTGCCAAACGGTCCTATATATTATTATGAATATTATCGTCCTGATTCCTGAATTACGGATATTTTCTATACGTTATATTACGCTGTTCACATTCAGAAAAAACAAATAACTGTCTGCATATCGTCATATTTTTGTAAGTTTTTTTTAAAAAAAAAAAAAAAATTTATTTAAACACCAGGCGAATTCGAATTATTCGTACGTCGATTGTAATCATTGGAAAAACGTAATTATACAATTTTAACACTCGTAGTATTTTTCTTTTCCCCTCGATTCGTCTGGTGTCGATTATTTCCATCGTATTTGTTTAACCTAACCTTTTTGTTTTGCTCCCCCCCCGTTATTATCTCTTTCCTGCTGTCCGCCATAGTTCCCCCACGTGGGTATAGGCTAAACATTTTTTATTCACATTTCCGCAACAGTTTTAGCTCTCGTTCATTCGACGGTTTAAATCAGCAATCCTCCTCACGATTAGCTTAACCGATTCGTGCGACTCGATTTTTATTCGTATAATAAAATATAGAAACTGATATACCTAATAATATTACGTTAAACCAACGCAGATGTTTGTATTGTAATAATTGAAAAAAAAAAACGAGTACGTCTAAAATTTTAACTTTTCTTACGCCGTGGAAAAATTGAAAAAATATTCGTTTTCGAACCCATAAATTTTAGCGCCAGAAACCGCAACCGGTTCGAATTATTAAATAAATCGAAAATCATTCGTAGGTATATGGGCAACCGGCTCATTTTTTCCCCGGGACACGCCTATATTTTATTATCATATTTATATACCATGATAATAATGTTATGTTGTCGGTCTCACAGAATTACGAAAACGAATATATTCAATCGGTCGTTTTGCGAAAACCTGGTAATATAATACGCGAGTAAGAATTTTACAGTAATTCTCTCCCTCCAAATATATAAGTACTAATTTATTATTATTATCATTATTATTTAGATACTGTAAATATAATAAAATTCTTAATATTATTATATGTAATTTTCAACACTACCAAAACTGTTGTACACGTTTCTAGTCTAAAATATAATATTATATTATGTAGTGAAAAACAATAACAATTTTACGTGTTTTTATCGTACGATATATAAAATCTAATGTTAAGGCGATATTATTATATTATTATTATTATTATTGTAATATTTGATAAGTATATTGTTATACCATTCGGTATTTCTATATACTGAATGTCGCATTTGTTTGTTAAATTAATTTTATTATTTATTTTATAATATAAATTTTTTTTTTTTTTTTAATTTATCGAGATAATATTATAATAATGGCCGAGCCAATTATTGTATTAACTTTTAGTTGTGAATTTGTTTATCGTTATTACTAATTTACTATAATAATATTGTACACGATATTACTATATTCTATATAAAAAAAATATTAATTAAACCAATATATAATATATTAATATAATACTCGTTACTATTTCCATTATGGAAACCAATAGGCTAGGAATACCAAAGATGTGTTATTATTTTATCTATAATATAATATCATATTTTTATTATTATTATTATTATTATTATTATTATTATTATTATTATTATTAT
>JAIUCT010000001.1:9334036-9345342 GCA_021307375.1 Tetraneura akinire | reverse complement strand
AATAATAATAATAATAATAATAATAATAATAATAATAATAATAATAATAGTAATAATAATAATAATAATAATAATAATAATAATAAATAGAATATTATAGAATATATTATAAATTATAATTATATAATAAAATACATATTATTATGTGATAACTGATAATATCATATTATGATGAAATATAACATATAAATAAAGTATAAAAATTCATTATATTTGATTTTTATTATACCTACTCACACTTAATAAAAAAAAAAATTGGGTTTTCTTACATTTAAAATTTATACATTTATAAATATAAATAAGGCGATAAGAGAAGATAGGTATTATAATAATTTACGTTACCTAACGCAGTAAAAATTTAGCAATTTATTATTTAATAAAATAATTTTTAATTAGTAATTTTTCTATACATAGCGTTTTCAATGATTTTTTGACGTTATTGTTATGCATACAAACTAGATTGTGCGAGCGGTTTTGATTCTCAACAAATATATTATATTATGTGAACGTATCGAAGTGTGTAATTTTTAAACATTTTTATTATATTATTATAAATTATAATAATTATACGTAAGATTTAACTTAGATTTTGTAAATGAAATATAATGAAGCATATCAAAATTCAAAATAACACGAATAATTAATATAATATATTATAAAATATATACTAATAATTATTAGTTAGTGGTTCGTTTTCAGTGTTATGTAATAAAATATAGGTACATACATATTAGTATATTACATACCTCTCGTTTCAAAGATAATCGAGCAGCTACTTTAAATGGATTTTGTGTGGACGCACTTGCGTGGTTTACTTTTACTTTCATGCCATTATGCATGTTTTTTTCGTGTTTTTTATGGTACTCGTCATCAAATGTGCTACCACAAGAAAGGCATTCAAGTTTTATCCGTTTTCGTTTCAGTTTTTCATTTTGTGAATATAAACTACTCATTTTTTTTTTAAATATAATTTTCACCCAGACCACTTATAAGTTATACTATTGTCGATTATTAGGTAATGTAAGACTATTATAAATTATAATACACTTCACAATATAAACCTAAATGCCCAAAATTGTCAATTTTATCAAACATTATAAAACAAAAAAACGAGAATTTTACTAAATATTCAAAGTCCTATATTTTGTAGAAAATTAACGTAAAGGTTCCAAAATATGGTTACCACATCACATACATATAATACCCTTGTGAATACCTAATAAAATTTTCAACTCTCTAACTTCAAAATTACCCGAGTAATCATGTAATATTGAAATCGAATTCGTTGAAATTTCATTTTTCGTGAAAAATGTCGTTTTATCGTCATTTTTTGGTCGTTTTTTCTACCGCTTAGGGTTAATTTTGAGAATTCGAAAAATTACCTAAATAAAGTACCTAAGTAAAAGTATCTTCATATTCTAAAAGAAAAAAAAGACACATATCATTGTAAAACCAATACATTATTCGCTTCGCTCAGAATCTAATACTATTGAAGAAATAAATAATTTTAAAATTCTCACCCCCCCTTGGATGTCCTCTAGATCCACCATTGTACACTCATTTTCCGACCGGAAATATACAAAATTCGTAAATATTGGAGCATTAATTCGGTCTAAGTCACATTTTATTATAAAATCAATGCTATACGTTTTAGATTCAGTGCGAAGCGAAGAATGTATTGGTTTTACAATGATGTGTGTCTTTTTTTTTACTACCCGAAATAATGCTCCGATTTTCACGAAAAAAATATGTTTCCGGTTGGAAAGTAGAAGTAGTTGGTACTTTATTTAAGTCATTTTTCGAATTTCTTAAAATTGACCCTAAGCGGTAGAAAAAACGACGAAAAAATGACGAAAATACGGCATTCTTCACGAAAATTGAAATTTCGACGAATTCCATTTAAATATTTCACGATAACTCAGGCAATTTTGAAGATAGAGACCAGAGATTTTTTTGAGCATTCACTTAGCTGCTATATATAGTGGTAAAATTTTGGAACCGTTACGTTAATTTTTCTACAATAAATAGGACTAGTGATGTAAAATTACTAAAATAATTTTTTTGGAGAATATTCTCTAAATAGAGAATTCTAAGTAATTTTATATTTTATCTAGTTTCATCGATTTATTAATAGTGTATGTTGAACAATTTTTTTCTGAAATTATATTTTTGAATATCGGATCAAACAAATACGTCTATTCAGAGCATTCTCGGTTAATAGTTTATTTTATTACCGTTTAAACTTGATTAATACCTACTTGATATTTGTTGATGTTCTATTTTTGTGAATATTGATTTTGCATACAGTCTAATTATAGCTTATGCGTTGTACAATGTACAAGAAAATAAAAAATATATAATAAAATAAATTTCCAGTACATTTACATATTTCAATCATTAATGATTTACCAAAATCCAAGGATATCCAGACCCAAATTATGTAAAATAGCAATATTAACTTAACTATAATTTCACAATTTCGAGAATATTCCCTTCGGTAATAATGTCTATGAGAATATTCTCAAGAATTTTCTGGTTCTCGAGAATATTCTTTTGAGAATATTCTTTGCTCACATCACTATATAGGACTTTGTAGTTGGACTTTGAATATTTCTTAAAATTCTCGTTTTTATGTATATTATAAATTATAATGTTTGATAAATTTGGCAATTTTTGGTATTAGGTCTGAAAATTTTACTGAAGTAGGTATATATATATAATACTTAACATCATATCAAAAAATTAGAAAAATCTCTAGGCTCAATTTTTTTTTATAGCTGTTTTAAGTTGATATTTTTAGATCAAACGAAAATCTTTGAATCCATAAGAATATTCTTCTTATTATTTCTTAATACTTTCACAATAAAAATTAATAGAAAAACCAATAAATTTGGAAAATTTTTGAAAATTTATTGAAGCATACTGATATGTACCTTAACGTATTGCCAAAATATTAGGAATTTCTCAAGAATCAATTTTTTTTTATAGGTGTTTAAAGTTGAAATTTCAGTAAAATCAATATTTAATGTATTTATATGGAATTTTCTTATTATATTATTACAATATTTTACAACCATGTAAATAAAATTGACAAATATTTTTTTTTTAAATTTTGAAAATTTTATTTAAGCTGAAATACTTTTTATTTAACTAGGAAACTCTGTTAATTGTGAATTATAACATTTACGGTTATTTTTTATAGCTGTTTAAAGTATCAAAAAGAAGAACTAATACTCTTGCCGCATGGAATACAGGTGTGCAAATCATAGCGTTTAATTTTAATTAGAATTTGAATGCAATGATAAACCATTGCATTCCAAAAAAGTATTTTGAGCGAAGTTTTGTCGGATATAGTCATTTAGGTGACAAGGTATTTTATGACCATTTATATAGAACTTAGAGACTTGAAAATTATATAGGGTGTTCATTTATGTACTATATGTGTGATAAAATTTTGCGTTTTAAATTTTTAATAAAAAATGTTAAATTTTAATAAATACTTACATAGTTACATTATCTGACTGAACTTCACTCAGAATAGTTTTTCGAATGCAATGTTTTATCATTGCATTCAAATTCTAATTAAAACTAAGCACTATGATTTGCACACCTATATCCCATGTGGCAGAAGAATCAGCTCTTCTTTTTAATTATAATCATTATTATATAAGATTTTATATTAAAATGAAAAAGCTTTATAACTGGTGGTTTATTTAAAAATATAGTTTTTTAATGCAACATAAATTTATTTTTGTGTATATTATATACATTTTTTTTAAATTTATAATATTCAATAAGTTAAATATTCTATCTTAATTCTTACTATAATTAATTTAAAATAATTATACATTTATAAATAATAATAATACATCTTATATATAATTAGGTATCTTTTATTTACGACTATTTTTGTAACAAGCTATTTAATTTTTGTAATATAATCAACTATCGACGACACGAAAATTGATCCAGTGTTTTGCGACTCGGACTGCTTAACTCACTTGATAGCCATGGGTACTCAACTTTTGGATCTTCGCATACTGTGTAGTTGGCGACATAATTATGTAATGTAAAATAAATAAACTTTTAAAGGTCAGGGGCCTTTTTTTGTGTCGTTGACTATAATTTATATTTCATGATCCTTTATTAAATTTTAGATTTTATGGAATAACAATTTTTGAATATACTTTCATAATAGAATATACGAGTATTATTGCATTAATATAATAATTATTTACTATATATTATGATTATTAATATTTTTTATTAATATAAAATTAATTATCTGGTTATATACCAGTATTACAATAGTCTTCTGGTGTGTAGAAATAAAATTCGTTTACTAAAAAATGTAAAAAATTTTAAGTGATAAATTAGTTAACTATGTTAATTAATTTTTATTATTTTAATAAGACCTATTTAATAAACAATATACGTATATACGTCTTATTATAGAATGATATAATAATTTTTTAATATTCTTTGAATATAAATATAAAAATTATAGATATTATTTTAATTGTAATTTATTAACGCCATATGGTAATTTCCAAAGAAATATAATATAAGAAACATATTTAAATTCATTGATTGAATGATATCAATACAAAATAAGGATATTAGTATAGATAATTTAACAAAAATGACATTAAACAATATAAATATATAGATTTAATTATAAACCGAAAATATAAATTAGAAAGTAAATACCTAGTATGTAAGATGTACCTATTACCTATCTAATTAAAATTTTTATTTGGTAATTTATTTATTTATTTATTTTTAAATTACTCAATAGTTTAATAAACACAAGAAAAACTATATAACTCAACTCAATAGCTATATTTTTTTACGCGACATTAATTTTTTTTTACGAATTTACAATAATATAATGGTTTTATTGTTTTTAAAATATAAAAATTCATTTCTCAGTATAAATTTGTTTTATTTAATTTAATTTATTTAACGCCAATCGGCAATTCAAAGAGATATAATAACAAGACATATACAGAAAGGAAAAAAAAGAAAAGAAAAACACAGTGAACAACACAAAAAAAACTAAGAATAAATAACTTATGTTAATATAAAAATTCAAAATATAGAGTACGAGCCTAAAAGTTATTGAGTAGTTGAATAGTTTATTTACAAAAAATGGGGTAAATTATCAATAGAGAATTTTATCTAATTGGTATTTTATTTAAATCAATTTTCTCATTTTTAAATAGTTTTTATCTTATGATAAAATACTAAAAAATTGTTATAAACCGGTATAATTCAGTGTATTATAAATCTAATGAACTTGAATTGATTAATTTAAAAAAAAACTAATGAAATATCGAACGTGTAAATTTAAAATTTCTATTGGATATTTATATAAATATTTTAAAATATTATTATGTAATAATATTTTGGAATTGTTATTATATAAATCCATTAGGACGTCTACGCTGAGCAACAAACTGATCGAAAATCGATAAAAGAAAGCTTAAACTGGGATACCAATTCTAAGTGAACAGTCTTCACGCTTATCAAATTTCTGACCGTTATTAGTCGCCGCTTTTCGAGAAAACATAATATAATATTCTATTATAGAGCACATCACACTATGACGGTTATGCTGCGTTTTGCTTTTGCCATTCCTAACTGCTGCATCCTGCATATCGCGTTGCCGTTTGAACACACGATTATAACTGGTGTGCAACATATGACAGTGGTGATCACATTCGTTTTAGTGGTTTCTTTGTTTTGAATTTGTTGAAAATATAATTAAGTATAGAAAAAAACGAGTGAATTTGATAAGGAAATGTTAATTTTGTTATAGTGTAGAGAAACAAGAGTGTCTAATCAAAATACTTTGATACTTGTACAACTTGCATAAAATGTATATAATGATCATAATCTATTTTACAGAAATGACATGGAATGAAAACTAACAAAACTTGCAAGGTTTATGCAACAGTGTTATAACACGACACAAAGGCACAAGACCGTGGTAAGAAATCACACGGTGTAACTACCATAGATAAACGTAAGATTTATTACATTTACGGGAATGAAATCCGAAACGACAGTAGTACATCAGTACCATGTAAATTGCGACTTCGGTAACAATAAAGCACTTTCTTTCTTTCGTATGGCGCTGGATGCCTATTTGACAGAATTTTTATTTGGTACCCGTAGGTATCTGCCATACCTGGTTGGTGGGATGGTAGTAGTCGGGGCAGTAGGCTATATTTCACAGCGGCGGTCATCCATCCGCTGTCGATGCCTGGCTACGGCAATAAATTGTCACACCGACTACACCACATGTCCCCTAATAAAGCACTTTTAAACCTAGGAAGGTACATGATCATGAAGCAACATTTAATTCGTAACGTATATTTTTCATTTGAAACCTAAAAAAAAATGCATCCTAAAATGTATATATTAACTGTAGAACATAATATTTAAAAAATTCTAATTTCTTCAAATAAATTAATAGAATAATATTAAAAAATTAAGACAAAGTAAATTAAAAAACATTAGGAAATCAATATTATCACTAATCACTGATGCGTTCATGCAAATAAAATGGCGGTTGCACACATACTAGTGACTAGGATCTTGTAGGATAGGTCGGAGCATTGGTTACGCGATGGACGATAATTGATAACGAGTAAGTGAATAAGGATGGTCGATGGTCTTGTTTCTTCTTGTCACAATTTTTTGGTTTATAAAAATAACGGGTTGCTTCAGTAAATTTTATGATTCATCATGTTATTTTCTTTTATCATCAATAGTACCATTTTAATGTTTTATGTTAGACGACTCAACCAGAGTGTTTTCAGCAAAGACTTACAAACAGATCCTTTTTTATTTAACCCTTAACAACTATACGTGCCATTTTTTTTTCATTAATTGCACGCACGGTGTATTTAATACACCAATAGTGTTACATAAAAAAATACAATTTCTACTATTTCATTTTATGATTTAATTATAATAATTATCGGTAAATAATATTAACAAACTAGTACAATTTAATATACAGTCAAATACGAGTAGTATGTCAAAAGTATATACATTTTTTTTTTTTATTTGTGCCTACCTTTTCTTTTCTTGATTTATTAAACATTTTTCACATTTTTCACATTTTTCACATTTTTCACACTTTATTGAAGTTTTTACATGCTCCTTACATTGTTGTTACTAGGTACTAAAAACATCGAATAACTACTAAAATGTGTTTCTAACAATATGTCAATATTATATACGATAAGGAAAAGTTAGATTATGGATATACCTGTAATTAATCAATGTACTAAAATAGAACAAGACAAATAAAACTTTGGTGTACTAAATAGACCAGCGCGTGTAGTTAAGGGTTAAAAATAATAATATATAAACGGAATCATCTTATATGTATGGAAAACAGAGACAACAAACATGTAAGTAGCGTCCTTTTTATCCTTTCACTGTTTAGACGCATATACTTTAACTTGTATGTGCTGAAAGTATAAATAAAACACGAAAAATCTGAAATACTTCTCGCCATAGTATAATAGAATATTGTACGTATATATACGAGTATTATTGTATTAATTTAGAATATAACATCTTGGTACAAAATTTCACAAAATATATAATAATAATATATTTTTATTTACATACTTAAATTGATATTCTGCACGAGGTGATTTACATATAATTTTAAAGGATCTATAAATAAATTTACTAATTATAAGTTTTGTATATAAGTCAAATACTAATTATTCAATTTTTCTTATATGCGTATTATTATCCGTAATTTTTATTAGGTACCATATACATTTATTTAGTTTTTTAAAATTATTTAGACTCAAATAATATATTATGTTTCTTTTATCCTTTTACAATATCGTTAAAGTTATGATAATACGAAAATAAAATAAAAATCAAACAAAATGACATATAACTATAATTAATTATTTTGAAATCGATACAGTGATAATATTTTTTATCGTAATATGGATTAAATTAATTTTATTAGTTTACTCGTATATTGGTTTTACAATGGTCTGAACGTTTTTTTTTTTCAATGGATTGGTGGCGGTCTGTTTTTTCTTCGATTTAGACCATAAAGCCTGACAAAATTTTAAATACTTAGAGTATTCATAATTTAATTCTGAAAAAAATTTTAAATTCATATTGTATTTTACTATTAAACGTTGAAAATTAAATTTTGGTTTTGCTATAAACTTGTAAAAAATTTAATGAAAATCTTTAAAATTATCAAATTTTTAAATATATGCCTAGTAAAAACAATACTTATAATGAGAATAATATTTCCAACGTTTTGTAGAAGAGAATATATATAATTATAATATGTTTTCAGAATTTAAATCAAAGTATTCTAAGTATGTGTAATTTTATCAGACTTTTTGGTCTTTAAACTTAAAGGCACGAAATAAAAATTTAATATCTATGTCATACAACAACGTTGACTTGTGAATGCGCGTGTGAGAACTATATTAACACGTATGTAGAGGTACGGGTGAGACACGCACACCAATATTAATTTACTAAACACAGACTTACACAGCTCATACATATACGCGTATAAAATGCCTACACACAACTCCTTAAAAACAAACCGCCACCAATCCCCTTAAGTACATTTGTAAATACTTTTTTGACCAGAAATAATGCTATGATTACCACGATCCACGAATAGCGAATATTTCGATAGATGCATAGTGGCTTCTTAATGTAATCATTATTCAAATTTAGTAAGGAAAATTTACCAAAAATTACTGAAATTTTGAAATATTTATGGTAACTCAAGAAATATTGAACTTATTAACTTGAAATCATTATTGAAGGGTATTCATATAATATAATTATAATCTATTCATAATAAAACACGTGGTTTACTGATAATTTTTGACGACACCCATTCGTTTCTCTTTCAGAGTTAATTATTATCTGTTCGCAGAGTTCTTGTGCAAATGTTAGCTGTGGAGGAATAGTGTTGTATTTTGATTAACAATTGAATGCAATGAAAAATTCAAAAAAAAAAATTTTAGTGAAGCTGAGTTAGATATGGGTATTTAGGGGACACAAATTTGGGATTTTATGAACACTTATTTCATAGGTGATGGGGATAAACGACAAATAACTAAAAAAAAAAAAGAGCTGATTCTCCTGCCACAGGGATATAGGTGTGCAAATTATAGTGCTAAATTTTAATTAGAATTTGAATGCAATGATAAACCATTGCATTCGAAAAACGATTCTGAGCGAAGTTCAGTCAGATAATGTAGGTATTGATTAAAATTTTGGCATTTTTTTATTAAATATTTAAAACGCAAAATTTTATCACACATATAGGTACACCTATTGTACATTAGTACATAAATGAACAATATGAACATCCTATAAATTTTCAAGTCTATAAGTTCAATATAATGCTCATAAAATCCCTTGTCACCTAAATGCACACATCAAAAAAATTATTGTCAATTTTATTTAACATTATTGTAAAATATTGAAATATAATAAGGAGAATCCATATAAATACATATAAATCTATATAAATAGAATCCATATAATTTTACTGAAATTTCAACTTTAAACACTCCCCCCCCCAAAAAAAAATTGAGTCTTGAGATTTTCCTAAAACATTGGAAATTCGTTAAAATGTATTTTAGTATGGTTCAATAAAAATTGTTGGCTTTTCTAATAATTTTTATTGTAAAAGTATTGAGAAATAATACTGGTAGGAAGAATAATGGTATGAATTATAATATTTTCGTTTTAACGAGACTAGGGATTTTTCTAATATTTTGATATGATGTTAAGTAAGATGTATATATACTTGAATACTTCAGTAAAATTTTCAGACCTAAATGCCAAAAATTGCCAATTTTATCAAACATTACATACGTAAAAACGTGAATTTTACGAAATATTCAAAGTCCTATATTTTGTAGAAAAATTAATATTGTAAAGGTTCCAAAATTTTACCACATATATATTATATAGTACCTATGTGAACACCCAAAAAGTCTCTATCTTCATAATTGCCTGAGTAATCGTGAAATATTCAAATAGAATTCGTCGAAATTACAGTTTTCGTGAAAAATGCCGTTTTTCGTAGTTTATTCTACCGCATAGGATCAATTTTGAGAAATTCGAAAAATGACTTAATTATTGGACCAACTACAACCACTTCCAACCGTACACATACGCTATTCGTGAAAATTGGAGCATTTTTGGTTGGTAAAAGTGCCTTCAGACATAAAAAAAAAGACACATCATTGTAAAACAAACACATTCTTCGTTTTAAAATTATAAATTATATTTATTTTTACTTTAATTGATTTGCTTAAAGTAAAGTGTCAAATATTTAATAACATTATGAATAATTAATGTTTATAAAATTATTATTAATTGTTAATTAATATACTCGTAGTTTGTTATTAGTTATTCTTATTACTAATATTATACTAGTTTTTTATGAGTTGAATATTTGTTAGAATAATAATTGTTGACAAATTAAAACTAAAATATCTACAATAATAATATTATAATAAATTATAATGTGGATACTTATTTAAGTTATATAAAAAAATTATATAATATTTTATAATTTATCATATTATATAATAACCATATTCCAAATTTATTAAATAAATATTATATTGCAAATTGCTTGACAGCTGTTCTACTCGTACAAATTATTACGGCGGGGTAGAACTTATATTTTTCTACATTTTCATTTGCTTCCGGGTAGTCACTACCCGGGAGTAGGTATAACTATGTTTAATTACACATTGACCAAAATATGTACTTCATTAATAATAGAATGAACGCGAATATTAAAAGGAAAGTATAGACTATTTATAGCAAATAATTAAATGTAATAATTAATATTATAGCTATATGTAATATAGGTAATAGAGCAATGTATTTTATTTACTCATTATTTTGTTGTTTGGAAAATTATCTTTATCTACAAAATATAAAAAAAGATGAGCTGATACTCCTGCCGCACAGGATACAGGTGTGCGAACCATAGCGTTTAATTTTAATTATAAATTGAATTTCAATGATAAACCATTGCATTCGAAAAAACGATTCTGAGCGAAGTTCAGTCAGATTATAATTTTCGTTTGAACTAAAAATATCAACTTAAAACAGCTATAAAAAAAAATTTAGATTAGGGATTTTTCTAATATTTTAGTATGATGTTAATTAATATGTAAGTATACTTCAATAAAATTTTCAGACCTTAATACCAAAAATTGACAATTTTATCAAACATTATATACGTAAAAACGAGAATT
>JAIUCT010000001.1:9316659-9329036 GCA_021307375.1 Tetraneura akinire | reverse complement strand
AAAAACGAGAATTTTACGAAATATTCAATGTTCAATATTTTGTAGAATAATTTAAAAAACGGTTCCAAAATTTTACCACATATATATAATAGCTATGTGAACCTTCAAAAAAAAATTTCAGGTCTCTATCTAAAAAATTGCCTGAGTTATCGTGAAATGTAGAAATTGAATTCGTCAAAATTTCATTTTTCGTGAAAAATGCCGTTTTTTCGTCATTTTTTCGAAGTTTTTTCTACCGCTTATAGTAAATTTTGAGAAATTCGAAAAATGACCTAAATAAAGTACCATCTACATCCACTTTTACATCTGAAACTCGCTATTCGTGAAAATCGAAGCGTTATTTCGGGTAGTAAAAGTGTTTTCAGAATATTTATTTATATGTATGGATTCTAAGATTTTCGTTTTCCTAAAAATATCAACTTAAAACGGCTATAAAAAAAAATTTTGACAATGGATTTTTATAATATTTTAGTATGATGTTAAGTAATATGTAAGTATACTTGAGTAAAATTTTCAGACCAAAATACCCAAAATTGCCAATTTTATCAAACATTATATACGTAAAAACGTGAATTTTACGAAATATTCAAAGTCCTATATTTTGTAGAAAAATTAACATAACGGTTCCAAAATTTTACCACATATGTATAATAGCTATGTGAACACCCAAAAAAATTTTCAGGTGGCTATCTTAAAAATTGCCTGAGTTATCGTGAAATATAGAAATTGAATTTGTCAAAATTTCATTTTTCGTGAAAAATGCCGCTTTTTTGTCATTTTTTCCAAGTTTTTTCTACCGCTTAGGGTCAATTTTGAGAAATTCAAAAAATGACCTAAATAAAGTACCAACTAGATCCACTTTGCTACCGGAAACATACCCTATTCGTGATAATCGGAGCATTATTTCGGGTAGTAAAAATGTCTTCAGAATAAAAAAAAAAAAAAAAAAAAACAAAAAAAAATCACACATCATTATAAAACCAATACATTCTTCGCTTCGCTCAGAATCTAAAATTTGAGAAACATTCGCTTGGTCATATTGTACATTTATATTAATAATTGATATTTATTATAATATGAATTATTAATTCAATAAGTTATTAAATGATCACTCTTATAATGTGACGGTGTTATAATTATAAATTAAATAAATACTTACTATAATAATAATATAAAAATTGTATCTCCATATATTTATCGCCAAACGCTAAGAAAAATGTAAATAAATTATTACTAGTTTTAAACAATATTGTTTATTTCTAATAAAACATTTCAATTTATAGTAGATTATTGTTATTTTAAATCTATTAAAAATAACTCATTTAAATTTCAGTAAATTTTGTACTTTTATAAATCTACAGTGTAGATTCTACACTCCATTAAATTTATTAAATATACTTACAAAGCATATATATACCTAAACAAAAGATATTCATAAAATGGAGAAAAATACTTACAAAAAATACGAATTTAAATCAAAATTATACTACCTACTCCAATTATTTATAATTATATTAATAATTAAAATATATAATATAAATTTACGTTAAAAAATAAACATATTTCATAATAACGGCATATGAATTTAATATTTTAAATATAATTTTAATGGAATTTAACAACTTGGAATAATTACAATAATATAATATAAAAAAATTTATATTATATAGGTACTATGATCATTGATCACTTATACTAACTAGAAATAAAATCATTAAAACATTTCAATAAATAAAAATGGATATAGGTATTTATTATGTCTTCAAAAAAATATATTAAAATTCAAAAAAGTATTTCAAAGTATTCAGTATAGTATAATGAAATAAGTATTACATTTTTATTAACAAATTCTTTATACGAGTAGACGACTTAATAAGTGAACCTAATCAAATTTACTATAAATAGCCAAATAGGATAATACCTATTGTAAATTTTAATGGCACTTTCTATTACCACAATAATACACTTTAATATCATACAAATTCGTAGTTTAATATCATACAACACACAGCGCCGCCCTATGCATTTTGGGGCTCAGTGCAGATTTTTTCGGGGACCCCTGCAAATTTTTGCGGGGCCCATATAGTTTTACAAGTTTTACAGTCATGTTTAATTTTACAAAGGCCGGAATAATTGTTTTTATAGGTGTTAACATTGATTTTATAATTAATAATAATAATGTAAGATTAACTTCGGTTTTTCATGAAATTTTATTACCTATGGCCATAATGAATGGTATCGAATCACATGTAAAATATATTTATATTTTAGTAATAATGCCTTTTTTCGTGATATTATTTGCTTGTATACTTAAAGGCTGCATGGACCCACTAACGCAAACATGTACTTAATATTTAATAATATTGGTTATTAATAAGTAACAACAAGTTGATTTAATATAAATTTTGTTAAGAACAAATTACTCGTAAATATTAAATTTAAACGTTAAAATTAATATATGCCAATTTTGTAATTAGATAATTAGAAAAAATAAGTTTTATAATAAATTGTTTAGAAAAAAATACTCGAATATGTAAAAAAAATTGATGTCACCATTTAAAAAAAAGCAAGGAAAGGGATACAAGTGTGGAAAGGATACAGGTGTGCAATCATAGTGTTTAATTTTAATCATAGTTTGAATGCAACGGCAACCCATTGCATTCGAATAAACGATTCTGAGCGAAGTTCAGTTAGATAATACCGTTTTTTCGTCATTTTTTACATAATACTCGTATTTTCGATGAACTAAAAATATCAAATTTAAACAGCTATAAAAAAAAAAAAAAATAACAGGATACAGGTGTGCGAATCATAGTGTTTAATTTTACTTAGAATTTGAATGCAATGATAAACCATTGCATTCGAAAAAATGATTCTGAGCGAAGTTCAGTCAGATTAAAATTTTCGTTAGAACTAAAAATATCAACTTAAAACAGCTATAAAAAAAAAAATTGAGATTAGGGATTTTTCTAATATTTTAGTATGATGTTAAGTAATATGTAAGTATACTTCAGTAAAATTTTCAGACCCTAATACCAAAAACTGCTAATTTTATCAAACATTATATACGTAAAAACGAGAAATTTACAAAATATTCGAAGTCCTATATTTAGTAAAAAAATTTTAAAAACGGTTCCAAAATTTTACCACATATATATAATAGCTATGTGAACACCCAAAAATATTTTCAAGTCTCTAACTTAAATTGACTGAGTTATCATGAAATATTAAAATCTAATTCGTCGAAATTTCATTTTTCGCGAAAAATGCCGTTTTTTCATCATTTTTTCGCCGTTTTTTCTGCCGCATAGCGTCAATTTTGAGAAATTCAAAAAATGACCTAAGTAAAGTACCAAGTACATCCACTTTGCTATCGGAAACATATCCTATTCGTGAAAATCGGAGCATTATTTCGGGTAGTATTTTTGTACACAGACATAAAAAAAAAAAAAAAAATCACACATTTTAAAACCAATACATTCGTCGCTTCGCTCAGAATCTAAAAATTGAAATCGAATTCGTCGAAATTTCATTGTTCATGAAAAGTGCTGTTTTTCATTATTTTTTGGACGTTTTTCCTATCGCATAGGGACATAGGGTCAATTTTAGAACTTCGAAAAACGACATAAATAAAGTACCATAAACATCCACTTTCCTACCGGATACATAATATGCTATTCGTGAAAATCGGACCATTATTTCGTATTCGGATAGTACAAGTGTCTTCAGACATAAAAACAAAAAAATATCAATTGTAAACCACTATAAAAAAAATTGAGAATATGGAATTTTCTAATAATTTGATATGAATTCAAAAAAAAAAAAACGGCAGTCACCTATCTGCTGTCGATGTTTGGTTACGGTGCTTAATTAGTTTTTGTGAATGCCGTTTTTCATTTTTTTCATTATATTTCGTTTATACTAAAAATATCAACATTAAACTGCTATAAAAAAATATTGAGAATAGGGATTGTTCTAATATTTTGAATTAATGTTAATGGTAATATATAAATATACTTCAGTAAAATTTTTAGATCTTAATGCCAAAAATTGCTAATTTTATCAAACATTATATTATATAACTTATGTGAATACCCAATAAAATTATTAAGGCTCTAACTTCAAAATTGCCTGAGTTATCGTGAAATATTTAAATCGAATTTGTCGAAATTTCAGTTTTCGTGAAAAATGCCGTTTTTTCATTTTGCCCTCTAGCTAATTCTAGATAATTATAAAAAATTGCCTAACACCTAACATTACAATACATAACTATTATGTATTATATCACCAAATGGTTCGTTAATTCTCATTATAGACTTTAGTCTTTGATCTATGATCTATGATTTATTATCTGTGATATGGCCAACACCCGGTGGCGGGGATTGCTCAAATAAGTATTATGAAAATTTCTGATTATAGATTATAAACAATAATATAATAATATTATTTTTAATATTATTGATTATTTCTGTTTATAGCTTTGCTATTAGTTTCAATCACGATTTAAGATATACAGGTTGAACGACGGCATATAATAAGTAATGCTTTATAATGAGGTCCATGTCCCCAGCACCGCCTAAATTGTATATATGTTCATATTAATGTTTGTATTTTTGGTAAATTTTATATAAACTAAATATACGTAAAGAGTTGAGAATGTTGGGATATTAGTATATTACCATGTTTTAATGATTATTTTTATTTTTACTAAATTTGTTTTAAACAATTGAGATTACCTAGTTTTATTGTTTATAATAGTGATTAATACACAATATGAAATTAATTTAGTTTTTAATATTTCTTAAATATTATGTGGATAAGGATAATAGTATTTTGTTGAGAAATCTTTACTTAGTTAAAACTAAAATAATAAAAATGAACCATAATTAGAGAAGTTTAAGTCTAAATAACAGTTATGGAATACCTATTTATTTTTAATATTTTAAATAGACAAAAATATTTATATTTTATACAAATAATATCAAATTAAAATTAACCTAATCTAACAGTTTGTTGAGGTATGATATTGGTGTAGAAGCGAATTTAATATTCGAACTTTAATTTTAGTACGCCCTCGGTACCACTTGAACCCTTATCACTAAAACCGGATTTATATTGTTGCCCATCGGGTCACACTGACTACCTAAGATGTAATCATAGACATTTCAGTCATGTATTAGATACTAGATAGATAGTTAGTCAGTTCCCCGTTCACCGTCTTTGCGATAGGTGCTCCGGGAAGTTAATGTCTTAATTGTTAATTGTGTATGTTGAATTCTAATAAACGATATAAGGTTATTCTAACGTTGACTTTTATTTGTGCGTCCAACTAAGTTTATAACATTTTCAGAAGTGGTATTTGAATCTGAATTCGAATTCGAATTATTTGCGTCCGCGTTGTGTTTTGTGTGAGTAATTTAGTAATAGTGTCGAACACGTGCTTGTGAAACGCGTCATTCGGTGTGGTCGTAATAGCTCGTTGTTTGGTGCAACCGGGGAATACCCATCGTTAATGATTATCGATTAGCGAATTATTACCACGGTCACTGGGGTTACCACGATCACGGTTGGTCACGATAAGGTGTTATCAACCAAAACATTGATAATACGCGATACGCCGTGTTTACAATAGATAATGGCTAATCGTCCATCAAATGGAGTTTTAACCTGCCCACAGGCTCCCACGTACAATGAATTGTTTCGAACAGTAAACGAATTGCAAGAACGAGTGAGAACATTAGAATCTACCACTCCTACGACGCTCTCGGAGTTGACGCCATCAACTAACGGTAGCCGGGCAAGAGAAAATACGGTAGATTATTGGTTATTGCCGGACCTTGACATGTCAGTACCACCTTTTAATGGTCTCAAAGCTGATCATCTCGCCGAGGATTGGGTAAATTCCGTCGATGGTCTCGCGGTAACTAACGACTGGCCGTTTCGTTATCGGTTACAATTTGTGCGCTCGAATTTAGTGTCGGCCGCGCGAAATTGGTTTCTTGCCGAAGATTTTAGCGATTGGAATGATTTTCTGTTTAAGTTTAGAGATGCTTTCGTGCCTCCTATGTCGACCAGTGACAAATGGGACGCAATGAGAGAACGAGTACAAGGCGATGGCGAACATATTGTCAATTATTTTTATGACAAGGTACGTTTATGTAAAGCATTATCATTGGAATTTCGTGAGACTCGAGATCACGTTATACAGGGTATACGTTCTCAACAATTGTCGGTTTATGTCTTGGGACGAACGCATGCAACCCAAGGGCAATTGTTAACTGATTTACGTGAATGGGAACGACTTATGACTTTAAGGTCCGCGCGTTTTACAAACTCATCGAAAACTACAGTTCAACGACCTGTCAAGCCAGTAGTAACTTCAGCTAAGGAGCCTATGTCGGCAATCTCAGTTACTACTACCCCCAGTTTAGTCACAACAACACAGACTGGGACTAAGACTGGAGTGACCAGGAAGGTGTCAGGCCCACTAAAGTGTTTCAATTGCAATGGGATAGGTCATATGGCTCGGGAGTGTTGAAAACCTAGGAGACCTATGCAGTGTTCAAATTGTGGAGCCGATGACCACACCTGTGGATGTTGTCCAGGCAATGCTGGTAGAGCCCTCACTCTATCAGGGACTCAACGCAACACAAATCGTGCCATGTGTGTACCAACCAAATCCATTCTCCAAAAGGGTGCACCTGAATGGGCACGGTACCGAAGGGTTGATAGACTCTGGATGTTCAGATGTATTAGTAAGGGAATCAGTTGCCACCAAGGGTGGGCTGAGAATCCAACCAACCACCTGTCCCTTGTATACAGTAGGGAATACCGAACAACCCGGGACTACAACAGTTGGTGAGGCTAGCGGTGAAGTCACCATAGATGGAGTCACGGTTACGGATCAACGACTGCTGATAGTCACGGACCAAACCATACCCGTTGACATATTAGTAGGCCGTTCTTGGCTGGAGATGCCACATGTGAATTATTATAAGCAGGGCAATAACTTTGTTATTGAAACCAATAGTTGTATTGATCAAGATATTCTGACACAGGTACAGCCAGAAGAATGTGAAGTGCTAGTCCTAACTGATGGTGAACCAAATCGTTCCCCTATCACTACTGAAGAGGTGCAAATTGACAAGAGTGAACTGAAGATGAACAGGGGAAGTTGTTAAGGTTGATCAACCGATTCAGAGATGTGTTTGCTAAAAACATGAGGGAGCTCGGATGCACCCCTCTGATGCAAATGGACATACTGGAGTTACCAGATAGTGTTCCAGTTATGTCAAAACCGTACCAAACATCAGCTGCCAATCGTCAACACATTACAGACATTCTCCAAGAATGGAGGGCAAATGGAATTATCAGCGACACCAATTCACCCTATGCCAGCCCTGTAGTACTGATTGACAAAGCCGATGGGAGGAAGAGACTATGTGTGGATTACCGAAAATTAAATAAACAGTTATTGAACCGCCCATACCCGATGCCAGACATCGATGACGAATTGCGGGCACTATCTAAGGGAAGAGTTTTTGCTACATTAGACCTATCGAATGGATACTTACAAATTCCTTTAAGTGAAGCTGCCAAAAAGAAAACTGCATTTATCACTGCAGATGAGACTGCCCAATTTGAACGTATGCCTTTCGGGTTGAAGACAGCTCCGGCTGCATTCTGGCAATTGATGAATATCACTTTCAAGAAACTCAAACAAAAGGGAATCATTGGGTATTATTTAGATGACATAATTGTCATAGCAACTGATTGAACGGACCTGTTGGAAAAGTTGAGCCAGGTTTTCCAAGCCCTAAGGGTTGCACAGTTAACATTACAACCAAATAAATGCGTCTTTGGAGGTAAGGAGTTAGACTTTCTCGGATTCCGCATAACTGCTGGTGAGTTACGACCTGGAAGGAAGGTGCAAGTAATTGCTGACTATCCACAACCCTCCGACGTACACGAAATTCGAAGGTTCTTGGGATTGGCTGGATTTTTTAGAAGGTTTATCCCGCACTATGCCAAAATAGCAGAACCCCTTTCACGTTTAACAAAGAAAGATGTTGAATTCCAATGGAAAATATAGCAGGAAGATGCATTCCAACACTTGAGGCAGAAACTAATAAGCGCACCTGTACTTAGACTATACGATTCAGAGGCAAATATAACAGAAGTACATACCGACGCCAGTAGTCGTAGCATAGCAGGTATGTTGTTACAAGGCGAGTATGAAGGTGGACTACACTTAGTCTATTGTGTAAGTAAAAAGACTACAGAACCTGAACAAAAGTACCATTCAAGTCGATTGGAATTGATGGCAATTGTCTGGACATTAAGCAGGCTGAGACCATTTTTATTGGGCAAACAATTTACAGTCAGGACTGATTGTCAAGCATTGGTTTATTTACATTCCAATAAAAACATCAAACCACAAACTGCAAGATGGCATGAGACTTTACAAGAATTTGATTTTGATATCAAGTATCGACCAGGAAATCAGATGGAACATGTGGATGCTATAAGTCGACTAATTGGACCAGAGCCTGTGGTAAAGACACCAACCAGTACTCAGGCATTCACAGTAACAGTGGAAAGAATCCATTTACTGCAGCAAGGCGATGAAGAAACTCGGAGGTTGATTGAAATACTACAAGATCCAAAGGGCCATGGTAGTCACGAACGACGACTAGAGAAAGACTTCAGACTAATTGACCATGTTTTATATCGTAACTATAATGACAAATTACTTTTTGTAGTGCCAAGGAATATGCGGAAGAGTACAGTGATAGCAGCGCATGAAATGGCAGGCCATTTCTCTGTTGAGCGAACAATCAAGAAGATCCTGAACGACTACTGGTTCCCACAGCTTAACCGGTATGTCTGCCAGCATATTCACATGTGTGTTGATTGTTTTGTATACAAAAAACCTGGAGGAAGACGGCCGGGTATGTTACACCCAATGCCCCCAGGTCATCGCCCTTTCTCCACATTACATGTTGACCACATTGGACCACTGGAAACCACGACTAAGGGGAATAAGTATATCCTTGTGTTAGTAGATAATCTGACAAAGTACGTCCACTTGTACGCAGGAAAAACAACAGACGCCAGAGGAGTTATTAAGGCTCTTACTCAGTTCATCCAGGACAGAGGACTCCCAGACAAGATAATTACAGATAGAGGAACTTGTTTTACAGCAACAACATTCAGTGACTTCTGTATAAGTCACGGGATACACCACTCTTTGAACTCGTCCCGGCACCATCAAGCCAACGGGCAAGTAGAGAGGGTAAACCGAACATTGATACCCATGTTGAGTATCAGGGCCCCAGAACCTGATAAGTGGGATCACATCTTGAAGGAGACGAACAACATTTGAATAATGCGGTTAACAAGACGACCAATAAGACTCCATTCGTAACACTACATGGGTACAGACCCAAATACAAACCGACTGCTATTAGGCACATGAGCAATACTGCTAACGATTGGCAAGACCCAAGGAAGGTACAAGAAGAGGCCCGCCTTGCTATACAGGAGGGACAGCTCAAAATGAAGGAATATCATGACAAGCGACATTACGATGGAGTTACTTACGAGCGAGGCGAGGTAGTAGTAGTAAGCTGCCCACCCATCCCTGGAAGTGCAGCCAAGCTCCAACCGAAATACAAAAGACCACAAGTCGTCCTTGAGAAATTGCCTAGTGACACATATCGGATACTAGATCAGAGAACAGGGTACTCTACCACAGCTCATGTCTCTCAATTAAAGTCCTGGAAGATAATTCAAGACCCGGATGAAGGTGATCCCCACCTGTTAGAGAATCTAAACCAGTATCGAGTGGAAAACCGAGCCACACCAGTTACCACTGAATGTAATCCAGTGACCAGTCCTAAGGTACAGGAAGTCCCCTCGCGTCCGAAGCGCCAGTGTCGACCTCCTGATCATCTCAAAGATTATATATGTAACTTGTAGATAGTAATGTAATATGACCAGTTCATAAACTTAACAAGTATTGGAACCATTCCTAATAAAATTAAGTTAGTTAGATTTATGGTAACTTGTGAGACTGAGAAGTAATATATTTTAAATTGTAGTTTCTTTTGGTTTATATTCTATGTATGTAATTAATTTTAATATTGTATAGTGACATAATGATATTGTTATTAATGTATTTAACTCATATAAGTCGACAATTGTGTTTTAACGAGATGGACTGAGGTCAGTCCTATTCGTCAGATGGCCGAATGTTGCCCATCGGGTCACACTGACTACCTAAGATGTAATCATAGACATTTCAGTCATGTATTAGATACTAGATAGATAGTTAGTCAGTCCCCCGTTCACCGTCTTTGCGATAGGTGCTCCTTGAAGTTAATGTCTTAATTGTTAATTGTGTATGTTGAATTCTAATAAACGATATAAGGTTATTCTAACGTTGACTTTTATTTGTGCGTCCAACTAAGTTTATAACAATATGCATTTAAAATATTTAAATAAAATGTAAAATAAATGTTTAAATATGCACTTTAAAAATATCAAATATGCACTTAAAAGCATAAAATATGAAAAATAATTTTTGATTATTACAGCTGTTTATTTATTGTAAAGTTATAAAATTGAAACATAAATTATGAAAAAAAAAAAAATAACCATAATTATTATATTTTAATTATATTTTATATTATATAATGATGATAAAAACGAATTAAAATGAAATAAATATACGATTTATTCGTTATTGGAGAAACAATAAGTAACAATATTATATTCCATATTGATCTCGCAGTTAAATTATGACGGGGGTTTGTGATAATATGTTTGTATGCAGAAAAACTTCGTTCCACATAAACAGTAGTTATTGGCGCATATTTAAAACTGGACAACATTATTGGACCTTATTGTATTTTAGAAATTTCATTTAAAATTAGAAAGACTTTATTTTTAAAATGTACCTATATGCAGTGTTGAGCTCAGATACTAAAAAAAATATCTAGATGTAGATAAGATAGTATAATGATAACACTATCTAGATAAAGATGCATATATCATATTGAGTTTTTTTTTATCTAGGTAAAGATGTAAAAAATTGCATTTTTATCTAGATACATTTTAGATGAATAATTTATCTTATTAATATTGATATTAAATTAAGCATAATATAATTGTTTTAGTCTTAATGTTTAATCGAATGATTCCGTTATATGAGGAGAAAAATTTAAATATTTATCCATTATGGTAAAAAAAATGTAATTAAAATAACGAATACAAACAAACGTCGCCGCAACAGCACCGCACCCGCACGTTAAAAATACACATGTGTGATAGTTTAATATAATACGTCTATGACAATAACAACACAAATGAAAAGAATTGGAAATTTAGATATATTTTAGGTGCAGTTTTTAGAATTTCTTGTTATTACTAAAGCTAAATAAAGAAAGATTTATGATTGTCGACGTTGTTAAAAAAATACAATTTTGTCAAGCTCATATAATACACCAACCTATATAAGATAATATTAAACACTTATTTTAGTTGAAAATAATTAATCTATTAAAGTATAAATAAACATTTACCTATAACTAAAAAAAAATAACTATTTACAATAACATTCGCCTACTATATAATAACATAATAATTAAATAGTATAGTACTACCATTGATTATAAATATTTATAATCAATCATGGTACTACGTTATATTATTCTACATTTTATATCGTATAAAATGAAAATTTAAAATTAATTTTCATATTTTACTTATCTAGATAAATTTAACTAGATATTGCATAAATTCATCTTAGACATTAATAAAATATTAATTTTGTTATTAATCTAGATAAGATAAAGATATAAAGTTTTTAGCTAGCTAATTATCTAAATAATTTATCTATAGATACTGTTCAACACTGCCTACACGTTTTATGTACCCAAAACATGCAAAAATATGCGAAATAAAAATGTGTATTATTATGATTGATGAAAACCCATTTACTGCATGAAATTGCTTACAAAAATATGAACATGCATTATATGCAAAATCCTGTCATTACCTATCATCCCATGACCCATATAACTCAGGACAAATAATATAAAATTAAGATTAACCTAATCTAACAGTTTGTTTAGGTACCTATGATATTAACGTAGGAGCAAATTTAATATTTGAACTTTAATTTTAGCATGCCCCGATTCCACTTGAACCCTTATCAGTTATCACCCATGTAACTTGGGAAGGGACATAGCACAAACGACAGTGACGAACGGCACAAACCAGCACAAATCTAGCACAACAGAACGGTCCAATTGCGGAATTGAAATTCGAATTTTAATTTTAGCATGTCCCCAGCACCGCCCAAAGAAAATCAG
>JAIUCT010000001.1:9286252-9296630 GCA_021307375.1 Tetraneura akinire | reverse complement strand
TCAAAAAAAAAAAAAAAAAAAAAAAAAGACCCACATCATTGTAAACCCAATACATTCTTCGCTTCGCTCAGAATCTAAAATTTATAATGATTCTTCCTATTATATTTCAATATTTTACAATAATGTTAAATAAAATTCCCAAAAATTTTATTGAAGCTCAAATACATATTACTTAACTGTAATATTCACAGTACATTTACGATATTCATTTTTGAAAACTTTTTAAGTATAAAAATGAGATGATATTGTTATGGAATGAATACAGGTCTTTGGGAATAGTATGGGAATTCGATTGCAAATTGGATGTAGTTCTATTTTATTTAGGTTATTTTTCGAATTTCTCAAAATTGATCCCATGCGACAGAGAAAACGACGAAAAAATACCGAAAAATCGACATTTTTCCTTCGACGAATTTGATTCATCATAGTGATAATATGATTTTTAATTAAACTAAATATTCTATAATATATATTTATTTCTTTAATTAACATTAATGTTTTTAAACTAAGTACCAGCGTTAATTCTTAACTTTTGTAGAAAATCGAAAAATAGATTTTAGGTACAGAAAATGTAAAAAAAATCAAAATACATACCTACCTTATATAATATTTTCAGAACAATAAAACGCTAAGGGGTGCCCTCATAATATGTGATAATACTTAATATTTTTCGTATTGTACAAATATATATTAATTTTTTGTAATTTGATAAGTATCAATTTAGTTTAATCCACCCATTGGGCTTATTTATACATTTTTGTATAAAAACTATAATATATTGTATAATGAATAATAATAACATGTAGGGTTTACCCACAGCTACTATATAAGGGTGGTAAAATTTTTGAACCGTTTGGTTAATTTTTCTACAAAATTTAGGACTTTGAATGTATCGTAAAATTCTCGTTTTTATGTATATAATGTTTGATAAAATTGATAATTTTGGGCATAAAGGTCTAAAAATATTACTGAAGTATTTCGACGAATTCGATTTCAACATTTCACAATAACTCGGCAATTTTAAATTTAGAGACTTAAAAATTTTATTGGGTCTTTATATAGACCCAACTATTATAATATATATGTCTTAAAATTTTATGTGTATGATATTTGATATAAAAAAAAGAGCTGATACTCCTGCCACATGAGATACAGGTGTGCGAATCATAGTGTTTAATTTTAATTAGAATTTGAATGCAATGATAAACCATTGCATTCGAAAAACGATTCTGAGCGAAGTTCAGTCAATTATAATTTTCGTTTGAACTAAAAATATCAACTTAAAACAGCTATAATAAAAAATTGAGATTAGGGATTTTTCTAATATTTTAGTACGATATTTAATAATATATAAATATACAGCAGTAAAATTTTCAGACCAATGACCACCAATGATCGATATGATTACTCGTGTGTATTGTTTTGGAACACTTCGAGAATTCACACACGATAATAAATTAATAACAGTAAATTTTGAGTACACAAGAATCTAGATTATTCATTTATTCATTTAATACCGTACACCATAGGAGCAGAATATTTTATGCTGACATGCTGTCCAACTTTATTAATCATTGGGAACTAGACCGACCACAAATCGTGGAACAAACGACGTTGAAAATCCAATCATATGAAGTCGCTCGATCGTATAGTTACCAAAGTATTAAAGATTTGTCTTTTACTCAAATCATTTCTGGACATGTAACCTATAGGCCATTTGAATAATGGGAGAATTGAAAAATTGTCTACTATAATCTGCCGGCTAGCCGACACCACGGCTATAATAGCCGAGATTAAGGCGTTATCAATTCACACTGATCAATAATCGATGTAAGAGTATATATTTTTAAATAAAATAAAAAACACTGTCTCAAAATAATTTACAATATGATTTAATTTAATTTATATTATAATTAGTTTTACTGTCTGCTTAAAAATGTTCACCTTGTATTATTTATTATTTATAATATTCTAGGATGTAAAAGTAAGATTGTATATTTCTTAATAATTAGCTTAGCTAAATAAGATTAAATTCATAATACATAATATAATACGAACATTACATCAAATATTACCAATTTAACATAATATAATTTAAAATATATATTTAAAAATTAAATGACGTAAATATACATATACCTAACTTAGATATTAGTTATATAATAGAACATTTTAAAACTTAGGTATAGCATAGGTATATAACATGTATATTAAAATGGATCATCACTAATTACTAATTATATCAATAATAATTTAAAATTTTCAGTATAATTTACAAATCTTTAAATTTAAAATTCCTTGTTATCAGTTATCGTGAAATTAAAACCGAATTTCTCGAAATTTACTAATAACTTTTAATGTAGCGTGTATATCAATTAATAATTTTTTTTCTATATACGAGTACACCGCTATATACCCTTAAATGGCTCAATAAGAGTATACCTAAGTATATTGAGCAAAAAATTTTAAATAACTAATACCTAATTTAATCCTTACATGTTACATCAAACCCCCCCTTTGCATAACTCTGGCTACGCTACTGAACACATATATTTTGTTATTGATAGCTAGGTACTACTAGCCATATACAGACAATTAATTTCCAATAACTACATTTATTTTATTAAAACTTTATTATGAGTAAATATATTTAATGGGCATTGTAGTGACCCCGCGTATAATAAGTTTAGTTATCTTAACGTTAGTTAGTAATTTTTATACATATTGACACTACGTAACAAGTATTACGTTTAATTACGACAAAGTCAGTTCCACTAGCGTCTCGATTGCTTCTTTAAGGTTTGAAATAATTAAATAATTAAGTAAACTTTATAAATATAAAATATAAAGTGATTTATTTATATTAAATAATTAATATATTCTTACCTTAATAGATTACAGTACATTACAGTATAATACAGTATAATACAGTATATTACAGTATATTACAGTATACTATTACAGTAGTGTTTCCTCTCTAAGAATATAAAATAGCATTTAAAATAAAATCTATACCAACATCCGTAATATGGAAGATGGTCCAGGATTTTGAAGAGAGAAAGAAAGTTGTTTTTGTCAATTACGATTCTGTCCTTGAGAGTTCTTTATCTCCACGACCCGTGGAAACAATGTGAAAAATATTGTTCTGGGACAACGTTATTGTCGTTTTCGAGACAGTTTAAGTGCGGCATCCCTTGTGAGTTGCGATATAATAAGATTGTTTATTAACTGGCTAGGTTGAGATAGTTAATCTTATTATAAAACGTTAAAAAAATTCTCCAATTATTATTATTATTATTGCAGTTTTTTCGTCATATTTTAGTAGTTTTTCCCACGGAATAAGTTCAATTTTAAGAAATCCGAAATATAACCTAAATCAAGTACACACTTTATCAATTTTTGTATCGGAGACATATATTATTCGTGATAATCAGAGCATTAGTTTGGGTAGAAAAAATGATTAGTGATTAGTGATTACATACATAAAAAATACGATCTGAAACTCCTGCCGCAGGGATATAGGTGTGCATATCATAGTATTTAATTATAATTATAATTTAAATGCAATATTAAACCATTGCATTCGAAAAAACGATTCTGAGCGAAGTTCAGTCAGATAATGTAGGTAGGTATTGATTAATATATTGTTTATTGATTATTAAATAAAGTACTAACTACATCCACTTTGCTACCGGAAACATATGCTATTCGTGATAATCGGAGCATTATTTCGGGTAGTAAAATTGTCTTCATACTTAAAAAAAAAAGAAAAAAAAAAGACGCACATCATTGTAAAACCAATACATTCTTCGCTACGCTCAGAATCTAAAACGACTATTGTAAAAATAATAAAAAATGCTAAATAATGCATTATTAAAGAAAGAAATTCATAATAAATCACCATTATTGTTATAATTTAGATTTAATAAGTATATTATTTTTTATTTTATTTTTTTTTTTATAAGGAGAACTTAAAAAATTAAACTATAAATGTAAGTTTTTTATAACACTACTCAATAGCTATTTAACATTTTGTTATTTTAAAGGAGTTATTTTAAAGGAAGTGGATTCCTTAATTAATATAAAATAATTTTGTTCTTTCTTTATGTCTTTTGGACTGGTTTTTCAAAACAAATATTAATTTACACACTATATCCTATGTTTTGTATAAATATTAAATTTACATTTTGCAAATATAGCATTATACTATGGATTAATATTTCTATTTACCTCAATTATGGCAGAATAAAGTTTTTTTCTCACATAAATCGATTTATAATTACGTGTTGCTGTGTTGCTGATATATGGATTTAAGTTTTTCTTTTTGTTATTATTTCCTATCAGGTATGAACGCAGAGGGCAGAGGCTGGAGATTAAGGAAATATTAGAAATAATTAACTGACTTACAAATATATTAATTTATTAGTTCGTTATAATTAGGTACACATAGAAATAAATTAAAATAAATTATTAGTCATTTAAATGTTTTCCACATTTCTGAGTTGACGTATGACTACAATAAAATTATAATTATACTGTATGATAATGTAGTGAATATTTTATAAATAACTGATCAACACCGGTTGACGCCAATTCGATTATGTACGTAATGTATACTGTATACATCGAGTTTTGACGATTCACCACTCAGATATTACTTAAAATTCACAACGACCAGTGTTAAGATCTAAGATCTAACTAGATAAAAATTATTTACTTTTTATCTTATCTAAATAAATAAATTTGCACTCATCTGGAGTGTTATATAAAATAAAATGTGTAATTTAATTCATTTAAATAAAAATGTTTCAGATTCTTTTCTAAAATTAAAATTATTATAGTATTAAATTAATAAAATTAAAATTTACCAAAAATTAATTTATTATTTATGAAAAATGAATGTAATGTAATGTAAATATATCAACGATTAATAATTAAATGTGTGAAATCAACAAACAATACATCACAAAAAAATTTAAATAATTATTGGTTTCCGCAGTATACATATATTTATCTTTTATAACATTAGTCTTTTTATATTTAATGTAAATTTTTGACACAATATAATATAAAATAAAAATAATAATCGTAATACTCGTATACGTGCTATTATATTATTATTAGGGCCCGGATTTAAATGAACATAAAAACATACAATATGCTCTAAAAATAGACAAAAATGCCTTTAAAAATGAATTTTACCACAAAAATTACCTTGAAAATGAAAAAATGACCTTAATATGCTTGATAATATATTAGATTCTGAGTGATGCGAAAAATGTATTGGTTTTACAATGATGTATGTCTTTTTTTATGTCTGAAAACACTTTTACTACCCGAATATTCGATTTTCACGAATAGCAAGTTTCCAGTTGTAATGTGGATGTAGTTGGTACTTTATTTATGTCATTTTCCCAAATTTCAAGATTGTCAAAATTGACCATTAGCGATAGAAAAAACCACCAAAAAATGACGAAAAACGGCATTTTTCACGAAAGCTAAAATTTCAACGATTCGATTTCAATATTTAACGATAACTCAAGCATTTTTGAAGTTAGAAACTTAAAAATTGTATTGGCTGTTCAAACAAGTACTTTAATTGTGTGGTAAAATTTTGGAAATGTTACATTAATTTTTTTACAAAATATGGGACTTAGAATATTTTGTAAAATTCTCGTTTTTATGTATATAATGTTTGATAAAATTGGCAATTTTAGGCATTTAGGCCAGACAATTTTACTGAAGTATTCTTGCACATTACTTAACGTCATATCAAAATATTAGAAAAATCCTTAGTCTCAATTTTTTTTTTATAGTTGTTTAAAGTTGATATTTTTAGTTTAAACGAAATATCTTAGAATCCATACATACGAGTATACGATATAATGTACAATGTACATATGAAATTTCGACGAATTCGAATTCAATATTTCACGATAACTCGGGCAATTTTGAAGTTAGAGACATGAAAATTTTATAGGATGTTCATTAATGTACCTACTATATGTGTGATACAATTTTGCGTTTTACATATTTCATAAATAGTGTCAAAATTTTAATCATTTCCTACATTTTTATCTGACTGAACTTCACTCAGAATCGTTTTTGCTGTTCGAACTTTGAGCTTCAATATGAGCCGTCGTTATAGCGGGATTTTACGCGTCGCTAATCCGTCATTCGCGAGTCCATCTCCCCGTACGGTAGTTCAGTTAAAAGGGACTGTTGTCGCCAGAGACTCCGTTGTTGTCGTGCGCCAGCGGTCGTCGTGACTGTGTGTTGGCTACAACCGTTGCACCAAGTGTGTGCGTTTGGTTTTGCTGTGCGCGTTTTGATATATAATTTGCTCGTTGTCCGTCGTTCGATAACGGTCGTCGTACGTGTGTGATCCTTGTGCGACACCTTCTGTAATTGTGCTCGACCGTACTTCGTATATATATATATAATTGTTACGCGTGTGCTTTGGCGTCCGTATTTTGAATACGCGTGTGCCTTCGGCCCATTTAGTATATGCCATATTTACACCATATACACGTTTGCGTCGGCGTTATATACATAGGTACATATATACACGTACTTGTGGTGTGGACAGCTGTCTTCGTCGTGAGCTTCTACTCTATTCATACCACGTCAAGGAAGAATATTGGTCGTGGATACGTGGACACGTGATATGCAAACTGTTTATTATTTTTTATTAGTTGTATTATTATTATTTGTAATTTTGTCATCTTGTATATTTGTAAGTGGGTGCCCGCGCGATTATCATTATATTTGTTACCATATAATATATACATATTATATGTGTTAGAGTTTTGATTACCATTATTGTAATAATATATTAATGTGCCTGCCATTTGCAGCGCATCTTCATAAACACCACAGTTTAAGTTGATTGGTGTTATACACTTTCTATCCCTTCCGTTTCCCTTCCGTGTCCCTAGGTGCGAGTCATTGGGGGCAACCGCTAGTGAGGACCCCCTTTGGCGCAACAGAATGCGATGGTTTATCATTGAAAATCCATATAATTATACATTAAAATAAATATGGATTTTACTCGAATTTCAACTTTAAACACCTATAAAAAAAATTGAGACTTGAGATTTTCCTAATATTTTGAGACTATGTTAACCTATATGTAAGTATTCTTCAATAAAAATAAAAAAATATAGTGAATTTTTATTAATCATTATTATAAAAGTATTGAAAAATAATAAGAAGAATACTTATATGGATTATTATTATATTTTAGATTTTACTAAAAATATAAACTCCTATAAAAAAATCTGATTCTTGGGATATTTTAAATATTTTGGTATCATGTGAAGTAAAATATAAATTTATACTTCAGTAAAATTTTCAGACCGTAAAACACAAAATTGCCAATTTTATTAAACTTTTTTTAGATAAAAACGAAAACTTTAGAATATATTTAAAGTTATATATTTTGTATAAAAATTAACGTTAGAGTTTCAAAATTTTATCTCGTATAATATATAATATCTATGTGAACATTCAAAAAATTTCAAAAATTTAATTTTTATAATATATAATATTATACCTACCTAATACTCGTATATTAGTATAATATTATTATTATTATATTTCAATATGAGTGTAAGTGTAAGCCGGTACCCGCCGTTTTTCCCGAATCGAAATTCCCGAATGAAATTTTCCCGATTAGTATTTTATCCGAAAATCCGAAAACCCGAAACCTTTTATCCCGAACGCCTTTATCCCGACGGTTATTGTTCCCGAAATTTAAATTTTTAAAAATTTTTAAATTTTTTTATAACCATGAGCTATATTGACTAGCTATGTATTTTCTATACATAATATTTTATACCTATAACTAAAATACAGCTATTGTTATAATTATAATCATTTTAGATTAGTAATTAGATTGACGTTACAATGACATATGCGATATGCCTATATGTATAATTTATGTACTATCTTCGCTTAATAATGAACATTTAACTGATTTGTAATTTGTACTGATATTTGTGATATTATTATTATTATCACTTGTATACAAGTAAAACGTAATCGTTTTAATGGTAGAGTGGCGTTAATTGAGTGCTATCGACCCGTCGATCGTTTCAGGTCTACGGACTTTCGGAAAAAAATGCCAATCGGGAAAAAGTACATTCGGTAATTTCGATTCAGGAAAAAGGCGCTCGGGAAAAAAGTTTTCGGGTTTTCGGATTTTCGGATAAAACACCATTCGGGAAAAAGTTCATTCGGGAATTTTGATTCGGGAAAAATAACGGTAACCGTGTAAGCCACCCTCCAAAAACTATTGCTCATATTAACCGAATGTTATAGCTAGGTGTATATTCCTATAATATTAAGCAAAAATGTTATTTCCTTTTTGTTTTTAGAATTGTCATAATTATCAATTTCAATATTATTTTCCAAAATCAATTTTATCAATTAATATTTAAATACGATACTAATATGAAATAGAAAAAATATAATTTATTATATATTTGTTTAATGTAATTTATATTTGTTTTAATCGATATAGTTAATATGACAATAAAAGACGCTTTTATACATGGACTTACATCTTTAACCTTAGGTATGTAACATTCAAAAAATTAATTTTGAAATGATTAATTTTTAACTTTATATTGGTTTATATCAATATATCATTAATTTATGATCAGCAATTTTAGTCGTGCACAGTGTTGTGCATAGTCTAGATACAAATTATCATAGTAAAATAAATAAGAAGTATGCTCGACTGATAGTAGTGCGCATCGCCTCACGTTAATCTTGGGATAGGCAACAAATAAAAAGTCAAGTGACGTCACGTGTATTTCGTTTGCATTTCGTTTATCGTAGAATACCATCAGGCGTAATTAAATTTATTTTACTATGATTATTACGACCAAAGTAATATTGCATTATTTTTACCTTCGGTTATCATCGGGAAATCGATGTGAACCGAATGCACGAATACATTATGCACAAAAAGTCAAGACGCTGCACATGCGCAGAGTACGACGAAAACACGGTATCGAGTCGAACATACTTCTTATTTATTTTACTATGCAAATTATATCAAGTTTTACAAAATAAACAGGCTTTCTGAGAATAATCATTTGATAATAATTCACTTAATGATTTAAAAATGTTTAACATAAAATTTTTTTAAAACGCGCTCTGTAAACACTAAACAAGTGGAGTATCAAATACTCAATAATTAAAAATAATAATTACGATAATAACTATAACGCCGAGCAATAAAATGCGTCGTTGATGGCTTACATTGATTAATGTGTGAAAAACATTTTCAGCTAAAAATAGTTTACACGTTAACTTTAACTTATAGGTATTATTGCCTACCACAAGTTTTAAATATATATTACAGACAGAATATTTCTGAAAAAAAAATTTGTTTTTATTTTATCAAAAATACGCATTTCGAAGAATAAGTCTTCAATGTCAGTGCTAAACAACTACTGAGTCGTTCGACACGTATAAATTCCATTTATATAAAATCAATCATTTAGACGGAACTAGGTAGCGCATCGATCGATGAGTCATACCGATCATTACAATGTTTTTATTAATTACATGGATACAATTTTAATAAATTATTTTGAGGATTTAGATCCCAATTTAACAAGTTGTTTTCATTCTTTGACATTTCTATTGCTTCCCTTATGTTTAATTATTAATTAATTTGGGACTTGTTTTAATAATTTTATTGTTTGAATAATAATGATTTCTTCTAATACGTGATCTATTAGTGATTTGTACCTATGTTTTTTGAATTTTAATATTCCTAAAATTTTCCTTTAACCTAATTCCTATGTTTCTTCTAGTTTGTCCTATGTAACTTTTTTCTCGATTTTTGCATTGAATCTGGTAAATTCCCGATTTTTCTGTTTCTTTTATTTTGTATTTGATCTTTCCTAATAGACCCATTAAATTGTTATTTCTTGATGATACTAGGTATATCAAAATCTACTTTATAAATTTTTTTAAAAAAATTTGGGATTTTATTTGAAATTTGTTATATAAATATTATGGCTGCTTTGTTATTACTATTTTAGATTCTGAGCGAAGCGAAGAATGTATTGGTTTTACAATGATGTGTGATTATTTTTTTTTTTTTTTTTTTTTTATGACTGTGTACAAAAATACTACCCGAAATAATGCTCCGATTTTCACGAATAGGGTATGTTTCCGGTAGCAAAGTGGACGTAGTTGGTACTTTACTTAGGTCATTTTTTGAATTTCTCAAAATTGACGCTATGCGGTAGAAAAAACGGCGAAAAAATGACAAAAAACTGCATTTTTCGCGAAAAATGAAATTTCGACGAATTCGATTTCTATATTTCACGATAACTCAGGCAATTTTTAAGATAGA
>JAIUCT010000001.1:9238010-9267761 GCA_021307375.1 Tetraneura akinire | reverse complement strand
ATTATTATTATTATTATTATTATTATTATTATTATTATTATTATTATAATATTATTATGTTTGTTGTTTGGTATTTATAATATGTACTGGGAAATACTGAATTAAAAATAACTTTTAATACTTATAATAATACTGAATCATAACCTACTATAACACTAATAACCAGTAAGTGTAAAGTTAAGTTTATTATTTAACTTTAAATGTTCGGTTCGGGTTCGATGCAATTTTTATATAGTTCGGTTCGGTTCGGGTTCGAACGATTAATACTATGTTCGGTTCGGTTCGAGTTCGTTAAAATTTAAAAATTGATAGTTCGAGTTCGGTTCGACTTTAAAAATCAGGGTTCGTAACATCACTAATTTATTTATATTATTATTATTTATTATTTATCAATATCAAAATATTTATTATATAAAATTATTGTTAAATTATAAATAAGAAGTAGGTAATAAGAGAAAAGAGATATTATATTTTTGTTGTTATTGTATATTTTTTGTTTATATATATGTGCTAAGTAAAAGGTGGATTATTATATTTTTATAATTATTGTATTATTGTTGAGTTAGGTGAGTTTTTTTATATATTATCTATTTATTAAATTATATTATTACATATTTATATATTTGTTACACAAAAACTTTTTATAATTACGAGTAATAATAATAATAATAATTAAAAGAAATAATAATATATTCGCAGGTCATTCTCATTAATATTAGGCCAAATATTGTAAATTATAATTCCTACATTTCACTCATTAAATAATTTCCTTTTTCCATTCTTTATTTCGGTGTCGGGGTAAGTGACATAAAGCTTCCATTCCCCGCCCCCTCCAGGCCTTATATAACTGTACCAAATTTCGTTACAATTAGTCCAGCCGTTTATGAATGAATAAAAGGCAAACAGAAATTCGTTTTTATGTATATTTATATATAATTCTACTGTACGCCACTGAACTCCTCCTAAACAACTGGACCGATTTTAACGAATTTTTTTTTATGCGTTTCGGTGACGCCCTGGATGGTTTAGAACTGGTTATAAAAATCAAGTATAATAGCATAGTTGCATATGTAACGTAATATGTTGAATATTATGTTGCATAGTAGTATAAATCAGCGGTTCCCAACCTTTTTAGTTCCGCGGACCACTAATTTTGTAAAAAAATATTTGAGGCCCACCCATAGCATACCTATATACGTTTTCATAAAATTAAAATATATATTATATATAATATATATATATATATACATGTACATATATAGTTATTAGGAATAAAAAATTTTTAAATTTTTTAAAAAAGAACAATTTTTTATTAAAAAAAAACTTAATTCAACTTTATCACAAGATAATCAGAAATAAAACAAAAAATATATAATAATATTATTTTAAATATTTATATATTATAATATTGAATATTATACCTATTGCTCGCGGCCCAGTACCATGCTGCTCGCGGCCCACAAGTGGGCCGCGGCCCATGGGTTGGGAACCGCTGGTATAAATAAATAAAAATAAAAATAAATAAATAACCTAAATACCGACTTAGATACCGGTATAGATACACAAATCAGCCCGGGAATTGGTGCTTCAGTAGGTATCTAGATTATTTATTTATATTTTGTTTCGTTATTTTGATATTTTAAATTTTTTGAACGGTATCTTTTGATATTTCATTGAATATTAAGTGTATTATATTCACATATAAATTACGTACATAAAACAATGCCACGTTTTATTCGCGTAGGAAATATTAGTTGACGGACTCGAAATTCACAATTAGTTCAGATCCGTCGGTTAAAAAGACCGGCAGAAGATTAATTGACAGACAATGTAAATTAAAGAAACCATGCTGCAATCACACGTGCTAATGAAAATCAAGAGCAATGCAACGAACGCCGTCATTATTGATTATAACGCATTTTTTTTAAAGTAATTGATGTTATTTCGAAATAAAGAATAATGAAATTATTATATTATTTGTCTTCTATTTCATACAGGTACTTTGTTTAATAACCTAATCATTTGAAATATGCAGGACAACGTCTAACTCTTCCGCTAGTATAATATATACATAAATATTTCATTAATAAGTGCTTAACGTGTATGTACCTGTAAAATGTATTTCATATATAATTATTATCATTATTTCATAAATTTTATAGCATTTTTTTGGGTAGAAAAAGTGTATTCATATATTACATTTTTCTTTAATAAATTTGAATATTTTTTTAATATATAATTTTTTCTATCTACTCAACAATAATTTTTTTATGTTTTGTATAAACTATAATATATTGAGGTAAATTTAATATGACCCGTAAAAAGAGACGTCGTATATTGGTTGTTGATCTAATGCAAGGACTCGTTATTATGTCTTCGAAAAAGAACTGACATAACACATATTATTATAATTTATATTTCTAAGCAACAGTACAGTTTTTGAGAAACAATCAATATATTTTTAAGCTGTGTTCACACCTAATAAAATTTAACAAACTTTCTCTGAACGTTTGTTTGATGTAGATTTGTTTTCAAACAAATTTGTTTATCGATAGTCTAAAAATTGTAACTACCTATAGATTTTTAATATATTTTACAGGCATACGTATATAATATTAGAAGAGTATACAATAAAATAGACGATATCAACTTAATTTGTTTAAAATTAACATTTTATGCCAAAACCAAAAATATTACAAAAATCCATATTAATATTATATTCTTTAAATTTCACTAAAAATATCAACTATAATTAAAAAATTAAATAAAAAATATTTGGGATTTGATTTTAACGAAATATTTAAAAATTGAATTAAGGAATACTTCCATGTTACAATTTTCAAATAATTAAACCCAAAATTTCAAATTTTATTCAATATCATTATGGAAACGATTCATATTTGGCAATTTTTTAAAGTTCTATAATTATACTAGCAATTATCAATTGTCTTGGTTAAATATTTCTTGAGTTAACTTAAAATATTGACAATCAAATTCGTAAGAATCAATTTTCGTGAATTTTGGTATTTTGGTATTTTGGTATTTTTATATCATTTGTTATATTTTATGAAATTAGGACCATATTATCTGGTACTAATCATATTTTTAATTTTGAGACATCATATAAAATAGAAATGTTGATGAAAAAATGATAGTTTGGTTCCTAAACTATCATTTCTTTATGATCCAGATTATTAAATTCCGGATCATTACGGTCCACAAAATTATATTTCGAAATTTTACGGCTTATTAATTTCCGTGTGTTTACAAGTATGTTCTGGAAAATAATAGCCACGTTCCCACTTGTTTCGGGGAACGGGGAGTAACAGATAGACGATATTACGATGAGATTGAACAAGTTTCATTTGTTCACATTTCCTTGGTCAACATACTACAAGTGTATAATAAAAATAACATTAAAGATATATATTATTATTACATTTTTCATAGAAATAATATCTAATCTATCAATCGGGATATAATATGTTTATTTTAATAATTTACTTGCACATACTTTGTGGATGATATAACATGAAAAAATGACGAACAATTTTATATCTGTTATACGTATTATGCAGATATTTAAAGTCTTAATAATAATATTCTTATAAAGTAATAACTTAATCGTAAGTATCAATAATTTTTGTGAGGTTGTATTATGATTAAATTCGATTAATTTATCTTGTATGTCCGGTATTGTTTTTGAATCATATTTGGATGCTCAGTTAACATTACAAATTAATTTCTAGATTTTACATAAGGAATACAAAGAAAACGCAAAATAATAATTAAATACGTTCACTAAAATGATAATACGAGTATGTTAATATTTATTACAAGTAGATATTAGAAAATAAATTATAATTGAAACATGTTGATTATTATTTCAATATTTCTACGCATTTCTCTTTAGTCCTGACTTTGTAAAAGGACACAGAAACAGTTTTATCACTCGTATATTTAACTATTACCATTTATCAAATAATTATACCTATTATAAAAAGATAGGAAATGGCATGCCCAGACGAAAAACCAGAGATATATAAATAGTATTCAACAGTAGCTAGTAAGAATATTACTACAAATCATCATACTAATGATAAAATATAGCCATTGTTTAGTAATATAGTTTCCAGACCTGTTTATTGTATTATGAAAATAATGAAATTAATAATTGTTATACGGGAATTGCCACCTAATAATCATAATATGAAAGTTTCAACGATGTGACAAACCTATCGTTTTTATGCATAGCGCTCAAATGCTCAATACACACCGAACAACAAACGATTTAAATTGTTTTTATTCAATTTTTATTAGGACTAAGAAAACAATAAACTTATATTGGACCAGTAATAATTTATTCTAAACTTAATATATTTACCAAATGTATTTAGATCTGAAAAATTGCATATTTATGGTCAACAATGTATCATATTCATAATACGTTAACTTTCAAGAGTTAAAAAAATTTAACTATCGATTATTAGTATATTATTATGTTACAGACAAATCACGAAACAAAACCCATAACATTTTGAATTTCATACATTTTTTTTGTGATTTATTATTCATATTTAAATTTGTTTGTTATACATTTCATATTTCAAATGCAACATAAAAATCACTTTCCTCCAGTTAATGATTAATTGTTTAATGTAAAAAAGATGTTCGATAAAAGTAATAAAATTAGACATTTTTATTAGAAATTTTTCTATAACATTAACCCAGAACAACACTTCGAACAGTCCATCCAAAGGTCGTAAAGACGACGAACCGCAGAGGACATTTAGGACATCGTCGAAAACAACTCACTTTCCATCTATCTAAGTACTGGTCCATTCTCCTTTATATACGGGTGTTAGGAGAATTTTAAATTAGATGTTATTTTATTTTTAAGACGAAAAACTTTTGACGGTCTCATGCATATGGCATACCGTATGAGCCAACAGTCGAGTACGTCATTTTTTTAGAATACTATAATATTACAGGTAGTGCATTAGTGGCACTGTCTTAACAATATTATATTATATAAAAACTGTTTATCTTTTAACTATATAAACTGGTCTATTCTAATCACACAAATATAACTGAAGTTTTCTTTCTATAAGATATCAGTGGCACTGACTTTGTCGAAATTACGAAGAACGTTTTGCATTGTAATACTACATATAAAAAATTGTTAAACTTGTTATACGTAGGCTCACCACACGCTCAATAAATACCAAACAACAAATGATTTCAATTGTTTTTATTCAATTTTTATTAGGGCTGAAAAAACAATGGTTTTTATATTGGATTATTGGACCAATAATAATTTATTCTAAACTTAATATATTTACCCATTGTATATTCATCTGAAAAATTGTACATTTATGGTCAACAATGTATCATAATACGTTAACTTTCAAGAGTTAAAAAAAATTTAACTATCGATTATTAGTATATTATTATATTATTATTATTATGTTACAGACAAATCACGAAACAAAACCCATAACATTTTGAATTTCATACATTTTTTTTTGTGATTTATTATTTATATTTAAATTTGTTTGTTTTACATTTCATATTTCAAATGCAACATAAAAATCACTTTCCTCCAGTTAATGATTAATTGTTTAATGTAAAAAAGATGTTCGATAAAAGTAATAAAATTAGACATTTATTAGAAATTTTTCTATAATTTTTAATAAATATATATAACTATAAAATATATATTAATAATTTAATATAATTATATTTTATTTGTACATACCATAACGAACTAAAATATGAAAAAATGACGAACAACTTTATATCAGTTATACGTATTATGATATTTAATGCCATAATAATAATATTTTAATAAAGTAATAAATTAATCCGTTATTATCACAAAAATTTAATCCTAAAATGTATTGGGCGCAATTTACAACTTTTTCCCATTTTCGGGCGCAATTTACATCTGCCCATTTTTTTGTTAAGTTATATTACGATTAACTTCTGTTAATTTATTTTATATACACGGTATTTTTTTTAAAATTATATTTGAATCCTCAGTTAACATTACAAATTTATTTCTTAAGTTTACACAAGGAAAAAGGAATGTAAAGAAAGTGCAAAGTAATAATTAAATACATTCACTAAAATGATATATTAGTATTTATAAATCTGAATATTAGAAAATAAATTATAATAGAAACAATGTTGATTATTATTTTTACGCTTTTCTCTTAAGTCTTGACTTTGTCATAGGACACAGAAATAGTTTTATAACTTATATTTTTAACTATCATTATTTATCATACAATTATATATTTATATCTATTATAAATAAGATAGGAAATGGCAGGCCCAGAAAAAAAACAAGTGATTTATAAATAGTATTTAATAATAGCTAGTAAATAATTACTAGTATTAGTTATAGGTGGGGGTATTAGTATTAGTAAGAATAAGTACTAATGATAAAATATAGGCATCGTTTAGTAATTTAGTTTGCAGACCTGTTTATTTTGTTATGAAAATAATGAAATAATTCTTAATAATGAGATACTATGGCAGGGGATTGCCACCTTATAATCATATGAAAGTTTCAATGATGTGACAAATCTATCGTTCTTATGCTTAATACACACCGAACAACAAATGATTTAAATTGTTTTTATTCAATTTTTATTAGGACTGAAAAAACAATGGTTTTTATATTGGACCAATAATAATTCGCGGGTGCGCGTGAAAAAGGTGTTAAGTCACTGTTATACAATTTTTCAGGAGAGCAAAAACAAACTTTGACTAAAAACGCCAGATCGGCATTTTGATATATATTGTTTTAGTAGGTACTACACGATTCTGTAAGTTGTTCTTAATCATCTAGCATAATTTTTATATTTAAAATTTAAACATTTAAACCTTTAAATTAACATTTATAAAAAAAAAATGGACATAACTTATTATGCACATCAATTTTCATATGTTTCAGTGACTTAACTTATTTGACATTACGTCAATGGTCGACTTATAGCTTTTATCTCATAGGTTAAAATTTAACTATCGATTATTAGTATATTATTATGTTACAGACAAATCACGAAACAAAACCCATAACATTTTGAATTTCATACATTTTTTTTTGTGATTTATTATTTATATTTAAATTTGTTTGTTTTACATTTCATATTTCAAATGCAACATAAAAATCACTTTCCTCCAGTTAATGATTAATTGTTTAATGTAAAAAAGATGTTCGATAAAAGTAATAAAATTAGACATTTATTAGAAATTTTTCTATAATTTTTAATAAATATATATAACTATAAAATATATATTAATAATTTAATATAATTATATTTTATTTGTACATACCATTACGAACTAAAATATGAAAAAATGACGAACAACTTTATATCAGTTATACGTATTATGATATTTAATGTCTTAATAATAATATTTTAATAAAGTAATAAATTATAATAATAAAAATGATTAATTATTTGATGTAAAAATGATGTTCGATAAATATAATAAAATTAGACATTTATTACGAGTTTTTCTAGAATTTGTGATAAATATATTTATATATACTATAATATATTATGTAGGTACTCGGTACTCCACATGTACTTACATTGCCGTAGATGTGATTCTGTTATAAAAAAAAAGTGATTTCGGTATTATTTAATTTTTATTTTTTTTTATTTTAATAGTGATGGAAAATATTTTATAATGGTTAATTTGTGTTGAATGCCTGCATATATATTAAAATAGTATCGCCTTGTAGCATGTACTCTGCCGCGTATCTGCGTATTATAGTCTCTAACTTCAAAATTGCAGAGTTATCGTCAAATATTGAAATCGAATTCGTCGAAATTTCAGTTTTCGTGAAAAATGCCGTTTTGTCGTCATTCCTTTGTCGTTTTTTCTTCCGCTTAGTGTCAATTTTGAGAAATTCGAAAAATGACATAAATGAAGTACCAACTACATCCACTTTCCAACCGGAAATATATGTTATTCTTGATAATCGGAGCATTATTTCGGGTAGTAAAATTATCTACAGACAAAAAAAAAAAAAGACACACATCATTGCAAAACCAATACATTCTTCGCTTCGCTCAGAATCCAATTAGAAAAAACTTGAAGTTGATAAATGAAATATATAACTTGTAAAATATTATATAAAAGGAAAATTCAGATACCATTTTTTTCTTGATTGCACTACCTAGATATTTCTTATGCATATTGTTTAATTACATCAATAGTTTCTACATCACATTATTTAATATAAATATATCACAATTGTAAATACCTATCTATATTATAAAATCAAAGTGCGTTCTTATTATATAAAATGTACTAAAAATATCTATTGAAATAATATACCATAATGGCATAATCATACATATTATAAATAGCTAACGATCATATAATGATAAAACTTTGTTAAAAACATGAAATTAAAGTGGTCTAGCAATAGCGGTAGGCAGGGCCGTAGCAAAGGGTTATAGCGCCCCTGGCAAAGATTTAAATTTGCGCCCCAAAATGTATACCTTATTTTTCTTAAATAATATTATCATAAAAATAAAATCATTGAACTGTTAAACAATTAAAAACAAATAGAAACAATAAGATATAAAGTTTTTATTTATTAAATATAAATTAATTAATTTTATAACCAAATAATTATTTAAAAAATGTACATAATATTAAAATTGCACTTTTCTGGTCTTAATAGCTGCAAAATCATCTATGACATTATTAAATGATAATTGATCAACTAGATCTTTCTCGATTGATAATATAGACATAAGTTAGACGACTTTGTCCTATTGTTGAACGTAAATAATTCTTTATGATTTTTAGCTTACTAAAACTTAATTAATAAAATACTATAATTTTTAGCTTTAAAACTTAAATTTTTATTTATAAATGTAACTAAAATTTGCGCCCTTGGCAAGAGCCCTCTTGCCAGTGCCTGGCTACGACCCTGGCAGTAGGTTAGGTTAATATCAACTGTTAATACGATTAAACATGAATATATATTCAAGAGATCATCATATAAATCTTAACATACGTGAGATCTAAAAAAGGTATCAAAAACGATTTTAAGGAAATTAGTTTAAATTCCAAAAAAACTTTAAAAACATATTTAAGTACTTCGCTTAAAAAATTTTAACGGATAACCTGTTAATTACCGTGCTGCTAACTTGCGTTCTATTGACTCAACGATGATGACAAACATTAAATCCCTGTCCATGCTTCTGTAGTATCACGCTATGCTACATTGCTACACAATGCACTTCTTCCCTATTACAGTATATTATCTAGTAGGAAATTGTAGACTTTATATTGGTCTTATAACTATCTATGGAAATAATACACTAGAATATTATAAATTTTAATATAATCTGAATTTATCTGTGTTAAAAATGCAAAATAATTCTTATCCTTATTTTAATGTGCCTATCTTAAACAATATGTTATATACGATGTACATAACTTATATGTATATTTGTATATAAACATTTACTTCACATATATTTATTTTAAATGAGAAAATTTTATTCTATACAAGAATACAAAAGACCAAGGGAATACACCAAAAGTCTTGAAGTTTTGTTTATATAGCCATGGTTGCCATTTATGTTTTGGTTGTGGTATTGTAACTATTAGTACAATCTTGGTCTTGTATTTAAAATTGAAAGAAATTTTGCTTAACACTAATGAAGTAATAACGAATGCGTTTGCACTCCGATACAATTTTTAGTATATATAATTAATGTAGTATTTTATAGAATAACATAAAATTTAAACTCACCACTTCCTTTTAACTCCTTTCTCATTTCTTTTATACAATAATAAAACGACTTTAAATTGCTGATTATAAAACTATTAATATTATAATTTTTTTAATTCCGTATATTATTGTACTTCAACAATAAGAATATTTAAATGTATACAAAATAATAAGAAGAAATATAACAATATGTCATTCAATTTTTTACTTTTAAGGATAATTTTTTTTTTTTTTAGGTTATTTATATTAATTTTAAATATTTACTTTTTAATTTTCTATCTGAAAAATTATTGTACTAGGTATATAAAAAATCAAAATATATTTCTAGGTCATAGTAACTACTAGTGTTTTGAATGTTGTCAAGATTGTTTCATATCGGTGACAACACTTTAAAACTGTACTTAAAACATTGCAATAATAACGGAGATAAAGAGATAATATTATTTTCTATTTTTTAGTGATAAATAAATTATAAAGGAATAACTTAACTAATCATAAAAAGAACATCAATATATAACATTTAGAATTATTGTGGATGTGGACCATATAATCTAATTCTTATTGTATTATCGCAAGTGATGTGTTTATACGAGGATTCAAAATCGAACTAAATAACATGACGTTTAATTTATAGTAAATATAATTATATTAATAATGTACTCTACTTAAGTTTTCATCACCACCTATTTTATAATAAAATAAAATATTGTAAATATTATAAAATTAAAATTTTTGATCATTCAGCTTCTGAATAAAGTAAATTGTATGTATTAAATTTAATGATTATCATTTTAAATTTTGAGTGAAGCGAAGAATATATTGATTTTACAATGATGTGTGTTTTTTTTTTTTTTTTTTTTTAGGGTTACCAAGAGACGTAAACTTAAGTAGACGTAAACGCTATTGATTCCCAACACATCCTTATGTTTTTGAACGACATGCCAATATGCCATTGGACTTTAAAAGGGTGCAATTTCCAGTTCAGTTAGTTTTTGCAATGCCAATAAATTAATCACAAGGGCATTCGTTAATTAATCTTTGTGACATCAATCTGTAAAATCCATGTTTTTTATCAATAACCCATGTTATGTATCAAATAGAATTAAAGGGTTCCGTTCAACAAGCAGATAAGTCCAAATTTTTGAAAATTGAGATTTTTATGGAATATTACACAGCTGAAAATTTATTACATTTTCGTGCAACAACCAGATATATCCTATTATTAGTTATAAATCTATAACGATAAGTACATTGTTTTATAAATTATTTCTTTATTATTACTTATTCTTATTTGAACTAAATATTCATAGTTTGGAGCTGAAACAGAATAACGTCTGTCAGGGCAGCTAGTATTTTAATATTAATTAAATAAAATCCAAATAAAATAAGTTTATAAGTTATTTAATGTAACTTTAAAATTAATATTTAAGGTTTAGGGATCATCCCTAAAAATTAAATAGATATAAGAGGGAAGAGGCTCCAAGTATTTAATCTGGTAGACAAGGTTTAATAAGATGCAAATATTAGATATTATAAGAAGTACCAAAATGAAGAATTATTCAGTCGTACAATGAATAACAAGAAGTGTGATTTTGATTTCTCAAATCCTTAAATAATTTAACTCACTTTCTAGGAAGTCATTTCTCAAAATAATTATTTAATTTATGATTTAGTATGTGTAGTTGTTTAATTAAGGTAATTATCAAATATCAACGAGACAAAAATATTTTATCACGGTAAGTACAAGAAAATTTGAGTGTATGCAAAAACAAATTTTAAATCTACAATAATATATAGTTTTAAATTGTTTGATTGTTTTATAATATTTAATGATATATATTTGGATAGTACTTATAATGGAATATAAAAAATTATCAATTTTTATAATTTTTTTACTATACTGCGTTTCATGAGAGAAGGTACACGATTTTTCGTCGGTCGATGCGCATATCCAACCAATATCGTCCGTTCATTGACGATCGTAAAACTTTCGGGCGGCGGTCGGCAACGACTCGTTTGCATACGTAGCGCGTACGTATAAAGTATAATTTTAAATTTTAAACGACGACCATTATCTTAAACATTAACCGTGTAACACCTAATGTAATCGGGGTGTATAATCGATTTGGCGAGCCGTCGTGGTAAGAAGAGGGAGAAATTAGGCCTCCGCGCTGTTGACGGCGTCAGTTGGATGCGCGAGGTACACACCTTCTCTCTTGAAACGCAGTATACATAATAACTTTTAATTCCTAAGTTTGAGTTTAATGTTTTCAATAGTGTATACACTACCTACTATTGTAAATTATTAATCATAGTAAAGCCGCGTCCAGACCAAAGTAACATTGTGGAAAACACGCAATTTCCACAATGGTGAGAACAAATTTTGTAAAATATGTTTTCAATAATTGGCAACTTTTATGTTTCCAATAAAGTGGGCAACAAAATTATATTTCCACATCGGAGGCGGTAAAGATCAAAAAAAGTTGAGAAACATTGTGGGCAACAAATTTTCCTGGCTCTCTTTTTTAGCAATTTTGTTGACAACTTATTAACTGTTATCAATTATTTTTATTATCACGAAATCTCCATAGATAATCTGTATTATCAGCACAAATATATATATGTGGTTAACACTAACAGTAACCGTAAAAAACGTGTTTTGACTACAACTATCTGTTTACTATTTTTTTAATCTTAATTTAATTTTACTATTAAAGTATCTATTAACTTTATTTTTACGTTAATAATGGATTGGTCTAAAGACAAAATTCATTATAATAAACATGTAAAAATGTAGAATTGTGGACTAATATTTTTTTTTGGTCTGGTCGTACAAATTTTTCCACAAAGTTGACAAAAAAGTTGCCCACAATGTTGCTTTAGTCTGGACGCGGCTTAATACATATATAAAATTAATTCTTGCAGAGAATCACCTTATTAAATTATAAGCGAAACGAAATGAAGGATGTATTGTTATTAAAATGATATGTTGATTTTTTTTTTATATATTTGTAGTGACGTATTCGGCCAGAAATAATGTATTCACAAATCGCACATTATTCCCGGAATATAAGTGGTTGCATAATATGTATATTCGAACTTCTTATAATTAAAGTAATTAGGTGACGCGGTCCTTGGTAGGGGGTGTTCAAAACACCTCTTCCACGGGCCAGCGTTGTATCTTCTCTTGTCAACCGCCAGCACGCGTTGGGCGACATCAGTGTACCTACCCTACACTACCATGGGTCAGGAGGTGTGCAGCGACACCGGTATCAGTTGATGGATCGGCTGCGACCAGTGAACCGGACTCCGTCTGAACTGTCTTTGCCATTACACCGACGAGTAAACTTGCTACCTTACCTTGTTGACATTAACGTACAACCTTCAATTGTTTTGTCTTTCATTGCACACCCAATTTTGTATTCACGCTCATACCCATAAAGTTTCGATCTATTTTTTTTATTATTATTGTTATTTCGTTGTGTGGTGATTAACCAGCACACGTGTAGGTATATACGAGTATTAGTGCGTTATTGTCATCTCGAAATATATATACCTTAAAGTTCACCCTTAAAGTTCACGTGTCTTTTTTCTTTTTCGTATTCCTCCACTAATACCAACACCACACCAACCTGTCGAGGTTCCCTCCGGGACAGTGGTTTGAATAACTACCAAAAATGAAGAAAATTCAGAAATATATACGATATTTAAAGATTGATTATATTGAATTCATTATTTTACTAAACTTAAACAATATTGAACTAAAGTCTAGAAAATTATATTAGGTATCTCCATAAGTACATTATATTATTTAAAACCGCTATGTTAATTTTTCTTTAACATATTATAGATCTTTGTATATTTACTAATATTTTATTTGTATCTCTGTAATGCTTGATTCGAAGGAAATTTAGAGTTTCACGATCTGAAAATCGTATGTACCTATATTCAACAAAATATATTTGTGAACAAGTGTTCCAAAATATTTTATATATATCTAATTTCATATTTTTTATTTCATATTATTTTATTAAACATAACAGCAGACAAAGCTAAAATTTGAATACAAGAATATCACTTGAATAAATAAAGATGTTTTAACTAAGACCAAAACAATAACGTTGAAGCAGATTTTTAAACTGCTGTGCATTACACAAAGCTTAACTATGGTATATAACCTAATTACCTAATTAATATTATAAAAACACACGATTTAAACATTTTTTTATATAGTTTATTCGTTTTATGTTTATGAAAAATCAATCAAAGAAACAGTTATGTACTATAATCACCATCACTAAAAATTATTATAATATGAGAAACAATAATTAAAATAGTATTAAATACACATTATGATTTTAAACTTTTAACCGTCAAAGATTAAATAGAAGTATTTAATAGTGTTGTTATTAATTATTTTAAATACGGAACTATATTCGAAAAACAATCAACACAACTAGGAGAAGATTGGCCGTGGCAACGACTCGCGCCATTCACAACATTATGCATCATCACAATATCTACAGTCTGCAGTTCTACACCAACGTCCAACATCAATAAATAAAGTATTTTCTTCCTATATCCCACCCTTTTTACGACCCCACTAATGTACCATAAATTATAATAATCAAAATACACATCAATACAAATAAATACCTTCACATCGATCATTTTATCATTTATTTTCATCAAACCTTATTTGACCCCAGCCCCTTATTTCTATAAAACCTATCAATTCTACCATTGCAAATTCAGTGGTACAACGCGGTACGTTCATTGGTTAAATAGTCCCTTTAAGGCCTTAATCAATGGGTGCGTGGTAAGCTCCCAAAAAGGAGCGAGCGGAAACGTCACAAGGGACATATAGGGATTGTAATATTTATAGGTGGATAAATTTGGTCAATCAGTACTACTGGTTCATACAATTTTTCAACTAATAACTTGTTAGAATCACAAAGCGAGCCGCGAATTGACGACCCTTGACCTATAGAGTTGTTAGAGGCTAGACGAATAATGTTATTAGAAAATGAATTACAACTAATGCCCACAAGAAGTCAACAATAGGAATTGACGTGCCTAGTGTAATACAATAATCATCATCATCACTAAGAAAATTAATCAAAATAATATATTAAATTATAATTTAAAAAATGGGAAAATATGTTAACCTAAAATATTATATTAAGAAAATTAAAAATATACATATACCTACATACACATATATAAATTAGCTGAATTTAAATTTAAAAAATTTACAATAACTCAGGCAACATTGAATTTAGAGTATTGAAAATTGTATTAGGTATTCAAATAGGTATTATATTTGATACAATTTTGAACAGTTACGATGATTATTTAAGAATATATATAACTTTGAATATTTCTTAAAATTCTCGTTTTTATCACTATAATGTTTGATAAATTGGTAATTTTGGTTTTTAAGGTTTGAACATTTTATTAAATTATATTCACATATTACTTTATATCTCAATTAATTATTAACATTTTTAAAGTTGATATAATAGTAGTGTAATATTAAATCTAAAAACCTATTGTCCCGGATGTAGTTCGACGGGGTGGTGGTGATGGTTGACAGTAGTTGGCAAGCCAAAATGAAAAAAAAAAAAACAAGTCTGTTACCGTTGGCGGACCGTATATTTTATTTTACAGACAAGTTAATAAAATAACAGCACCAAGGGAGGTAAAACAAACAAAAAAACAATATACCTAAATGATAACACAAATAATGTGCGTACAGACACGAGGTGTCGTAAGAGTACGTAATGAAAATTACAATAAAATAAAAATGAGTCACAATATGACAAATTTTTACAAGAGAAAAAAAATATCAGGGTGAAAAATTGATTGGCAGGTGTGTACTCACGAAAGTGTTGCAAAAGACAGACTGAGTCCGGTTCGCCGGTCACGGACGATCCATCAACCAACACCAGTGGCGCTGCGCGCTTCCTGACCCATGGTGGGGTTAGTGAGCGCAGCGATACACTCGTGTCGCCCAACGCGTGCTGGCGGTTGACAAGAGAAGCACAACGCCGGCCCGCGGAGGAGGTTTTTGAACACCCCCACCGCGGACCGCGTCACTATATACCTAAGCATTCTTCTTTACTATTTCTTAATATTATTACAAAAATAATTAATAAAAAAGACAGAAGATTTTGAAAAAAAAAATGAAAATTGTATTTAAATAAACTTACATATTCCAAAATATTAGATAAATTTCAAGTCTAATTTGTTTTATAGGTGTTTAAAGTTGAAATTTTAGTGAAATGGATATTTATATAGTACTAGCTGACCCGACAGACTTCGTAACTGAAAGCAGCTCGATTCAAACTTGCGCGATTATTAGTTGAATGTCGCGCTCGCGCTTCACGCGTTTGTGATATCCGAATTCTTTCACGTTCATTTCCGTCGTCACGTTCTTGTGCAGTACGATTAGATAGGTAATTAGCTTGGTTTGTAGCATGTCTGGTTCTTCTACCTAAATTGCTTCGTCTTATAGGAGGCATATCAAATATAAATTATTTTTTAATTATTTTTTTTTTTAAATTATTTTTTCACTAATCACGAACTAAACAAACACTATCCATAGCAATAAAGCAAAAATAATACCATAGCAATAAAGCTCAAATTGACTACGTTTTAGTTACAAATCATTTGTATTAGAAAAAGAAAAGGGCTATTTTTAGGGTTTTTCCAGCAATAATTCTAATTTTTCTCGCCGTAAAAACCATCCTTGAACTTCAACGAACATTTTAAAAAAAGATTTGGCCAAATTGGTCCAGGCGTTGTTGAGTTATGCGATCACCAACACATTTTGCGATTCATTTTTATATTATAGATTTATTTATATTGATCCTTTTTATTATTTCCCAATAGTTTACAATAATATTAAAAAAATGATAAAATTTTTTTATTGAAGCTAAATTACGTTATATTTCTGAACTCAGTTCCAAATAATTATGAATATTAAATTTACCATTTTCTTATAGGTTTTTGTAGTATGTTTTTTTTATAGGATTTATGGGCATATACATTGAACGTAGAGACTGTATGAATGTAAAAATTTTAACTACCTAATATATAATATATTTTTATATTATATATTATATGATGAACATCGCTCAAAATCGTTTTTCGAATGCATAATTATTTATCATTGCGTTCAAATTTTAATCAAAATTAAACACTATGCTCCTAAGACCTTAAGTCTTAACACCTCTAACTTTTCTACAGCAATATCAGCTTAACTGTTTTTATATGACACTATATATATTCAATATACCTATCTATATTTATAAAGATCAAGAAAAAATTTCTTTTTTATGTCAGTTCCTTTTTTTTATAATTGTAGTACCACAAAATATAATATACTCATATACGTATGTATAAAAAAAACCGTATATTATTAAATGTTAATTATTTCATATTTTCATCATAACATTATGTAAACAAATAAAAATTATATTTATTACCAAATAAATGTAAAATAATATAATAAATAATAAAAAGAAATATTATGTTTATAAGGGAATACATAGAAGTTTAAAGCAGTATACTACTACTTAATAAATTATATTTTATTTAAGTATATTTAACGAGATGAATTATCTTTGGTAAAAATTAACGTGATACGATATATAATAAATTATTATTGTAAATGTGATTTTCGAAATAATAAAAAAAAATATTTCTATGACTATATTATTTTCTTTGTGACAATCATTGGGTATATACTTTTTTCTTAATAACGATGGCAAACGTATTGTGCAATTTGTATATCTAATATAATAGAAATACATAAACACCTAGCATCCATCCTCTTAACTTTCACAAACAATAAAAAATTAAAATTAATTGCCTAGATAGATGTATGTAGTATGTACTAATATGTAGTGTTTAATATTTTCCATATATGTACCTATGTTAGTTTAAAATGGTTCTAGAGGTACAATATTGTAATTTATATTATTATATTATTGATAAAAAAATAAATGGATATATTAATATAATAATATAATATGTGAACTTAAAATAAAGATATTTCAATAAATAACTTGGAATATTACGTTAATGAACTTTGATGTAGTTACATAGGCAATAATATATCGTAAGCACGAGTATTACATTTGGCGTATGTAAGAAATAAGAACTATTATATTAGTATAATATATGTAATCTGTACAATTTATTAAAACTTCAAATCACTATCACATTAAGTGAGTATTGCGCTTTTTACTTTATTGTTACCACCAAAATTGTTTTAAAAAATAAATATACATGATTAATGTATTATTAATAAAAATTTCCATTTGATTTTCAAGAGTTGATCTCTGTAACTCCCTATTAACTCTTAAGGGTAGGTATTTAAAAATATATTACAACCAAATAATTTTAGATTATAAAAAAATTAAATTTTTTTCTTATTATAAAATTTTCTCTATTTCGAATATTTTACAGAGAAAAGTGCTGGAAGGTAAAATTTTGATCACTCTATATATATTTTTAAATTAACTTTATCATTTTAATATATTTTAATATTATGAATAAAATAGGATACCTTTATTTTATTGAAATTTATTTTAACATCAAACATGTGAAAGCATTTTTTTTATTATTTGACATTTTATATAAACTATAAATACAATAGATATGACCTGTACATTAAAAATAATAAAACATGTTTCTTTAAAAAAAAAAATAATAATAATAAAATAAATCACAGAGATAATATAAAAACAACGTAAAAAAATTATCTTATAATATAATATTATTAATTACACAAATATATTTTATCAACAGATTACTTCATTAATAATTATAAGTAAAGAACATTGTATTTTATTTTTATAGAAGATAATATTGTCAACAAATTATACATTCAGTCACACGAATCATAATTATGTACAAATTATAGACAGGCATCTTTTTACCAATATAATATGAAGGTCAGCTAATTATTTAAGTGCACGCGAGTATATAATCGAATTGTGGAATTAGTCGATTATGTTATTTTCACATAAGCAAATAGTAAAATTAAATACAATACCGTATATTTTTATAATATATATTATATAAAGGATTTCGAAAATAAATTGAACACAAAAATTTTGGCACAGTTGTATTTTCAATGATTTCGCAACTCATTTTAAGTATTTAATGTGTATATTATTGTTATTAAGGGCTGTAGTGGGTATCATAGTTATCAATATGTTAAAAATAAAATTGTTTTTAGTACCTAGGAAATATAAAAAAAATTCGTAGGATTAGGACATTCCAACATTTAATTATTGAAGATTGAATATTTTACAAGTTATCTAATATGTATACAAAATACGCGAATGAAACAATTTCGTTGATTTTAAAATTAAAATGATTAATAACAATTATAAATGTATAAATAAATCCAATAGGTATAATTGATTTTCAAAAGCGAAATTATCAACAACAATACTAATATTGTTAGTTGAATTTGAGCAAGTTAGATGAAAAGAAGATAACTGTAAAATATTGAAATATTAGTGGAATTTTATAATCGTTTAAAATATGTGAAGTAAATTAACATATTTTATAATAATTATGTCCACAATTATTTACGATCTTCAATGAATTGGCTGATGAACAGAAATAAATATTGATATTATGATATATAAATAGTTCAATAGCCGTGGACTATATTAAAACAAATTTTTATTGGTATAAATAAATTCGCTTTGTTTTCGATAAAAAATATATTTGAAATAAATAGAAATAGTTAAGTTTCTTTCGAATATTTTATTCGTGAGTAAGAGAATATTTCGTTATCATTCGCGCACTATTTTATAGACTTATTACTTCTATAATGCAATTTATAAACATAAATAAATACTATTATTTATTTTTTTTTATATATATATAATATAAATAATTACAAAATTAGACAATTTATAACAAGTGTAATTATTATAATTATATTAATTAATAATTGATTTTATATTTATAATAAACTCAAAAATTATAATTTTATTTTAATGTTAGTTGCAAATGGTAATGTGAACATCAAAAGTAAGTTATTATATAAATTAAACATTCAATTTCATTTAAATAAATATATAATATTACTAAAATTAATTTTCCAAAATATAAGATTATAATATCATAATAATACATTTATAGTAACAACCTCATAAATTTTTGGACAAGTATATTACATAATAATAATATGTTGAGAGTTGGTTTGAAATAATCAATGTATCTACATTAAATTTCAGAGACCCTGAGCTTTTTATACAATTCATATTATAACACATAGGTAGGTACCTACATATCAAATATTATATAAATATAATAGATTATATTATGTATGTATAATATAATATAATATTCTTTAAAACTTATAATTTAACTTGCTATGTAGTATAATATACATTTAAGAAAATAATATCAATCGAATTGTATTAATGATAGATACGACACGTGATAATTTTTAAAACTAGATATTATTATATACATTTTAACACCGATTATAGTGTCTTTAATTAAAATAATCAATACTCAATTACTTATACTATAATAGATAATAGATAGTACAGGTATATTATTGTAATTTACAACAGTATAATAATTATAATATGAACCTATTTAAATGGAATACTAATTTTAAATTAACGTCAAAATAATATGAATTTTACGTAGGTAAATAATGTTTGATATAAAATACTATTGTAGTAACTTGGTATTGGAAAGGAAAAAGAATTAATTCAATCGATTAAAAATATATAACTATTTAAATTATTCTTTACTGTTGTAATTTTACCTATTACCTAGGTAATATTATGCAATCGAATTTCAAAAACATGATTTAATGATTAATTAGCATTTTAGCACCATTATTAAAACTTATAGTAGATATAATTTATATTAATTATTTTAATGTTTGAATACAAATGACCAAATAATATGTATAACTTTTTTATATTACAATATATTTTATGATTGCACTTTTATTCAATTGCAACAAATATGATAAAATCACATAATATAATATTATTATTATATTTTTTTTTTTTTACAATCTACCTATATAATAATTATGTTTAGGTATATGTTTAATAATTTTATAAATTTAAGTCAAACTTGATTATGTTTATGGTACCCTAATTAACAGTTTAATAATTAAAATATTTACAACTAATAATTATTATTTATTATTCTATTGAATTGAAAATGGAAATAATATTAATTTAGTGGGCACAATAATTGGGTTAAATTATAAACCGATATTAAAATATATAATTTAAAATATTTATTATATCAAATTATTTACGTTAAGTTTATGTTATCATATTATTATAGTTAATATATGTGTCATACTACTTTACAATTGTATATAACGATGTTATGAGTTTATGACCAAATTCACGTGTGATCAAATGGATAATTTCTTAGCAACTAATGATTAATAATAAAAATTATTTACCGTCGGATATGCAAAAAGTACAAATATTAATCATCATAATTTTATGGTTACATCCATGACCATAAAATATTTAATGTTATTACTTCAATTTAGTTGAATATTTAATAATAGTATTATACTATTTACATATTTGTTTTTAATCTCACTATAATGCCTAACACCAATATGCCTGAAAGCGATATTAGTACGATAATGTAGAAAATTAAACGTAAAATTAAAATTAAATATTGAACGTCAGTAAAAATAATAATATTTACAGTTTTACACAATGACAGACATACTTTATAACAAAATATTACATATACAATATAATATGATAAACAGCATAAAAAAATATATAATACACAGAAAAAGAATAAAATACGAGTATAGAATTCAAATATCCCGGTATAAAATATGTGTGTATTAGTGAAGCTTTGAACAAATACAATTTTATGGGCTTATATTCTAAAGATCGCATTCGGGTTTATAACCCAAATTTTTCCGCTGTAAGAACAATTGTATTTCACGGAAATTCGGACGACTTTTATCGTCCCTTTGCCAACATTCACACATTAGGTCGTAAATATCTTTTGGGCAATTGATGGGCTGAGGCAAAAGGATCTGAAACAAATTAAATGAAACAACGATTTTATTAAATAATATAAAATATAATATGATACAATTATTATTATTTTTTATTATTTAAAAATATCTACAATATTTATTAATTATAATAATAAAATTATTTAAATTCGCGTATTTATTCATAATAAAAACCGAAATAGCCAAATAGCTAAATATATCAATGAAATATAAATAATTTGAGTAGGTATAAATTATGTTAATTTCAAAATAAAAATTCTCGATAAAATTTATATATAATTTTTATTTTATGATAGTTTACATGTTTCTTCTATAGAAATACTTTAAAACATATTTAATACAAATTGATTTGAAGTATACTATAGTAAAATTTAATTAACTATTATACATATAATATTAATATATATTTTAGACTATAATGTATAATATGCAATATATTTTAATATATAAAAACATAATTATATTGTAAATACTTATAATTAAGAAACCATAATAATATTATTGCGTGTAGGTTTTTAAAATATATGCAAACAATATATTATTATTATTCGTTTACATATAAGATATAACTATATAAGTAATAAATACTTTTTATACTTCAACTTCATATATTTATTTATTTAAATAAAATATATTATATATTGAAATATTTATGTTTTCAAATGTGATTTAATAACAATAATATATATATATAATTTAATTGTTTAATAACAATATATTTATATAAAAAAAAATTTTTAAACAAATGTGGGGCGACATTCCAAAAAGTACTATTTCCAAAATTGCATAAATTGAGTTATACATATCAAATCTTATGAAAAAATAGACGGCTGATCGAATGCTGCAATCGGATTTGATCAAAACCTACTATGTCCTAATGTTAAAATCAATTTAAAATTTATGAATTAGGTCAAAATGCACTATTGCCAAAGGCAAAAGTAAATCAAAAGTAACTATTTCTAAATTATGTCAAAATGTAGTATTTCCAATAGTAAATATTTTTTTTGTTTGAATAAATAAAGAGAAACGTACTAATTCGACAAATTAGTACAAAACGTACCTACTATTTCCACAGTAACATTTAATGTTAGGTAATTTTTTTCTACGTTTTATATTTTTTTAAAATACGATTTTCTGTCATGATATTATAATAAATAAATGATTATATATTTTTTTCTGAATCTTTACATTTTACCTCGTATCTATCTTTATTCTTTAGAAAACCTAACTTAAATAGTTTATCATGTTTTGGGTGACAAAGAAATGAGCATCCCAGACTATTACTTATTAAACATTCAAATTCATCGAAAGTAATATATGTAAAATTATTTTATTGCAAGTTAAACGCCATAGCGGGGACGGGTGGAGTGTGTTTGTATAATAGTAGAATTCTACGTCTGAAAACTGAATAAAGAAGTACGAAACGTAATAAAACGGTAGTAGGTACCTAAATAGTAAAAAAAAAAAATAAATAAATAAATATTAAAAAAATAAATAGTTAATAGAGGTTTAAAATGTAGGAAAAGTAATATATTTATATCAGGAATTTATCCTTTTCGTTAAAAGAAAAAGCGAATATATTTGACACATTTTTATAACGGTTTTAATGACATTTATAATCTAATTCGATAAATTCAACGGAAAACCTTATACGAATAAAGAAGAATCATGTTCGTCGGTACAATAATGAGAATATTCGACGGAAACTTGCAGACGTCGAAGGCGCTTCTTGAAACTTTTTACACGAACGCCGGCAAAAAGTTTTCTAATAACAAATTAACAATCATGTAAAAGTTTGGTTACACGAACATGAAATAATATAGACGTTGTATATTTTAACAATTAAAACAATTCAAACGAACGTGGTATGTGAAAATACTATTATAGAAACTACAATCTACTCAAGAGATGACACTTCAATATTCATATTATTATACAATTCGACAAAATATTATGACAATATAATATTTATATTACATTTTATAAGACTTTACTGATCAAAAATTAAGTTATTTTATTCAAAAATACGTAACGGATTTAAAAGTAATTCTACATCATATTAAAAACTAAATTGTTTTTTATAAATTTGAAATTATTAGAATATTATATAATTTGTAAGCACTGTTTGAATGATTGGTTTTCCAAAAATATGGATAACGTTTAAAAAAGACCTACATTTTTCACATTATTTTTAATGATTTTAATTTTTAATAATTATTTTTTTCAACGAAAAAACATTCTATTACAATATTATTATAATAATACATTATAATATACTTACGAAATTGCCGTCATTTTTATAAAGCTTGGTTACGTTGTCAATAACGTGTTGGTCGCTGAATTCCTCGTATGGTTGTTCACGAGCGAAGGTCAGTATTTCCCACAGTGTGACAGCGAATGACCAAACGTCACTCCTCGGTGTGTATTTGTTCTAGGTAAGAAAACGCACATAACGAAATCATATTATTGATCGATTATAAATTATAACAATTTTATTACAATAAACGAGATGTATTGTTTATAATAATTTATTTTATTTAATGGTAATAATATTAAATAACTTAAATTGTTTACCAGTAAAATGCTCTCCCATGACATCCACCGAATTGGTAATGAAGGCCTTCCCTCGAAGTCGAAATAATCTGCCGAATAAACGCTTTTGCTCAGGCTCATATTAGATACTTTGACCGTGTAATTAGGACCGACCAAACAGTTTCTGTATGCGAACAAAACAATCATATCAGATAGTTAAAAATACAAATACACGATGATAACACATATCTTCCATGAGTTTTATCTTCTTTTATAATTTTTAAGAGTTGGAATTGGAATCATATTCTTAATTTCATTAATATTTTTATTAAACATATTATAATGCAAATTTCAAAAAGTGTAAATTGTTGAATTTAATAACAAATCATTTATTACGAGTACATTATAAATCTGTCGGACCTCGGAAAATCCTTCTTAGTAATCCTTCAAAAATCAATTCGACAAAAATAAAATGCACTATTTTATTTTTCAAATGCAGTTAGATCTTAGATAGATAGGTAGTTTATATTTTTGTACTTACAATAAGTAACATTATAAAATATAACGTAAATATTATACAAAGTTAAAATTTTAATATTAAAATAATAATTTCCAGAAATAATTGTAATTACAACATTTTAGTGATGTTTATAAAATCCAATTAAATGATGTATACATTTCCATTATTATGTTCTAATATTTTAATAGATCATAATTTACTGCACGAAAAATCAAAAATGTAAGTACCTAAATTATTTCTACTGTATCTTATCAGATTTAAACTTAACATTAATATTGTGGTCGTTATCGATAAGCAGAAAATATAATAATTCACAATATTCCCCTCATAACAACGTATTATCTTCTAGATATGTATGAATCAAGAATTATGACGGGCTTAAAAGAAAAAAAATGTGCCATCCTTTAGTCTGGATTTGACAACACAATCATCAGAATGCACTATATAAGATATATGGCAAGAAATAATGTTTTATATTGATATAATTAAATTATTTGAAAATCTAATAATAATATCTTATTAAAATAAACATTCTCATAACATTATTTTAACTACCAGCTATTACGTACATTATAGTGTAATATTAATACATTAATTTTTTTATTTGAAAAAATAATATTAACAATTAATAAGTTGAATTTAAATATAATAGTTGTATGTTTTGTAGTTAATAAATTATTATTATTTAAATAAAAAATTAACAAAGAATTTCTAGGTTTTTATATTTTTTCACCAGTTTATTTTACTACTCTCCTTTCCTTAAAGACAGCTCAATAAAAGTTGGTTTTGTTGTATACTTAAAGTTATAAATTAATGATTATCATATTATAATAACACTAATAAAGTAATAATCAATAGGGGCATAAACATATGACAAAAAATTATATGCTTTATAAATTATAATAAATAAACTCTAAGATTTAATTAACGTCAGGAAAAAGTAAATTGGAAAATATTATTTTTACCAGAGTTATTAAATTAATGATTTATTTTATTCGCGTTATTCTTACCTTGCTGCCAAATCCCGATGAACGAAATTGATGACTTCTAAATATTTCATTCCCGAAGCTATTTGCGTAGCCATGTGTATTAGACAGCCATAACTGAAAATTATAAATATTATTCATTAATCATACTACATTATTAATTCAATCACAGAGTAACTGTTTTATACAACCTTAAGGTTTTTGCATAAGATGGTACCGGCGCCGCGGTTAGAGCAATATGTTCCTGGAGAAACTGATTGAGATCACCGTGCTGCATAAATTCGGTTATCAGGCAAAATGGTTCTTCCGAAAGGCAACATCCCAATACTCTGGTGATATTCGTATCACGGATTTTCCATAACGATTCTACTTCTTCGTAAAAATCGTGTCTAAAAAATACACGAAAAATTAAAATCTCTATATACAGCCATGAACACGTTTTTTGCATCGTGTACTGTACAATAAAAAAATTTTAATTCAAATTTTAATATAATTATTGGCAGAAATTGAAATTTTTCGTAGTGTCATATATCTACTACTTATTCATTATAGAAATTATATCAATATTATAATAATATACGTATATATATATATTAATATATTATGTGTATAGTGTAAATTTGTAATATTATTGTAGTTTTTTAATACGACTCAAATTCGTAAATAATGCGTTCCTATGGCATTAGTATTGTTGCAAACGAAAAAAATTGAGTTTGCGGGGTCGAAATAGGTTTACTCGCACAAATGCATACCGTGGACAGAAAACATTGCAGAAGAGATAGATCATGTCAATTAGTGGACTGTGTATTTTCATAATATTATCGTTCTTACTTGGTTGTTTCAGACACGCCTTTTCTCAACGACTTTACAGTGACCATCTTGCACGACCTTACCGTAGACGGTTGCATCGAATCGTCAGACGGAGTTTTCATTTCGCACAAATGAACCTGTGGTATCATATTATAATAATCGTTATCGTTTTGCATTCTAAAAGTAAAATAAAATATAATAATATTATGTATGCTGTATGCAAAAGTCACCTCGCCGAAATGTGTTTTGGTCAACGTTTGGACGACACTTAGATGTTCCCTGGCGATTTCCGGCGGCAACTGGCACAGAGTGTCATCGGACCTAGTCAACGGGCACGTGGACGCGTTGCTAGCACCTCCGCCTCGGCTGCTACTAGATCTGGAAGACGTGAGTGGTGGCGACCTGGGAGGCAGCGGCGCATTTAACTGCAGAAAAAAAGAGAAAAACAATTTTCAACTGATCGAAGAAAAATTAAAATAAACACAACGGACTTTCCATTAATATTATTGTTGTCGTTTTTGTTGTTTTGTTTTATTATAATTATAATTATTCTTATTCTCATTATTATTCTTCTTATTCTTATTATTATTATTATTATTATTAATAATAATAATAATAATAATAAATGTAATAAAAATAAAAGATATTGGTCACCATGAACTAACCAAAACACATTTAAACGCATCAGTTTGATTAAACTAGCTATTAGTAATAAAAGATTGAATTTATATTATTATGGAAAAAATCTACTTAGGAATACAATTTATAGATAGAATGAAAAATAATGTAAAGAAAAGTGTTTAATCGATTGATACCTTTTAATCATTTAATAAAAAAATTACTAACCACTATGAATAATATTATACTTATAATTAAATATGATTTAAAATTATATATTTATTTGTTATTCAAATTAAATTGATAAAATTATATACTGATAACAAATAATTTTTTTTTCGAATTAAATTACTCAGATATATAGAATATATACCTATTTTTTTTTTTTTTGTTCTTTATTTTTTATTTCTGAAGGCTACCGAAATAATGCTCCGATTTTCACGAATAGCATATGTTTCCGGTTGTTTCCACTGATGTTGTTGGTACTTTATTTAGGTCATTTTCGAATTTCTCAAAATTGAAAAAATTAGAAAAAACGACGAAAAAAAACGAAAATTATTAATAATATTATAAAATTGAGTATAATATATATTATAGTGCTTTAAAGGTACAAATTACTGTAACTGTTTATTATAGAAATATAATCGTTGATAACTTTTGATTCCATTATAATATATAAGAGTCACGTATTTTATTTTACGATCAGAGACGGCGGAAAAAATTACTACCTGCAGCGGAGAAGTATGAGGCAAACATTCGATCGATTTGACAAACAGAGGAAACGTTCTCCTATGAATAATCTTATAATGAAGCTGTTTTAGAACAAACCTTTCTACCATACATAATACTTATAATACACTATTATTTAAAATTATTTAAAATTATTATATTATAATAGCGAATTTGTGATATTCCAAAAATCCAATAGTTATCGTACATTTTCGATTGTACATTTATATTTATCATCAATTTTGGCTTCAGAGAGACATACCTGTTACTTATCCTGCTTTATGGAATATCGCAAAAAAAGTTTTTGATAGATTTTTCGTCTTTATACTGTGTGGAAAGGGGTTTCAACACAGTTGTCAATCTTCTTACAAAGAAAAGAAACAGATTGGAAATCACTGATAGAGGAGATTTGAGATTAAACCGGAATAATTTAAAGCCAAATATTGAAAATATACTATCAAAACATCAGACGCAACTTTCCCATTAAACATATAATATTTTAACACTAACCATGAATTATTTTTCTATATTCTTACATTTAATTTGCATTTCCTATCGTTTTCATTATTAAAAAATTACTTGAATATTATCATTATTAAATAAATAAATGTATAATTAAAAACAACACGTTTTTTTTTTAATTTAAAACAATTCGCTCCATAGTTAAGCCTAATCAGGTGAAAATTTTCGTGTAAGCTATAAATAACATTTTGATGAATTTGTAAAAATGCAATTTTAGGAGTCTACGAAAATGAAAAAAATTGGCACGTGGTCTACGGCGAAAAAATCTTTGGGAACCTTTGCTATAAAATATCAGTACCTGGTAATTATATTCATCGACTTAGTTTTTCATTAACTATTGGTAGATTATACTACTTGTATCGTATATTTTTTGGAAGAAACATTTAAAAGGCATTTATCCCGTGGATAAATTGGATTTCACCCGTAGTAAAGAATAAAAGATATTGGTCACCATGAATAAACCGAAACACATCAGTTATTGTTAAACTAAAAAAGTCAGCTGTAGCAATTCTACCAAAAATGTATGAAAATAGAAGGAAACAAATTACAGAAAATAAAGATATCGTTTACGCTTTGATTGAAATAACATTATTATTGTATATTTTATATCATGGATATATGATTGAAGTCATTCTTTATTAACTTGGTTAAATATAAATTCAACATATTAATATGATTTAAAATTATATTTAATATATTCAAATATATTAAGTTATTCAAATTAAATTGATAGAAATATAGAATTATATACTGAAACATGTATTTTTCATACCATTTATATTTTTAAGATATCAAGAATAAACGTAATACATAATTGTATTTGACATTTGTACAGTTGTTAAGTTGTTGTCTTTTAACCTTAATCACAAAATACTTTGTTGAGTCACATATTATATAAAACATAAAAGCATAAATTTTTCTTAAACACATAAAAAATACATTTCACGTTATACTTAATCTATCAAGAGGAGGTATGAAGGACAAAGCAAATAAATCTGAATTATAATTTTTTATTTTTATTTATTTAATTCATATTTTATATTATTTTGGAATTATGATATAAACTCCACTATTTAAAATAAAATTGAGCACTTGTGATTATATTTTATAATTATTTTAATATTAGGTATTATTATTATTAATATTAATAATAATAAAATAATAATAATAATAATAATAATAATAATAATAATAATAATAATAA
>JAIUCT010000001.1:9181506-9233833 GCA_021307375.1 Tetraneura akinire | reverse complement strand
ATTATTATTATTATTATTATTATTATTATTATTATTATTATTATTATATTGTGCGATTAAAACAAAATATACTCAGTACCGAAAGTTTAACTATACCTGAACTTAATTACTGTTAATGATACAAATTCAATAGAAAGCACAAAGAAAACAATTGGTTTCCTGGAATTAATTCAATCGTTTTCTTGAAATAATAAATTTATACCTATTACGTAATTGCGATCGCTCGCCCAGAAGCTGTGTAACGGGAATACGTTTCGGAAACGAGGGGAGGACGTTCTCGTAATTGGCGTAAAAAGAGATTTTCGAGATGATAAAAATAAGAAAAAAAAAATATTAATAACAGAACAAAACAAAAGTAACCGAGATTATATTATAATAATTTTAACGACAAACATTGGCTCGACAAGATTTTGCAGTTATTGCAGTTATCACCGGAATAAATAATTAATGTTATAATATATAGTGTGTTCAGTGTTTGTCCCTGTTAATAATTTTTAATTTATTACATATTATAAACTTATTATTTTTTAAAATCTATTATAATGTAAGAACATTGTATATTTTTTTACGTGATAATTTTATTTCATTTATAGGTTAATTTAAAAACTAAAACTTAAAAACATAACTTAAATTTAAAATATAACTTCACTAAACTTTAACTTGAATTTCAAATTAAATCATATTAATTTTAACATTAAACAAATTATTAAGATATCATGAAATTTCTAATCTTTGTTTTTCTAAAAATTTTACAATTTAATTGAAAAATAAATTATTCTGATTCTTACTGCAGACTTAAAGTCAAATATTTTTTTTTTTTATTTATCAATTCAAAGTGTAATTCTTATAAACAATTATTACAATATGAGTCACGAAAGCGTTTCACACCGTTTACATAGAGTATAAATTTATATTAAAATAATAATTATATTTTAACATAACTAATAAAATTCAGTAGAAAAATAGAATTTAATATTAATGGAAAATTATAAATTATTTAACTTAGATTTTAAGTATTAAAAAAAAGATAAAATTTATAACAATAAAATAAAACAATAATATGTTTATAATAGGTAGGTACGTCATTAGCGGATTGTAAAAAAATTTTAATGGATCAAAAAATATTGACAGGGATAAGCACGGTTGAACACCCTGTATATGTAGCTGCTAGCGTTGATATCGTTCTCGTATCAAACACATAACGAATGAAATATTATAATAATATTATATTACGGGAAAATAAGAAAAATTAATTATGAAAATAAGAACCGATGCTCGAAATGGTTTGTTATTAATTATAATTTATAATATTATTATATTTTCTTAATATCGTAATTGCACGCGTTTTAATTGCGATACGGCCAATTATTAAGGTATACGAGCATCATTTATGCGCGGGGATGGTGAGGTCATATTATTTATTATTATTTTATTATTATTATTATTATTATTATTATTATTATTATTATTATTATTATTATTATTATTGTTATTATTATAAATTTATTATTAATAAAATACACCGAAAACGTCAGGAACGCGTTGGAGGACGCTGTAGCGTGCATTTTGCGATTCACGTTCGTTTTAATATCAATGTTCGTATAATAAATCCCTGAATAATATTACACGGCGGTTCTAAATATTAAAATCCTTTTTAATTGGCCGTAAGTTACCAATAATACAATCGACCGCCGTAGAAAACTCTGCCGTTATAATATACCTACTTCATTCTTATAATAATTATTATGGAAAACTGAAGACAAAATCTTTCTCAAACGATAATCGGATTAATTGGCAAAATTGTACTTATTATCTAACAATGTTAGAATTAAAATGTGTTCAATTGTAAAAATAATATATTTTACGACTCCATAGGAATTCATTCTGAAGTCAATTTGACAATTTATTATTTATTGCAATAACGAATAAAATATTGGACAATCGTATATAGTAGTTTTGAATTTCGAAAAATATAAACCTATTTTTGTAATTTATTGATATTGAGTTTATTGCAATATTCCAATGAAATAATATTATTTATTTCGTATCAATAATATTTTCACAACAAGATCAAAATTTAATTTAATTACTTCTTGTAATATTGTAATATTTACAATAATGGATAAATAATTCGTTAACGAGACTTTCAAAAATCATAATAATAGTAATAGTAATAAACTAATAATATTATCTCGACTTGAATTATTAGTATATTAGTGAAAACTTTATTAACACAAAATCCAGCAAAAGGGGCTCGAAAATTAGCCTTTCATCGTTGTAATCAAATTTCACCACTTTCGTTTCTGATAAAATCTTATTAATATTTTTCTACTCTGGCTCTTCGCTTTTAACTGGCGAATTCTGTCATACCATATTATTGGTAGATACCTGGTTTATACCGCAATCGTTTCAGATCGGGACCGTGTGAGACTAAAATTCGACAGTATAGGTATATATTGGAGAGTGACGATTCGACGAGGGTATAAAAGCACTCCGACGTTTCAAACTATACGCACGTTTGCCCGACGACAACGGATGTTTACGTTAATCGTTCCAATTCGATTATTCGAATATTATCCGATATACAATATTGACAATGTGCGACTATATTAGATTACGCGAGGCCATTAAGCCCTGGACCATCGTCGACACATACCGTCCCCTATTTAGCGATGATATTTCGGCTCGTCCGCCGGATTGCGGAGAACACATTCCCCCAAATGTGCGTATAATATAATTTCGTGGTGTCATACGAATATAATGTGTCGGTGGGAAGGGATAAAATCGTAAACGTACGAGACCGAAACTGCATTTTACAGGGTGCATCGATTTTAACGAATTGAAATATTAACTTGCTCAAATAATAATATAACATATTACGTATTAGTATAAAACTAATAAACTGTCATTTAATATATTTATGAATAAAAATTCACTATAAATTAAAAAAAAAAATTAAAAAAAAACAACATTACTCTGATTGAAATTGTTTCAATTTTTAATTTATAATACTAAAACGAATATTTCGTAATATAATATTGTGTGGGCTCCAAAATGAATTAACCATAATTTTACAAAACATTGATTTATCGCGCGAATGCAAGAACAATATTAATATAATAAATATCGGGTTTATTATTATTATAACTATATAGCTTGATATAAGTATGACTATTCTAGTTTCTTCTCTGAATATACAGATTTTATTATTATTATTTTTTATAGAATAATAATTTCAATTTTCCATTGCTCTTACTTTTCAATAAGTACTTACATTTTTATGTTACTATTACACTCTCTGTAAACGAATACTATTCCTGGTTTTTTTTTTTATTAACAAAACATCATTTTGCCATCCTGTACATTTCGGGAAAACGGTCGAATTTCCTTCCCGAAACGCGTTACACAGATTGTACAATTGTACGTTATATTATAATATACCACAGCGGTAACCGTTGCCACAGCTGCCATGCGACGCTATAATGGGAAAATATCGTATCAACGCCCGGACAGCGCACCGGAGGCTTAGCAGAAATAGCGATTGATAGCCGTCGAAATTGCGTTTACAGAACGGGATTTCGATTGTAAACGGAAAAATCGGAACTGCGTCAATTATATGAGTTTGTCAAAAAACGCGTATCGAAATAACCGTCCGAAATTAAACCGATAAATTTATATTACTTAAACCGCATGCAATTATAAACATGGTATACTATACAGGTTATAACCTGATACCAACATTCAAGCTACAATAACCGACAATAATTCTGTTTTGCGTAATCGAATGACAGGAAACGATATTAAATACAACAATCATGGTGGTATTTTATTCGTCAATCTTTCCCGCCTTCCAAAGCAAATAATATTGTATAAAACTATAGTGTGATATAGGTTGGTGTAACTTACAAGGGACCACTGCCTACAATAAAAGTCGTTTCCTGGTTTATTACACTAACGTGTAAAATATTTCACACGCCTGTTTGTTTTTATATAACAAAAGGTGGTCAAAAAAAGTTAAGTTAATTATTTAAATGAATATAATTTCCAAAAAAATATCAAAAATAATTTTTACTTAATATTATTTTTCATATGTAATTTATATTTTATTATTAAATTTATTAATAAATTATATATTAATTATATTATATTAATTATTGATATAAATTTCACGGATTCAGAAACATATTGCATCAAATATTAGGTGAAATAATAATTATATTCACATAAAACATAAAATTATAATATTATTGTATTGGTTGTTCTTTAAAGTATTAATTTAAACTTAACCTAACATAATATATATTATATTTTGTATACGTCATATTGTTTTCGTCAATCAAATTCGAACAAACGAAAAGAAAATATTTCGTACACTCTTTACACTATCGTCTATAGATAATATTACAGATAGATAATTATTATATTATTAATTATTATTCTAATAATATACCTGACAAATGTCGGATGCTGCATAATACTTTTCCAGTGTCTGATGATGCGGTAACAAATCGTCGTGTACGGTCGGATGACTTCTGTGTGCCGTCAACGTCTTGGACGATGACCGATGGACGTGAGGTATAGCGTATTCTTCTTGGGTGACTATGTCTCGAACATCTGTAAGAAATTACTCATTTTGTTTTATGAGTTCATAAACATATATGGCAAATGCAATATTATAAATTCTTATTAGAGATTTGTGTTTCATAATAATCATTAAGTATATTATACCTATACTTTAAATTTTAAAAGTATTATTGTCTTCCGACGACCAGTCGGCAATGCATTTACTCCGTTATTTATAATAATAATAGTTGTACAATAGATATGAAGACATAAATCATAATACACATAAAACATGTCGTTTACAATTTAATTAAAATATTTCTCGAAAATGACTTACAATTATACGTCAGAAATGTTATTATATTATTATTAAAAAATTGTTTTAACAGCCTATACACAGGTGCACTTCAAAAATATTGAATTTTATATGACGATAGCACAATAATTATTATGTATTTGGCGGGATTAATTTCAAATATTATAATCTCGGACAATTTCATTAATGAACTAATTAAAGTATAAACTAATGAATTTACGGTGTCACGAATAACATATTGAACTTAATAATAATAATATATAATTTATTAAGTATTAATTTTAATAATATTATCACTAATATTATGTTATTTATTGAAAATTTGTATATTCATAAACTCAAACGAGACGACTGTTACTATAGTAACAATACTACGGTTATTATTATGAATTAGAACATTATAATTTTAAGAATAAAATAAAATTATTAATAAGAGGACATCAATTCTCATAGTAGGATGCAGTTGCCAGTTGATGGACGTTGAAATTATTGTTAATGGATGGAAATTGCAGTCTGGTAACATTACGGGTCTAAGAAAATATAGTGGCAATACAATACTACTATGGTTAAATTCGTCGTATTATTATAACCAGCTCAGTTTCTAAGTAGCGAGTTCAATATTTTTATATTTTTGAAATAAAAAAAAAATGTGCGCATAACAACTTTAATGAAAACTTTCTTCGTTTCCGTTCCGCCACGTCGCACGCACCTTATCGTCGTAATCGCGACGCGTTTCCACACAAATTGCATTATTTTATATTTTACGTAATATCGTATACATATAGGGGGAAAAAAAATACAATTTGTTTCGTCTTTTATTATACGTTCAGTGGTGCTACATCGCAATATCAATAACATTAAAAACCTACTGTTGTCGTATGAGCGCAGTGCGGCCATTTCGCGAAAAAAAACCTCTCTAGTGAACGTACATAACGTTTTATAGAAAAAGTATCCACTCCGAATGAACGCGGTTAAAGCTGTAGTAGTATTCTTGTACTAAAACGCAGAGCGTGTCTCGTCTTATGCTGTTTATTTATTTAATATTTTGATATATAGGAGGGTTAGAACGACAATTTACTTTATTTCGTTTCAGCGTATATACGAGGACATTATACATTATAGTGTAATAATTATCGTCAAAACAACAAAGTTATTATCAATTCAGAAAATTATTATCGTTATGACAAATGAAAATGTTGTTAAAGTTCTTCTTGTCAATATTACAAATGTTTTTTTTCTTTTTTTTTTTGATTATATCTAGTTAAAATTAAAAAAAAATAAATACGAGTATACTTCGCGATTTATGATTTTTGTAACGAAACGTTAAAAATAGCCGTCTCGTACGCTTCACAGTAGAAACTTAAAAGTTTTGTTAAACTAAACGCGAATAACTCACTTATATTGAACGTGTGTGGGTGTGCAATCATTTTTTTGTATCGTGTTAAATATTAATAAAAATCATTCGATGAAAATAATAGATATTAAGGAAAGTATAAAAGTATAAAGTACCTTATAATATATATTATATAGAAAAAAAAATTCTTAAATTTAAGTGCTTTATAAGTCAATTTAAATTTTCCATTTTGTATTATATCATAAATTCATAATATTATTTGCTAAAAAAAAAATGACAAATATGAATATGAATAATATTATATATTATAACAATCCAATCAAGACGTAAAAATTGGATTCAGAATGAAAGTAAAAAAAAATATTGGCAGAGAATAATACGATTCCACACGTTGCACAAAATACATTATGTATTATATTATCTTTTATCTGTATATCTATTCAGAGCAGATCGGATTAAAATAATAAGAAAAAAAGGAAAAATTTACATTGGTAAAAAGAATTATTTTTGGTTGGTTAACTAACCTATATGGATATATTTACGAATTTTGGATACGATTCAAATCGTTTTTGCACATTTATAAATTCTGGTGGCATTAAAATATCAGTTTGCAGTCTTACTGTGAAGCGTTTTCAAAATATTTTTAAGATCATTCATTTATTATACGCTTAATATAATAAAAATAATAATAATAATACTATCGCGGTAAAATTAATAATTTTGATGTGATAAAAATTATTACGCATGATACTCATATACATAATAATCTGTTTAATCGACAATCACATCACTCACTCACCCGTGTAATCGGGACTTAACAGCACCGAAGGTTTACGAGAAATTCCATATGGTCTATGATAATTACTGTTGCTCTTGTCTGAATCGTCTTCCAAGTCCACTTGACCGTATACGTGTCCGTTGGCATTTACCCTTATCGGTAATTCCTGTGAATATAAAAAAAAATATTATTATTTGTTTACGCACAAAATTTGAATAATTTATAAAACATTATATTATGTAGGCAAGAGAAAATAAGTAAATTTGAAAACTTAATTATTAATATATAACGTGATACGAATAGTACAGAAGACATGAACATTATATATTTATTGGTGTTGCCCCTGAGTTTCAGTTTTAAAATATTTTTCCTTAATTTGGTTTAAAAACGTTCTTGGCATTTTTTATATTTTAGCAGGTAGGTGTTGTATTCGGAAAAATCCTCAGAATATAGATTGAATAATAAATATAGAAGCATATAATATGTAACGTTGTGCAAATATAAAGTTATAAATTATGCGTATTATATACGTATATACTGATGTACACTAGGTGTACAATGTAGAAAATAAAGTGTAGTTTATTAAAATTTAAATTAGGGATACGTTTTAGGTATTAAATTACTCCTAAAAACAAGAAAAATCGAATGATTACAAGTAGAGAAAGACAAAAGTTTTAATAATATTAATATTGAAAAATTTAAATTCTAACTTTTAATTAAATTTTTTTGTAAACAACCTTATTCAAAGTTATTATTAACTTGTTTAGTTTTATCCAATAGGTACATTTTATTTATGGCATACGGTATTGATATAAAATTAAGCTAATATTAAATAATGACAAACATTACTTCAACTTTTAATGTAAATTACATAATTAATTATATACATATCTGTAATTCTCAACAAAGAGTTAACATTGGTATTCTCAATATATTATTATCAATTATTTTATATGGTAATTTGACTCCGTTTTAACTTCAAGCCTGATGAAGTACATATTTTAATTCAGTGGTTTCCCGCAAACTAAGTTACCAAGTTTCTTTAAATTACATTTTCTAAAACTATCTCTCTCCCTTTATACTATCATCATCATATTTCACACTGGTATTCATGGTTATTTTAGTTAACTAAACTGCTTTCGAGTTATGGTCACTGTTCAAGTAATGTTTTTCATATACACGAGTACTTTTAATTAGTATTTTAGTAGAATTTTAATTGCACATTAAATAATTGTAATTAAATGAGTGAAAAAAATTGTAATAAACTCATATTATGAGTATAATAAATTTAAGTGAATATGCGCTGTATTGAATACACTTTATCAATTTTTACTTAAAAGGTTTTATTATAGTTTGTAATAATATAATAAGTAATAACGGAATATAAAATTATTGCATATTTCTATCAATTAATTATTTATTATTTTCCATGAAATTACAAATTTAATAATGTTATATATTTTTACTTCGAGAAAATGATTGCAGTGGAAAATAATAGTACGCGTACCGGTATTATGTACGAGTTAATGGTTTTTAATAATATTTTATACCTATACAATTAAAATTACCAGATGTTCATATTATTTTATCAAATTCATAACGGTTTAAAAAATAATTGTTAATATTTTGTTTATTCATCAAAATCAAATTATTAAATCGCGTAAATACTATGGAAAATATTAATTATTTTCAAATAATCTGTAGAGCTAATATCTTTTTTATTATTCCATGTTATAAAAAACCTAACAATTATCGTATGGTCAATGTTAAATTTTTAAACAACTACTGGATTATGTAACAATATTAAAAATATCATCATACATTTTGTAATTATTCTTATAGAGTGTTTGATAAGCAATTTGATGTGGAATAATGAATAAAAAGCAAGGGAAGGAATACTGGCGTGGAAGGAATACGGATGTAAAGAGGATAGTGTTGAATTTTGATCACAATTTGAATGCATTGATAAATCATTAGGTACATTCGTGAAAACAATTTTGAGCGAAGTTCGTCATGATTATAATATATGTACCGATTAAAATTTTTACATTTCAGTTTCTACGTTCAATATAAATAATTTATCATAAAATTCCTAAATGAGACATTGAGACACCTAAATAGCCAAATCTGACAGACAGTTGTTCGCTCAGAATCGTTTTCTGACCGGAAATATATTCTATTCGTGAAAATCTTATCATTATTTCGGGTAGTAAAAGTGTCTTCTCTTTAGACTTCAGTCATAAAAAAAAAGACACACATTATTGTAAAACCAATACATTTTTCGCTTCGCTAAAAATCTAAAATATCATAAAATTTGTAAAGAATACAATAAAATATACTGATTTGAAAATTTTCAAATATTGTTATACTTAATTTAATATTATTCCAAATAAAATAAAAATAGTTTGAGAATTTTCAATACTTATCATAACATACTCGTGTTTATGAATTCATGAAATTATGATCCATAAATAAAAACTGTAAAAGTAAAGTTAAATTAAGTTTTTTTATTTATACATTTATAAATGGTTACAACTTAATTAATAATTTGTATTATAATAATATAATTTATTCATACGTTTTAATATTATATAATTAAACCAACCTATTCATATGATTATAGAAAACGAAAAACATCTCTCTCATTACCTTGGTAAATGGTTTGAATTTTTTTTTTTTGATTAGTGTTTTACACATAGTTAATTTCACAACAACGATCTTCAGTTTTTCGATATCGATTCATAATACATTATAAAGTTTATAAATATGTATATAGGTAAATCTGTTGCAATAACATTTTTTATACGTCATACAATTATTTGTCATTACAACCACACATATCCTTTTTCTAATTTTCTTCTAATTGTTTTCCATTATTTTATTTTATAGGACGTAGTTTTCAGTGCAATTTTTTTTAAAATTAACTATTAATCTTTTTAATAGGCATTTTTGTTATTTTTAGAGCATAAAACTCTGTCTTAGTCTCACATTATTATTTTCAAGAGCATAAAATATATAATATATTAATCTATAGTGTATCACTACAATTTATATTCCGAACGAATAAACTATAGATGGACGTTTAGAAATTTTATTAATAAAACATAATATTATGCGAAGCCCCACAACATTAGTGCGTGCGCGTATGGGCGTATTATTATTTATAAGTCTTATATACGCTTTTACTAATGGTATAAGAGTTTTATTATCGCGGCTAATATAATAAAATATATTTGATTATTATTATTATTATTATTATTATTATAATTATTATTATTATTATTATTATAATTATTATTATTATTATTATTCGTGACCCTTGGAAAATTATTGGAAATATAATATTTTCATTCGTCCATAATAGTATAGTCACGATATTGCGAATATGAAAATCTTTTATTTTAAAGTTATTATAACAATTTATAATTAAAATTTGCATCACGCAATAAACAGATGAGTCTATATAATAATTTTTTTGTAAAAAAAAATTCCATTTAGTGTATTATAAATTTTACTAACAGCAATGTCTATAATTCAAGACCCGAGGCCGTATATAAGGCTGATAGGAGTTAAGGGTTCAACTTCCCCCCAATTATATTTTCAAAATTAGATTTAAAAATTTGAATTACGTAGATGCCAGTTACTGTGAATAAAAGTAAATAAAAACTTCATAAAATATAATACCTATATAGTACCTATAAACATAGGCGTAATTCCGTAAAATTTCAGGGGGTGCAAAATATTATCGAATAAAAAATTATAATGATAAATTAAGCTATTTACGAAGCCACTTACCCTGCCCAAAGAAATATAATTATATTATAATATTGATAAGCTATTATAATCACCTTCACTTATACCACAGATACCATGTGTTATGCGTGATTTGTTCTGCGTTCACAATGGTTACACAACTATACCACAGTTGTGACCATTATCAAAGATAATTTTATCTCAATGATAAATTCTGATATTCTGTGAACGAGTGGATCTTCGCAGGAAAAATACCTATTATTCCAATATTTATTACGCATGCGCATACATCAATAATTCTTATCACTCAAATATTTAATTGATAATGTTTACTATGAAAATCATAATATAAGATATTATTAGACATAAGGATAATTTATTAATTTTTTAATTCATACTTTTATAGTAATTTAAAAATCAAAGTAATATAATTAAAACAAATAAATAATATTTTAAAAATTATAGTCATTAAAAATTTGAATTGTATCTTATTAGTATATACATTCTTATTAATTATTATATTAAAATACGTCACTTGTATTCTTATTAAATAAATAAATACACAGAAATTTAGAATTCATAATGATTAATTTTGTTATAAATAATACAAAAATATATTGTAATTTATTGTTAAAAAAATATATAAAATAAATCTTTTAGACTAAATAATAGATTTTATTATAAAAATCTAAAATTACTGCATATATATTATAATTATTCTATGTACTGTTTTAGTCTATATACTTAAATAAGTAGCATAATATTAGAAGTTAATATTGTGAATTAACTAATTTTAACTCAGCAAATCCTAAAAATCTATAATATCAGTTGCAGTGGCGCCGAAGTATATTTTATTAGGTGTGGCAAAATACAAAAAGCCAACTACAACACCAACCACTCATTGAAACTGTGTATTACGAGATTTTTAATTTCATTTTTAAGTTATTTATCAACTTCTTTAAGCTTTATAGGTTGTCATATTGTCAATATATGATTTTAATATTTCTATAGAAGAAACAAAAATATTAGAAATAATAAGACTTTGGTGTCATAATATATTTTATTAGTTATAATTTAAATTTTGGCGGTAATGATAACATAATATAATTAAGTGATGATAACCGTGATGAGAATTATTGATGTATGCGCATGCGTAAAATATATTGGAATAATAGGTATTTTTCCTGCGAAGATCCACTCGTTTCTGACACTATTATCAAAATTCAAAAACAAGCTATTGAAAAAAATTAAAAACCATTATTTACTAAAAATATTATAACTAGTGTAAAATAATTGGAGGGGGTTCAATTCAATAAATTTGCACCTACCAGATTATTACAGGGGGTGCACTTGCACCCCCGTGCACCCCCGTAATTACGCCTATGCCTATAAAGGTATAACTGTATAAGATAATTTTTTTTTTCGTAATATACGTATATAATATTTCATTTAATCTGTACAAATAGATGGTTTTTAATAATATTTTTTATAGACAATATTTTTTATTAGACAATTAAAATAACAAGATGTTCGTTCATATTGTTTTATCAAATTCACAACGGTTCAAAAAATAATTGTTAAGATTTTGTTTATTTATCAAATTATAAAATCGCGTAAATACTATCGAAAAAATTAATTATTTTTAAATAATGTATGAAGATTTTGAATAAAGATGTAAGATTTTGATAAATAATAAAATACAATAATTAACTTAGCCAAATTCGATAGATACGAGAAAATATGGTTTTAAAATTGATTAAAAAACATAAATGATCAAGAAACATAAGAAACATTAGTACCTACATTATAATTATTACAAAATTTAAAACAAAGAATAATTGAGTAGCTGTCATTTTCATTTTACAAAAATCACACAATATCTCAAAAATATAATGTGGACATAGTCTCATAGAGCAATAATAATCTCATGAATCTATTGGGTAACACAAAAGACAAAATATTTGAAACCGAAAAATCAGGAATATAATATATCATAATCAATGCGATGATTACGATAAATGTTATATTGGCCAAACAAAAAGAAACATAAGTATAAAATTTAAGGACACAGCAGAAGCATGAAAAATCAGGAAATTGATAAGTCTCCTGCTATAAATAGCAGAACACTTTTTATAATTTAATCATAATATAAACACAATCAAATTATTCAAACAAGTCACAAATAATCACGAATTAATAATTATATATTATAAGAAAAGCTTTAGAAATGTCAAAAAATAAGAATTAAATGTTAAATTGCGATTTAAATCCATTATAAAATAATCTTATTAAAACTATTACCATAATAATTAATAATAGATAAATTAACCGACATGACACTCTTCGTGTGATGACGTCATGCGCAGGGAACACACACACTATATAAGGAAAATGTACCCGCCGATAACGGTCAGTTTGTGTTTTGCATTGAAGATGGTAACATATTGTTATCGAAATCCGTATTTGCTCAAATAAATGTAAATTTTTTGTGGAATTTGGGTTTTACTTTATTTAAATAAATTATCCACAAGTTCTCAACAATAAATATTAAAATGATAAATTTCGTTTAATCATTTAAATTTTGTCAAACAATTTTTATATAACTTTTTTATATATTAATTCTTAAAAGTAATAAATAACTATTTATAAAAATATCCCTTCCCTACCACAACAAACAAATTTTTATGCTGGCCACGTCCTTCATTTATATTATATATATATTTTTTTTAATTTTTCATACTGCACGTTTCGTAAAGAGTTTCTATAAACGTTGATTACCAGAATATAATTAAAAGAGAAAAATATTAAAAAAAAAAAAAGTAAATCAAACGATTTGCATAAAAAAAAAAAAAAAAATAAATAAATAAAAACACGTAATTTGTCGGTGGGGTGTACGTACGTATAGGTCGGTGTGTTTACCCTCGTGTTAATATCTGTATTTGTATATGAAAAACTGTTTTATTCGATACCACGCACGAAAAGCAAACTGCGAGTAAACAAAACGCGAACGCCGACGATTCGAATCAAATAATCATACAAGATTTTATTAAAACGGTATTTTTCATATCGATAACATTATCGGTTATACGTACATATTATAAATACAAATTAATTTATTTATTATTGTACAAAGCGAATATATTATTATTTCATTTCGATCGGATGATATTTATTGAACTATCTAAACCATTTTATCGTATTATCATAAAATATAAATGCCAACGAATATTATTTGTTTTAACTTTAAATTATTATATATAACAATAATAATAATAATAATAATAATAATAATAATAATAATAATAATTATAATATTATATGGTCATTTTCTTTTTACCATTCGATATGATTTTCATTTATTAACCGTGTGTAATCGATTATTATATTATTACTATAATAATAATTTTCTATATAGGTATTTGGCATTCTCTACAGACATCAGATCGAGGTAATAAATAATAGTAATATTATATTCGTACACGGAAGATCAAAGGTAACAATAATTATTATGAATAACAGTTACGCTGAGAATTTAATATCTAAACCGCTATAGGTATTACTAAATAATAATAATCATAATAATACGTTCGGTTGATACTGATTTCAATTTATTATTATTCAATTAATCGGTTTCTATCTAGAGTAACAATAATAATTAGTGTTCAATCAAATTATTTGATGTAGCATAATATTATGATATAGATATTATACGTATCTTATTTGCGACCGAGCTATATTTTTTTCTCCAATAAATTATATAAAAAAATATGACGTCAGCTTTGTATAATCTGATGACATGTTGTATTTATTATCATTTATATTAATATGCAGGGTTCAACTAATCGTATAAATTAAAAATATTCAGTTGTTTACCATAGTTTCAATCACTCAAATCAATTTTCAACATGTGCAATAAGGGTGTAAATTATTATACCCGGTCTGTCGCCACAATATTATGCTAATATTATTTATAACTTGCAGTTGCAAGAAAATAAAGTTATTTAAAACAAATTTACAGATTATTTTATGATCATAAAATATAATATGTTATTTTTTTCTTTCATTATTATAGTATCGAATGAAAATTAGTTCGGAACAGTCCTTTATTTGTTCTATTATTATAATAATAAAATAATTATTGTTATGTTGTGTATATTTTAATTGTTTATTATTTTTACTTAGTACAAGACACTGCGAATACCGTCTTCGTATTCCTACAAACTAGTTTATTCAAATAATTTAATATTATACATAATTTTAAATTATATTTAATTATCACCATCGTTATGTGTTGGATTCGGATCATAGTCAATAAATAGTGTGACAATAGGTCAATAGAGAGATTGACAATAACTGTTAGTAGGTATGAATGGTATGTGGAATGATAGTGGTGACACTAAATATTGCATAAAAATAATTTATAATATATGTACTTTTAAAACAAAAGTATTATAAAATACATAATTGAATTCGACAGGTGTAAATAATAAACAAAACTAATAAAATTAATATTAATCGATGTTTAACCGTCTCATCAAATAATTTAATAAAAATATTTAATTCATAGGAATTGTTAATAAAAATAATTTTAATATTGGCTACAACATTGAATAGTTGAAGCTATTATACCTCTTAGATAATTTCCTTATTATATTTTTTGTAGTTGCCATAAAATGTTCGTACATAAATTAACTTCAAATTAAATTATTATACATAAACTAAAAGATTGGTGAATGGTGATGCCTCTGTCGCTTTATTTTTAAATTTTAATGATATATTTAAAAAAATATTTGTATATATAATATAATTAAAGTGTACAGATACAAAATAAAAATGTTAAATGTACGTACATTAAAACTCACATAATCAATAATATTATTGTCTATCACTATAAATGTTTAAGATTTATATAGGTACAAACCATTTTAATCCTGCTATCTATCAATAGTTATCTGTAGTTCTATCTGACTCACTATCAATATTAATTGACTGTACTATTAACTAACATTAACGGTTTGCCGTTTAATACATATTTTAATTTTGTATAGATAACGCAAATGTGCTTAAAATATACGTTTTTAATATTTTTGTTTTCGTCAGAATAACGAATAATATTTAATACAAATATTAGAACATGAAATTTTGTAGTGATATTTAAGTTATAATTTTTTTTATGAAAATAACAGCAGTAGTAAAAAAATTATAATCCTTATTTTATTTAAAGAGGGATTAAATAATAATTGCAAGATATGAATGAATATATTTAAATTTTTATTATACAGACGAAAATTGTAAATAATAAATAATAAATACACAAAATATTATGCAATTTTTATATTTAACGATAATTCAATGAACCGTATTGAATTTGAATGAATATATTGAAACACGATTGCCTCTACTAGTCTATAGGTATAATACGATTGAAATTGTATTCTTCTAGATAATGGATGAATTGAATAAAAACCCATTAATAAAATAATACCATATTGTTATTATTATTATAATACATTGTAGTATAGATGCAATGTATATAAACAATAATTTTGATACATGACTATGTACGTGCACACAATATTCCATAATTATTCATATATATAGATAATCCAATACATTAATCGTGTAAAAGACAAAAATGTATATACTCGTATAGTAAAACAAAAAAAAAAAACAAAAAATGCTCTCTATCTATATTTCTGTATTATTTTAAATTACTATATTGACAATATCATAATTGATATAAAGTGTTATTTAAACCGTTGGTAAATTTTAAAAATAAATAATCGAATGTTTCTAAAATGCGTATTATATTGTTCGTATTAAATAACACGGAATAACGTACTTTACTTGGACGTTTTATAAATAAATTACATTTAACCCGCCGACATTAAGACTTTAGGCTGGTAATATAAAAGTTTACATTATTTATACAAATTTACAGTTTCTACGGTTGGACTGATTCCTGATGAATATTATTCAAAGGGATTCTTTATTATTCGCATTTGAATAATATTCTATGTTGGTAATGGATTTCATTAATTCTGTGTCGTGACTTGTGAATTATACGTTTTATTTCACAATTTAAATTTTATAATAATGTTATCTCGTCGTACGAGCAGGATGTCTACGTTTTTAACAGTTTAATACAACTACCTATAGCCACAGAGATTAGTATTGGTGAATTTTAATTAAAATATTATCATAAAATACATAAAACATTACGAACAGAATTTAACCCGTTATTATTGGAATATTATAGTATACGCACGTTTACGACGGATAAAATCGTTCCGTATCACTTAAGAACTCCAAATAAATATAAAGTATTTTCTTATAATAATAATATGTTATTATATCGAGGAAAAATACGTATTTCAATTGCGATAGACTGTTTCGGATTAAATCCAAAACTTTTCGATTAATAATCATTACGGTGCATAGGAATTTTTTTTTTTAAGTATAAATTTATTTTCCCTCCGACAGTCATTGTGATATTATGCGCGTGCGTGCCCATCCTCCTCCGGTCACGGATATCCAAACAATAATAATATTATAAACCTGGCACAGACGGTGCACGGTCGATTTCATATAAAAATATGACGTACCTATAAGGTATAACGTTCTAAACGAGCTTATCGACTAACAAAAATAATATTGTCACTACGATTTTCAGCCTTTTAAAATCAATCTATATCGTTTAAAAATAGACGTGAAAAGTGATGATTAATTAATAATATTATGACCCTTCGGTGGGCCTTCGTCTATATATTATTATTATGTTATAATTGAACCGGTATAAACGAAACTAATGTATTGTAAAAAATAAAAACGGTTTTTTAAGACGATATTATGATGCAATAAACGAATAGAATTTGCATTATTACTATAGTATAATTAAGTAGACACACCGGAAACATTTTTGGAGATATATCATATTCTCAATTAGCAAAATAAGAGGAAATACATAATTAAATATTGATAACAAATTAACAACAATATAGTCAATGATGTTAGAAAATTGTGTATGTACCGTTTAATGTTTATGTACGTTTATTACTGTTGACAATTTGATATTATTATATTTAATAACTAACTTTATCTGATATTAAATAACTAGATTCGTGAAATTCGACTGAATTCATTTATGTAATGCATTTCCTTATATCGTTACTCGCAACTGATAGGATCATTTTTTAAATTTTCATTTAAAGTCTGTTATGATATTTTTTTTATCTCCTATCAACGTTATGATTCTTATTAAAATATGAATACAAAATGATAATTTCTTCAAACGAAAATTGGTATTAAAAAAAAATATATATTTAGCTTATCTATAATTATTTAATAATAATAATTCGATAGTCTACTGTAGAAATATTGTAATGTTATATGTATATAATATATGTGGACATAGGCAAAATAATAAAGTTGAATGTAATATAATTTATTATTATTAATAGAAATAGAAATACGAGATTGTGTGTTTGGCCAACATTATTCGGAGTATAATTTTATACATAGTTATACATTATATCTATACATGTGCAAAATACAGAAATATTTTAACTCCGTAGCGAAATCCCTGAAACTTGTTATGCTGTGTTTATAGAGTGAGAGAGTGGCGTGTAAAGTATATACAGAGTGATTTAAAAAAAAAAAAATATTTTGAAAATTTAAGTATACTTTCATCCATATTTTATTATATATTTAGTATTTAAGTATATTAAATTAATATTATATCTTTAAATCTTAGAGAAATTAATTTCTTTTAATAAACAATGTTTTGATTTCACATATATTTAAGGTAATATAATGATATTCTAAATTATTTTTATTCCTATTATATTAACTTGAATGAATAAATAAAATTTAGTCTTAGGCATACTATAATATAGTGTGAAAAAGTATAGATTAAAATATAATATTTTTTATCTGTCTAATTTTAAGTTAAAAATAACTACGAAACATGAACGAGTAACTTGTTTTGTAAGTATTATGAAGAAATATTTTAATAATTTGTTTATTTTATTTTTCAAAATAGGTAATAATTATTCTTATTTCCTCTTTATCAATTAAAAGTAAACGTATAAATAATTCAAACGTAAATATTTATTAAACTTTGGCGATGAAACTTATATATTTAAAATTACTATTAAACTATTACCTACTTAGGTATTAGTAGTTTGATTTTGACTGCAGTCACAACGACGTAAGTAATTGACATAAAAACCAATTTATTGAAAAATAAATTTCTACGAGATAATTCGTATATTTATATTACATTCGATAATAAATTCAATAAATTTAATAAATAATCATCATTATGGAATGTTATGGTTACACTTTGGTTTTTAGAATGTTTGTTGAATCGTACTGTATGCACATAATGAGTTTGGGCTATTCGATACAGACTCGGTAACGAGTCGCCGCCACTGACACCGAAAGGCGGCGGCGTCGGTGACAATTCCCACGGGAAAACGTCGGCAGGTACGTGCACACCCTAATTACTTTAGATCCTGCCGCTGCCACAACTTTTGTGGCGAACATAATATAATAAATTTCAAGCTCCGTTGCGATTATAAGCCAGGGCCAATATTACAAGGTAAATAACGTAATATAAAATTAATGTTTCGACCGGACAATAAGAAATCACCGTGGACGCGCGGTTAAGAACATTTTAGCGGTTGTTTGTTCTATATTTTACTTTGTGTACCAAGAACGAAGGATCTGAATTCAGGCACATTTATGGTTCTATCCATTATCATTAATGCGAGTATAAATATATATTTATAAATTTCTTCGGAGATTCATTGATTGCTGATGATAATAATTATTATTTTAGGATTGTTTCGCAAATCTCAATTTATATTATTAATACCTACGTAAGTACACGAGTATAATCGAAAAATTATAAAAATTTAAGTAATCTAAAATAATGTTAGGGTAATTAAATCAACAAAATACATTTTAACAACAAATTTCAATCTTAATTAAAACTAAAACAGATAAAGTGGAGTGAGAAAGATTTAAAAATATTTAAGCGTCAAAAATTAATGTACCTACGACCTACCTAATATAACGATATGTTACTATATAAATATTATTATACCGTCTGTATTTGGATGAATATTAATTATATTATTATTTCTCGAACAGAAATTATAATATTAAATGTGGTTTCGTTTTTAATTAATTTAGAAGATCAACGAATATATTTGATTATTATAATAATTTCTTTACAATATTATTCAGTTTTTGCTTATCATACGACTTGAACAATATTTAAAAATCGTTTTCCTCATATCTATAATATGATTTATTACTTTCCGTAGTTTTATAAGTTTTTCGTTTGTATTGACTGATATAATAATAATAATAATAATCGTTATAACCATAATAGGTACAATGTTAACATACATCCGGTATTAATTTCATTCGAGATCCTTTATTGCCATCGTTATAATATATTGGTCAGCGTAAGATTTTAATTACACATTTACACGATAAGAATATTTAATTACCTTCTACTGTGGTTGTACAACTTTATATTGGGGGGGGGAACACCTTAAATCTTCTAAATTCGAATAGGTTACTGCAAACACATATTCAACCAAAGTAGGGTACACAAACACATATTTAGCCCGGGTAAAGATACACAAAAACGTATATTTAACCTGATATCTAGTACATAGCAGTGAAAAATTATGAAAATATTGTATAACAAAGAACCGTTTCAACATTACAGTATTATAATCTGTAAAAGACTGTTTGTTTTAATTAATGTTTTATCAGAGTCCAAAACGTGCACATTCATTGATAACGCGTATGGGTGTAATACCACTCTCCACAAGACGTGTTATCTATAAAACACGATTGTTTTTGAAGACACCGTGCTTTTTCGGACTTTTCTAAAATATGTAGATAATTATTATTAATAATAGAGATCGAAATATTTCATTTAATTGTGACTTTATTAATTTTTAATGAAAAATAATAATTTATATGAGTTAATTAAATCGTATTCAATGAAATTGAAACAAACATCATTATGCTATTTTTTTTTTTTATATATAATATCTGAATATTTTTTAAAGTAGAATAAAATTAATTTCCCACACGTGGTTATATAGGTAGACAAATCGCTAAGGTTAATTATATAGTTATTATTAGTTAAAATAACACGTATGCATGTAACGATTTTGATAATTTTTCATATATTATATTCCCCTGCATCCGTGTGTCCATGAGTACATACTATTTTTATATATCTTATGAAAAATAAATGGATAATATTGGATTTTTCTATTCATAAAGAAATTTTCAATTTCAAGTATAGGCACACTGGAATGACCTTATACCGATTGCATTGTAGTGTGCAATCACAAAATTGATTCAAAAACATATTTTCCTAGAATTCCAATAAGTGTCGGATATATTTATCTGACTATCTGAGAATCGTAATTCAAATGTCAATAAAAAATAGAGAATTGGCACACGACGATTTTTATCCAATTTCCAATTTCCTGCCGTCAACGTAAAATATTATATTTATATATTTGAATAAAAAAAAATGCCACTTCCAATATAAGTTATAAACTAACTAATGTTTCTCAATTTTTTTATTTTTTATTTTTTTATTCTTATAATAGTGTATTACTCAGTCTTACATTGTATATTCAACGATACCGTGTTTGAATTATGACATTTTATGTTACTGATATAATAATCATTTTTATTTTACACCATATCTATACGCGTAATATCCTGCAGAGGGATATTTATCTGATGTTATTCTGTAAATTAAAGTTTGGATGTCGACGATACCAGGTCAAAAAAGTGATGATACGGGATACTTATACGATTTCGTATTTGGGTTTTATATTATTATTTACACTAAAATTCTTTTTTTCTCGCCAATATAACAGAATAGTACCTAAAATTTATTATTTTATATTATTTTATTTTTATTTGCAAATAAAATTCAAGCGTTTACTATAATTTGGTCATTTTTTCGATGTCAAATTTAGACTTACCGTTAGGTGTATGGCCGGCGGTAAATGCGGCTTGTCGGCCGTGCAGTCTTGGAACGATGCGCTACGACTTTGGCGGGAGACTTGTCGCAACAATCGGCGTCGACGGACCATTACGAACGCCACTGACGCCGCGGCCATAACAGTGGCCGCTGAAAGTGCACCGACCAGCAAACCAATCACCCGGCGATTGCCACTGCCACCACTGTTATCACTGCCAATGATGGCGTCTTCTCGGTTTTTCGTATGTTGCGGCAAGCCTGTGCATACATCGAGATTGAAATAAGTATAACATAATAAGATATTAATTACATTTTTTTTTATAAAAATTATTTTATTGTCGATATGGTGCATAATTCTAAGACAAAAAGAAAACCATGAAATTTTCGTTTAGATCTAGTTTTAACAAAATATTATCAACTGTTTTATTATTTATTTAGCTGATGGGTAAGCTGAAAAATTATATCAATATACATATGATAAGTGGTATATTAAAGAATAAAACATATTTATAATATTGACGATGGAATTAAAATATAATGAAAACAAATCATTTTTATTTGTATAATATGAAAGTATTGACATATTACACTCGCGAAGCATAATAATTTAATATAGAAGGGGTATATGAGGGGTTTCATCGTTTTTGCTGTTATTACATATGACTAAAGCTTTAATAATAAGTTTTCGAAAGGGTTAAACCGCTGTTTCCAGTTTTCGATGAAAAATAAAATGGGTATTATACCTTTAGTCGTCTGTTTGTATATACCTACCTTCTTCTTTATTATAACATCATACATTTATATAATATACTTACTCGGCAAAATTATATACGTTTATCGTTGAAATTATAATATTATTCATCATAATCAATATGTTTTAAATTGAATTTATAAAAAAAAAAAAAAAGTTAATATTATTTGAATATGAAAATTAATTTTTAAATATATTCATCTATGAACGTTATAAAAAATTATTTATTACAACGACATTTTTTTTATTATTATACTAGAAAATTTATATATTATACTAGAAAGTTTCTAATTTATTTAAAATACACATTTAGACACAAAAATTTTATTAGTTCATACGCAATCGAAATCAATCAACGATATGAATTGAAATTTATATGTATTATAAAAATCAAAGTTACTTAATGAAATCGATAATAATATCTTCTATTATTATACTTCTTAAATTTTATAGCGTAATTTTTAATATAACTACGAATTTCAACCACATCAATTGCATACTAAACTATACAACTAATATGATCAAAATTACTAAAGTAGGAAATGTATATATTTATGCATATATTATACCCTCTTACGGCTAAAAGTATTAAACAACAATACCATAGTTTTGAGAAAAATTACTTTTTTTAAAAAAGAAAATTATCTATTTATTTCCATCATACTATTATCAAAATAAATAAAAGATTCTTTTTTTTTTTTGTAGATTCCAATAAAACTAATGTATAAAATAAACTGTATGAAAATTACAAAGACCTTAAAACGTATATAATATAATGTACTTTTTTCTTAGGAAGACGTACTTTTTTTTTTAGTCATTTTACTTAGCCAACATGAGTTATTTAACAAATTTGTATTAATTAAAACATAAATTATATTAAATTTTAAATTTTTCCAAAACAATTTTATATTTTATGATACGATTTAAGATGCGTTTTGCAATATATTTTCTTAGAAATATTGCATAGTTTATTGAAGGTAAAGCAAAAGAAATTTCATTTCATTTTTTTTTTTTTTTTTTGTTTACGCAGAAAATCCAATTCTTCATATTTCTGTATGAGTTAGTTATTTAAGTTTAAAATTGCAATCTAAATTTACCTCTATAAACTTTAATGCATATTATGATATACTACAATGTATGCCTTCTTTATTGCTTTTTTGAGATAACTTATATAATCTTTTCAATCATAATAATATCTATGATAATAATTATATAAATAACGTGCATTGAATATCAAAGATAATAACGTGTCTCTGTCGAAGAGTATTTTACAATGCGGCAGCAGATGGTTAATATTTAAATATAGCATGCAACGACTATGTAAAGTTATAGAATTTTAATCAATACAATTCAAAAATATGACACTATGCTATAAGCAAAATTACCGTATAGTGCAATCAGTTACATCTTTTTTGCTTAGTATAATAATATTATGTTGAATACTGTTCTTCCGCTTAGAAATACTTGTATAATTTTAAAATATATGTATACAATTTGTTTAATCGCGTTAACTATGAAATCTATTGAAAATACGTAAATTTTGATAAGAATAAGAAAAAAAATTCGAATTTAAATAACGAGTATTTTTATATATAAAAAAAAAAAACCATATTTCTAACTTTGTCTCTTACTGAATTTTTGCATTGGAGGGCAGCATAGATATCGTATCTTTAAATAAAATACCATATACGTATATGTGAATTATTTTGAATATGGTGACACGATGAATGTTCAAAGAAATAACGTCTAAGAGAATACATTTGTAGTATACAGCAGATAACCAGAAGAATAAATAAGTAAGGATATATTATTATATAAGGAAAGATATAGATAGACGTTTGGAATAAAAGTCCTATAGTATAAATCCTAAATGCAACTGTAACGTACCAAAATGAACCAGGTGAACAGTCCTATATAAGAGTCTGAAAAGGGGTTGTTTTAACGTCTCTATAGCGACATTAAAGGATAAGCTACCGGCCTGCTGGTCCACGAATTTGTTGAATTATTATAGATACGTTAAAATAAATATTCTGAAGGTTCTAAAAAAAAGTAAGCGCTTTTCGTTTCAACGTAATTTTTTGATTTTTAAATGTAATTTAATTTCAGGGGCTCTTTATTATTCGGCTTACTTTTTTAATTAACGTTTAAATTTACGTCATTGAAAATGAATTTAATTAATTGAAACTTCAATGAATTTAAAAATATTTATATTAAACACCATGAGGAAATTTTTATATCATTTTTATTTTATTATAATAATAATATAGCTAACTAAATTTGATCAAACTACACACAATTTATCATATTGTATTGATTTTTAAATATATAAATATAATTATTTTTAAATTGGATAGGAGTTCTGGTAATTGCATATTTTAAAATGTATTATTAGTTATTAGCTTATTTATTACATTAAAATGATATTTGTAAATATTAAATTTGAGTGCTTCATTGACTTTCCTGCAGTAATTTAAAAAAATATAGTCTCTTTTGTCGGGTATAAATAAAGGGTGATAATATTAACTATTTAGCGATTCTATAATATAGCTTCATAATGTTATCTTATTTTTTTAATTTAATATGGTAGGTATTATTTTTTAATAATACTTAAAAAAATACACATAATACAAAATATAAATTTATATTTTTATGAAAACGTGTGATAAAATGTATATAGTCAAATAGATATATTATTAAATTTTATTTTATGTAAATTGCAAGCATATTTCGTATTAGTCTTGATTAGCATTTTTATAGTCTATTTTTGGCCGAAACTACAAGATAGTAATAAAGGCCGAACACTTTTTTCGTTTTTGTTCCATATAATATTTAAATATTACATGGTATATCTCAGTCATATTTTATACGATTTCTTCGACTATATATATCATGGAATTTTGTTACTAAAAATGTAATATATATTCTTATACTATTTTTCATATCACCATAAAAAAAAGAAAAGAAATACTACGTACATAATATTTTATTCAGTGAAAAATTCGATTTTATAAATCAATATATATATATAGGTAAATATTTTATTTTCAACGTTAACATTAATAAAAAAATAATACGTTTTCCCCATTTATTAATTAAAATTGGTTTGATACGTTTTATATTTACTAAGTAATATCCAATCGACAACATTCGTCTTTTTGATAGGATATGTCAAACTTAAATTACATAGTATGCGTATATATCAGATAACAAGAATTTTAATAGGAATATTTTAATAAAATGTACCTAAATAGTATGAAAATAATTTTTTATAAAAATTTCAATTTATTATAAATTTATAATAATAATATTTTAGTATTTACCTATTATATATTCTAAATTAAAATGGTAAATAATAATTTTTAAATAATATTAATTAATATTTTTGTAATCCTTAAAAATAATTAATATGTTTTACATGATTCTTTATAAATACCTATAATAATTATATTTTATAAAATATACCATATACGTTATCTTATCTATGTTTATAATTTTTATCATTATTAATATATTATGATATATTATTTTATATTAAAACTAAAAAAACTGTTATATATGTAATTTAAATAATATGAATTAGTATTGTGTAATAACGAGTATATAACTGCGTATCGAATATTTTATTATGGTGCGATATCAACCAAAACGATTTAAACCACACTAAGTTTAATTGGTTACACACAATATTCAAGTGGACCGTTTGATAACCTAACGTCCTAACCATAGTGCCGTTACCATAACCATAGTATATTATAATAATAATACGCTAAATAATATTAGGTGTGTCGTAATTTGCTAACCGAGAAAAAGATAGTGTTCAAACGTATATGTTATAATATTATGAATATAACATTACACAATATACCGGGATTATTATAATATACCCGATTCCGGCCGACCGCGGTTTCGGGTGTGAACTCGCGTTGGCCGGCAAGAAATCGTATGTAAAAATTTACGCTCGTGAACGATTTGATAACAATTTATTATTAAAGCCCATATAAAACGATACATACGATATCGGATAAAGCGGTAATATTTTTTTTCAATATTCATTTATTGATTAACAAGAATAATATAATAACGAAACTCATAAAGATAACGAATTTATATCGACGACGTCACTACTAATAACACTCGGATTGCGTTCAACTCCGTAGAGGACGTCAAGTTAAATATTATTATTATCGTACACGATGCGAACCGACTCTAAGCCACTCTAATCTAAATTATTCCATTATAGTTTAGAAATAAGTCACGGGTGCATATTATTATCATTATCATTATTATTATCATTATCATATACAATGTTCCGCGATGGTAAATAATTCATAACGCCATTCGTTCGTAATAAAAATGCATCCAGGGAGAATAGTATTTCAATATTACGGAATATTCTCGTATGCGTCGTATCAAAATAAATGCAGTATAATACGCGGTATAATAAAATATGCGCTCGCATCGGTCTACCGTTAAACTCGTTTGCTCGTCTACTTTATGCTATATCGTTTTGGAAGCGCATTAAACTCCGATCCTAAGTGAGTACCCAAAGGATCTCGTCCCTTATTAGGTTTATAATATAAATAGTACGAACAATACGGTATGTAAGGAACAATAAAAGACTTGGACGAGCAACGTATCCGTGAAATAACGATTCCGTAAACTTTGCGAAATTTAAATTACACACCCCAACCGTAACGTTTATGATATTATAGTGAAATATATTCGCTTTTTCACTTATCGAGACAGATCCTTCGAAGTAGGTACCTAGGTGCATTATTTAATAAAACATTGTAATCATAATATGCACATGGCACCAGACGAGTGAATTTCCTTCCAATATTATTTATTTATTTTCCATATTATTATATAAAATATGTGTCGTATAATTTCAATTTCAGTTTTTTAATTTTATATTATGTACAAAATAACATTCTAAATTTCATTAATTTTTTTTATTTAATTTTGTTATCGTCGTTTATATATAAAAAAAATTCTTCGTTTTGTTCAAAATCTAAAAAAAGTTTTATCTATGTTTTATAAAATTAAACAATATAGATTTAACAATAATAAAGAATTAACACAGAATTTTAAAATATAATTAATATGTTTGTGTGTTCAAACTACAATTGAGTTTTTTTACCTACTCAATGTAATAATTTTATGTTCGAGCACATCAAACTTAAATCTGTATTGAACAACAAAATACGCTATCAGGAATTTCATTAAAATAAACCCACAGCAATAAATTCAATCGAAATGCCGTTTACTTTCATCTTATTTGACGTAAACCGTACACATTCATGTTGTTGCATTTTGTTTAATTCGAGAAATATCTAACCGAATGCGTATGTCCGTGAATTCATTAATTAATTTATATACCCCGTAATCTTGTTTAATAACTTTCAATTTCTGTTTTTTGCCAATTAAACTTTATTTAATCCAGCTTAATTAAAACTACAATAATACCAAAAACCCATAAAATTAATTTAAACAAAACGCATATTATAATAATATATATTTTATTTGCAATTAAGCCAAGATAATCGTTAAAATATCGTTTTGAATTTGTTATTATTTTTTTTTTTTTTTTAATTTCAACAGTTTTTCCAGATGTTATTTTAGATGTAGATAAAACCCACGTGTTGTATTATTAACTGATAAAAACCTACGAGTATTCAAAGTTAAAAATAATTTCCAAATTCGATAATTTGCGAATATCGTTGGCTTTTATGACATCAATTAAAGTATGAATTAGTGGTTTATTATAATATTGATGCTCTCAATAAATACCTAATAATTAAAATAATTATTTTAAGAAAAACGCGGTCACGTGGTTTTATCTTTGAAAATTCAAATGATGTTCCGAAATGATAATGGTATGTGGTTAAAATACTACTCGTATAATCGGATATCTAAATGTACCTCGATTTTGAGCTTAAAAATATTGTATTCGTAATTCGTATAATATAAATATTATAAAAAAAAAAAAAACATAATATCGTATTTTACGCATGTTTAACAATTTTATATTTAAAATTGATCGCGTATAATGGTTATATTATTATTATGGTATTACGCATATAATATATTATTATAATAGAACATGATGGGGTATAATAACTATGGTAATAACGTTTAATCGAAAAATATACACGCCGAGATAAAGTTTTTCGTGTTGGTATAAGGACAATATTATAATAGTTATTATTTTGCGCTAGAGTAATCCCATTGGCGCCGATCGATGTAATATTCTACCTCGAGTTTTCCGAGAGAAAAACTCGCGTTGATTTTTAATATAGGTAGGTATACGAGTATTATAATATCAAACAAGTTTGACGTTCCTGGACGTGGTTTCAACTTTCAATAACGGTCTAAATAAAATAACATATCGACCACTTTCGAATTATTTTTCAATAAAACCGTCCGGTTACGACCTTAGATTTCTAGGAACAAACGTAGAAAAATACTGCAACAAACTAATCGGAATATCAGAACTAGTTGAAGCTGAAGACGTATAAGTTATGAATCATGCGTACAGGGGTGATAAGCGAATATAATATTGTAGTAGTGATAAAAATAATATGTTTTTTACAACATCATATCCTTTATTTCAATAAACGCCACGCATAATAATCGCATCTTACAACTGTATAATCGTCCTTTTAAAATAATATTATAACTGTGTTATTATTATTTTTTTCCGTCCCTAACATTCACATTATGCGACGACTACGACTACGAGATCCGACCGGACAATTCGACCGCGTTTCGCGTAATCCGTCTCGGAACATATAATATTATAATAATTATAACATATTATATTATTATTATTATATATTATTATTAAACGATGTTTCGGACAAAATAAAAATAGGACTTCATCAGTCGTTACGGGATCATTGGAAGCCATTTCGCCATTTTGACCGTCTCCTGTCCGTGGCGCAAACCATTAATCCCACGACCATTGTGTCTGTTACGAATGTGCTCGACGAATCCCTCTGCCAACCGTATAATAATATTATTATGCGAACTTAATGACCCGAATTATTCAATTCGATTAATGGCCGACGATCATGTATGTCCTTCCCGGTCGTATATGTATAGATCATCCTTGGGTCGTATATGTATAGATCGTCCTTGGACGGCCGTACGAGTTCGAAACACTCATCCCTTCGCGTCCTTTAAACGGTTTTTACCCGCTATGTATTGTATAATTACATATATTTATTAATTATATACAGAGTGGTTGTTACGAAAATGACTGACATCGAAATATCACGTATGTAATCGCGGTCTCTCTCGTTAATTTCGGTTGCATAATAATATTGTGATCATCCTGTATAATATGTTACGCTGGGCGTACAAACTGATATAATATTATTATAGTGCGTTACGGTTATACCGCGGTTGCGTTATTGCTCGAAAGATAAATTCCGTATATTAATAAAAACGACGTTAAGTTCGTATTTTTCCGAAACATTTTTTTTTTTCACTTTTCACTCCGTTCCACCGAAAAAGATACCTACTATAATAATATTTATATATATATAAAAAAAAAAAAATAAAAGTATACAGACGTAAATATATAACATTATATTACACAAAAACTATTCCGATAAAACAACACATCATAGAGTCGGTTTAACGCAGCGTAAGTTATATTAAATGAATTTATATTTTCATGAAAACAAAAAATAAAAATAAAAATGGAAAGAACGAAGAAAATCAAAAAGAATTACCTCCAACAGGTGTGTTTCTCTCTTCTTTATGGTTGGCCGATTTCACTTCATCCCTTTGTAATTCGTTCCCTCCGTTATTCAACTTTACGCTATTGTCGTTCGGCAAGAAAATCGGCTCCTCTGCTTCCTCCGGAGGCCAAATTCCGGGCAACACGACTGGAATTCAAAGAACTCGCAAAGTATTACACTATTTAAAATTAAAAAAAATGAATTTTTATTTATAAACTTAAGTATTCTATTACAATTCACGTGCAGGCAACGACTCAAAATCTCTTCGCCGCGACAATGATGTATACATAATGTATAATAATAAATGTTATAAAATAAAATATCTCTACAAGAATTGATAATGACGCATTTATTATTCAACTGTTAATGTGTACGGATTATTATTTCGTGATAAAATCAAGTTCATCGTTGCGAATTGCTATTTGTTATAATTTGTAATGGCACGATTCGTTCTCTCCTATATGTCTTTGGTATTATTATTGACCCTGCAAGAGGAAGTTCTGAGAAACTTTAAATTTAATATGAAAACATAACGCAATAATAATACACTTGACTGTGAAGTTGATAAGCATGGATAAACAAACGTAAAGAATTATTTCCTGTAAGCTGCTCGTAATGTAATAACAGTATACAATAAAATGGAATGCTCGAGTGTAAACATTTGTTAACCGGAAAAATACAATTCAAAAGTACTCGGACGGTCGGGCGTAATTGAAGTTTAAAGAACAAAAATTTATTAAAATCAAATAAATATGATGCGCGTATTACGTTTTACAGAAATTTATTGATTTCGTATCGTATTTATTAAATTGTTTTTATTTTAAAAAAGAAACTAAATAATAAACGAGTGTAATGTGTATGGGGAGGTATATTAAAGAATAAATCGAATTGTATAAAATATGTTAACTATCCAAGATTCAAAACTATAACGACGAGTACTAAATCTGTAATGTTAAATAAGTTGATTTTCATTAACATTTTTAAACACGCGTTATTTTTATTTTATATTACGCGTATAACATATGATTATAAAAATATACTTAAATAAATATACGAAATTACTAACGAAATTACGAACACGAGTTTTGACGTTGTGCGCATTTTTTAGGCTAAATAATTTTAAACTCCAATCGATGCGTTTATTATAATAATTTAATGTTTTATGTATGTGCATATTAACGAGGGAACGGACGAGTAAAACTGTATTATATTATACTGTCGGTATTCATTTAACTGGATGAAAATTGTTAGGACTTTTGCAAAACACGAATTTGCACTTAAAATTTTATTTTCACTACTTATAATTATTAGATATAATTATGATTATTACTTAACTAATTAACCTAATGTAAAAACATATCAATTATTACGATAGATATATTTTTAATATTAAAGAAAATTTTTGAAAATAACAATAATTGAAAATATATTATTATTATTATTTTTTGTTTACCGAATGATATAAAGTATATTACTGAATATTTCATAAAAAAAAAATAAAGATTATATAAATATTATATATATTACAAATATAACGAATATTATTATCAATATTTCAAATTATACTTTTATTATGAACGATTAAACTAAAAGCAATATTGTTATGTTTTATAAAAGCAAAAAAAAAAAGAAAAAAAAAGAAAGAATCAAATCAAAACAGACTTACATTATTAAATAATAAAATATAAAAATAAATTTTTTATGATATTGCTTCGTCTTGTTGATTTATTGTACTCGTATATTTACTGATGGAAACTGTTAATAATAATAATATTATTAGTATTATTGTTATTTTGTTACGTTATCACCGCAGAGTCAATATTCAAAATATTATTGTATTCCAATATATAGAGGGAATAATGAAAATTATTTTCAGGAAACGGGAACTTTATCGTTTAGCATATGAATACACGTATATAATATTATTATTATCATCGTTCGTATAGAGATATCGTATTATAATATTATAGTCAATACAAGTCTATACCTCGTCTATTGATCTGATCTCGCTGGAAATTTGATTTATACGTCGCGCGAGTATCATATTAATATCATTATTATTATAACGTATAAATTTATATTACAAATTATTGCATGGCCTAACATTTTTTTATTTTTATTTTTTTTTTTTTTGTTCGCAAAATTAGAACGATGACTGGAGACGATCTCCTACGGGAAAAGAAAGTTAAAGACCAGAATAAAATATAATATCCAAAATACGGTTAAATAATTCGAGACTTTTCTCTAATGGCGAGTATAATATTATGCAAATTTAGGCGCGTGCACGGTTTTAATGACAAAAAGGTGGCGGCAGTGTCAATTTCTGTATGTACGTTCCGTGGACTGTTGGGCGAAGGGTGAAAATCGGATCTCTGACGAATACGTGACGTGAATTTTATTGGCTTGTGGGAGAAAGAAAAGAAGAAGAAAAAAAAAAGATTATATTCGCATTCTCCTCACGCCCGGTGGTAAAAGTATAGATAGTATCGCGGACACGCGGACCGGCGGCGGAAAAAAATGTTCCGAAAACCAATTTCTACTAGCTTTTTTTTATATATATATAATTTTTTTTACGGCGACGATATTATTAAATTAAGTTCTCTCTGGATCCGTTTTAATACGACCGCGGGACGAATTCAATCGTTCTCTGGCAGTCGTGTCGCGATTGTAAACTGCGATTTGCACAACGACGACAGTACGTAAGTCTTGCTATATTACTGCGAATCCGGGAGAAAAAAAAAAGACGAACTCAAGCCCTTTATTTCTCTGTCCGTTTGTGTACATATTATATATATAAAAATATATATATATATATATACTCGTATCTTCTTCTTCTCTATCTTATATCGTCGTTCCCTCCCCCCATAACAAGAATTTGACTTTATGATTTCATCTTTCCGGCCAATAAAAGCACCCTCTACACGCGGGTATGGAGGAGTCCCGGGTCCTTTGATACGCCAGCGATCTCATCACCGAGAATTATTATTATTATTTTCACTTCCTGGAAATCAAATATAATAAAACTCGTAGGTAATAAATCGCATCCGACAACAACATTATAATACGACGTATATATTTTATTATTATTATTATTATTATTATTATTATTATTATTATTCCCAATTCATTCGAAAAGTAAAATGATGCCTTATATAATAATATCTAGTTGTTTTATATGATATCTGTGGCCAAACGCATAATATTATGCGATCATAAAAACGTACATTTCGCATTCTATTATTGATAATTATTATCCCCGATCTATATATTATTATGATATTATTATAATACATAACGATTATATTATTCATCTTCTGATAATCATATGTCGTTTGTAATATAGTTCGTGGATATCCAACTATATTTATACGAACGAGGGGCGTATAGTCGTATCGGGCATCGGGGGAAAGTTGACGCTTATTAACTCAATTTCTCAGTTGGATATTACATTATGATAATCGAGTTACGGTCTATAATGCGGAGCGCTTAAACATTATTACACGAACAACTCGGAAATGGTATAGGCTTTTGAACATCCGATATTAAAATTATCACTATTTTCCCAATTTATTACTACCAAGTCGAAATTGAAAGAATATAAAAAATAATAATATATTTACTTTCTAACGTTCTGAGTTTTTCACACGTAAAAATGTGCGTATTTGATAAGAAATAATAATAACAACGTATATTTTCATAATAAATATAAATGATATTTAGATATTATGTTATAATTAAGACTAGGAAGTTGATGGATTTTTTTTTTTAAAAAAACTTATTAGACAATGCTCTCCTGGCTACAAATGTGTTTCAAAAGCGTCTGAATCTGAACAACTAATTTTTATTTTTTTTACATTTTTTGGTGTTTATTACTTTTTAAGTCATTTTTTAATGTTTTTAAAGTCATAAACTTCTGAGTCCTATTTTTATAATCAAATATTTCTTATATTACAAAATTTTATATTAAGAAGAGTAATTTTAATGTATGTGTGTACATCTGTACATATAGCTACGTAAACCGTTTACGAAAATACTGGGTTAAAAATAATCAATAGACGAAGTAGTGCAATGTTCTTCTAACTATATAATAATACATTAAAAAACAATTATAATAACATGACTATCGGTTTATGCGAAAAGACAAATAATGTATTTTATTTCTATTTGAAATTATTTAATTTTTACACGAATTTGTAATTTTTCATACTTAGTATGATTATCTTTTTTTTTCCTCCAATTTTCATATCAGTTTCGTTGACATAGTGTAACTTATATTAATTAATATTATATTGATTTGTTAAATTTATTAAAGCGAAATTGTATTATTCTAATATAGTCAAATTGTATATTCTACTTCACTATAATATACTGCATGTTTCTATATAATATCAGTGAATATATACGCGTGTAACAACGGTCTGAATATTCGGTTACGTCATTATTAGTTTACATCAAACGCGATTGGCTTTTGACCCGACCGCGATAATAACGTTGCCCGCGGTGTATGCGAGTGAACTGTAAGTTAAACAAGCTTGCCACCCTCACAACGGATACTTATCGATAATAATAATTACAATTTAGCGAGTCTACGTTTATTGTGGGGCAGGCTGAACGGTTAAATTTTGAGCATTGTCGAATTGTCATCCCTTTAAAATGCGTTTCTATCCGAACGTGTAGAAAGGAACGTAATTTTAAAGATAAAAACTAACCTTAACTAACCGTAAACGAGACTGATATATTATAAATGTATGATTCATTTTAAACTTATCAATTGTATACTTGTTGAAATGGCGAAAACACCAAAGAGAACAAAGTGGAAGAAGAATTCATTGCGGGCAAATCTAAACGTTCAAAAATTATACATACACTCAATTGGACACATTAAACTGTTTTTTGAGTTCGAATAACGATGAGGAGGCGAAAAGATGAAGATTTAACTGGGATTTGTTTTTCTTTCACGCGAATTATCTTGTCGATCGTCGACAACGGTGATATTATAATAGTATGAAGGGAGTGTAAATAATGTTAGTAGTGGTTGATGTAGGTATACGAGTGTTATATAGATGATAACGTACAAATTGAATGCAAGTTGAGAAATCGCACGGTGTCGATAAGGCGACACCAGACGACAGCGGCGGCGGCGGCGATAAAGCACATTTGACGTTAAGGAGATAAATGGTACATCAACGGTGACGTTTCAAATGGATCGAAGTTTCGGGAAATAGAATAGAAACGGAAGTTTGCCGAATGCTCGTACGAACGTTAATGATAAGACTCTGACACGGCGATGGAAACGGTTTCAATATAATGATACGTGTATATTATTAAATAGGAATACTTCGGAGGGAGTTCAAAAGTGACAATAAGTCAGACGAACAAGCAATACGACCAAAATGTGACTAACTATAACGCATTTTAATTATTCGCATCATTTTCGATTTATCGTACCGAACACGTGATTGTTTATTATATGGTTAGTTTATGACGGTATAAAAATTAAAATGTGTTTACGTTTTTTTATAACTTAAGACGTTATACTCGTATGAAGTTATGAGTGATAAGTTTGGTGTACGTAAACGCGAACGTCGTTTTACATCACACGTTTAACCGCATCCAACTATAACGAATCAAAAATCTTGGAAAATAAATGGAATTTTGAATAGTTTCTTTCCATTTAATATTAACCCTCGTATCGTGTATTGTGCGTTGAATAGAAATTACAAGCAGTTGATATATTTACAACAAAATATAGATTAAATATTGAAATTTTTAATTATTATAAACAAATAATATAATTATACAAGTATATTGTTTTAAATTAATAATAATTTTCAATCTTATGCACGTTAAATACATGCTCTCAAGTCTCAATTAATTCAAACGCCTATTAATATGGTCGATTCGCACTACATGAACGTATTATGCGAACGCTACATCGCGAAAATATTATTATATTAACCTAGTAGTTAAAATTTATGTTCTACTCGCCTATATACTATGAGTTCTAATCACACGTTTCATAATTGACGATAACGATTTATGATAAAATTTAATTTGTGTCGACGATGCACATAAATAAATTTATCTCCGTGATTTCGTTGTGTAACGTAAAATAATTGATTTATAATATTAAACCGTTATAGAATTCGGTAATATAATTTGACTATATTATCGTAACGAAATTGTGCAAAAAATAAAATATTTTAAATTTACCTGAATAGGCACATAATATGTCTACGCGATTTGTCACCCATCTGCTATACAATATTTTTAGTGAATTAGAAAATTGAAATAAAAATCAAATACAGTTATGAACAGAAAATGTAATTAATTTATAATAATTATTATAAAAAAAAAATGATAAAATTATTATCTGAATTATATATTATGAAATATAAATACATTATTTATTTATTTATTTATTGAATTAACGTAAAATTTGTCAAATTCTACAAACTATTATTATTAAGTTTATTAAATTAAATTTTAAGATTTATTTCTGTTATTATTAACATACCATATATTTATTTTTAATCATATTAATGCTTCATTCAGTTACTTTTTTTTTCTATGATAAGTGATTACATATCTTTTTCTCAATTTTATTATACAATAATTAAAATTGTATTTTATGCATTTATAGATAACAATACATGCGCGATGTATTTATCAATTTAATCTAATAATTTATTAATTTGAAATTTCTCTCTATTTCTTGGGAACGTACGAATTCGTAGATATCGCTGACACTATTTTTTTTTTTAATTTGGATTAGAATAATAATTCAGAGATGAAATCGTTGACACTCGTCATCTTATGACTTTCTGCTATATTATTATACCTCCGTCAAATGGATATCGGTGTCGTAGATATTATGGAGACTGTGTAGTTGAAAGTTTGTCATTATAATAATATATTAATAAGGTAAATGAGTTTGATGGTCATACGCAGAATTTAACTTTATTAAATTTTAATTTCATACGTCATATTGTGCGCAATGGACATATTATAATACACAAAGTGAGTATAATAATACGCATACGTATTAAACCCATTAATAATAATATTAATAAATTAATGACTATAAATAAAATCGTTTTGGCATTTATTGATTGTATAGTGATATGGAAAAACAATGGTTCAAAAATAAAATGAAATACAATTTTAGTAATAATTCTTATAAATATGTAAATTACTAATATTTGATCTAAAACATAATAATATTATATCCCTTAATATATATATCTACACAAATAATATTAATATATATATATATAATATATAAGAGTTTTATTAATTATTATATTTTAATAAAATTGAAATAAAATTTTTGAGTTTGAAAACTCCAATATAGATTTAAGGTACACAATGAAGTTAAGTTTAATATATTAAGTATAACAACTAAAAATAATTATAAAAATTGAAAAAAAAATAACATGAAAACAGAATATTGTCAAAAAAAAAAAATAATAATAATAATTTAAGTATCTATGTAAAAAATATATGATTCATTAAGTAAAGTATTTTAACGTTTAGTTGAGTGTAGTTTTATATTTTTATATAACTGGTTATTAAAAGGATAATATTAATTTCGAAAAGTATAAAAACACAAATATTTATACAAAAAGGTATACATTAATGAATTTGAAATTAATAATAATATTTATTTATTTAGTGTAGGAAAACACAAAATGAGTAGAAATATATTAAAATACAAAAAGACAACTATAAGTTCTAAAAAATACGATATAAAAATTAATAATAAATGATAGTATTTTTAATTGTATTTTATATAGTAAATTATGAACTCATTTGTTATATTAATACTTATAAATGCGAAATATCTTGATAAATCGATTTCTAAAACGATAGAAATAACGTAATATATTTTTATAACGATTTATATTTATACGAGTTTATTATAATAACTAAATATTTTTTTTCTATAAAAAGACAAATATTTAATACACAAAACATTCGTAAAAAAGAAAAAAGAAAAAGCAGCAGTCCAGTGTAGTGGCTTACGTCATTGTATTATGACAAACACCATTAAAATAATCTATTGAATTGTGGTTTATATTGAATAGGGATAGTAACTTATAAAATATTCATCCCTTATTATTGGTTTAGCATATTATACTATTTTCTAATATTTTATGTAAAAAAGCATGTTGATGATAATATTATCAGAGTAGGTAACAAATGAAAAATAATATAATGCTATAAATTTGATTTCGAAATAAATGATAAAACATTGCCTGGCTCGTTATTGTCACTATTTTTATAGTAATGAAAATTGTCATCGTGGTGCAATGACACGATGTCGGCGTGTGTATCGTATTACAGTTTATGTGTGTGTCGCCATAATCCGAATTTATATTGATTATTGATTTCAACGTTGTATATTTTGTAATATGTAACTACTATTATATACGCTGTAAAGTTATGCGCCTCGAGATCATCATCCCTCGGGAATACGTAGAATAAAATTATGTTTCGAATTTTTCAAAACAAAGAAATGTATCTTTCTATTTTTTTTTTTCAGTTTTATATTTGGGCTGCTATATGTATATTATGATTTCTTTTTTAAAGTTAGCACGCACAGCGGCTTGTGGGTCACGATAAAACCTTCGGCCGAATGAAATATTAATATTTTCGCTGGTATAGCGAAGCATATTATATTATACAGACATACACTTTATGCCCGTACCGTAAGGTATAATATTATTTATCTTACCTAAATTCAATACACTGCGGAAAAATCTAGGTGAAAAACATTAATCATTTTCCAAAAGTCATAACGACTTGAGATATGTGTGTATACACGCGTGTGGAGACTTACTGGTATTATTATTACCCCATCATTTATTGGCTGTACATAAAATACTATTGTTCACTTGTGCGGTCATTCCTAACTGAAATTCAATGTCGAATTAACCAAATAAATACGAATCACGAGTTAGGCAAGTTATAAAATCGGATTATTATCGTGACTTCTTCGTCTGATTCCGAGAACAGAACGGCAGTTTCATCGCAGTACAATATAACATCATTATACCTTGTTTGTGTTGTTTCTGTCAACTTATTAAATTTATGTATAAAATATTATTGTATACCTACACAAGTATCGCCCTTTTCCTAATAAATAAATTAACAAGTCCAATATTGTTTTAATGTTTCTTACATGCCTTTATTTTCGTCCGCTTTACCGGACCAATAAGTCGTACTTAAATATATTTAATTTTTAAGACCATTTATTTAAAAAACAAATTTACTTTTCAATTGTTTGTATATTATATTATGTGTTTCTATCAATACGTATCTTTGAAATAATAATTCTAAATTTAAATTAAATTAACGTAAAATTTGTAAAATTCTACAAACTATATTATTAAGTTTATTAAATTAAATTTTAAGATTTATTTCTGTTATTATTAACATACCATATATTTATTTTTAATCATGTTAATGCTTCATTCAGTTACTTTTTTTCTATGATAAGTGATTACATATATTTTTCTCAATTTTATTATACAATAATTAAAATTGTATTTTATGCATTTATAGATAACAATACACATAAAATCATTTTTTCGTTTATAATATTAAATAGGTATAACATATAAAGTTACAATCATTTTGTCATTGCATTATATTTAATTGTCAGTATGTTCTCTTGTAATAATAATAATAATAATAATAATAATAATAATAATAATAATTAAATGACAATTAAATACTTGACTAACCCAAAATTAAACACACGACATGGTTATTACATATTTAATCTAACCAGTAACCACAGCAGTTAATATTTCATGAACAGGGTACCCAACACAAAACTTAATTTATGTATTTAAAATTATTTGTTTATTATATAGAATTGCATTGAATATTGATGCATTATTTTAAATTTATTTTTCAAATAACTTTTTTCTAGTATTGCAAATGTAAATGTCTAATAAATAACGATACATACATGTCATAAAATTTAAAATGGCAACATATAAAAATGAATGTTTATAATAAATAAAATAGAGGTTTTTCAATCAATAAATATTATACTAGTAGGTTATTAAAAAATAATCAATAATAATAATTACAAATCTATAATATATTTATAATAACATTTAACTAACGTTATAAATATATTTACGTATATATTTATTTATATTTAAATTTATTCCACGACTATTAAAATTAAAAATTACTATCAAATTTTTTAATTGAAATTTAATAATTTATTATATTTTTATATTTGATTCTAATAATATTATATAATATAAAACGATACAGTTCCGATTAATGGTTTTGACAAATATATTTACAATATTATTTTATTTACATCGATGTGTACGAAAATTAAAATGTTTTAAATTCGAAAATATTAGTTTTACAACTGCTGTAAACCAGAAATAGCAAGATTTATATTTTACAATTGCGTATAACAATTTTGTATTTGAATGATTATAATTTTTTGTATTATGTTAACGCGTTCATGCTCATTTCAATTTTATGAAATACAATATAATAAGAAATATAAATTGGTATGCTATTATATATAATTTAAAAACCTTTTATACATATAATAAAATATACTATTATATACTTGAAATAAAATGATTTTCTACGTTTATAAAATTTAAAAAAAGATTGGGTATTGAATTAAAAATTCTAATAAAATACCATTATACCACTAGAGTTTTGTGGTAAATTTAAATGATTATATGGAAAAAATTTAATATTGAACGAAAATCTTTTACAATTTCGTATTATAAAAGTATGTTAACATTTTTATTTTTACACACACACACACACACACACCACATAAAAATAAAAATAAAAGCTTAATGCAATTTCAGTAATTTTACTATTCGAAATGTCTTATGCATAAATATTTATAAAAATAACACGAGATTATAATATATAAACAATATAAGTTTATGAAGATTTAGTAGGTATGTATTATACTAAATACTAATAATACTATTTTATTCTCTACATTTTTATGTAACAATGTTTTGAAAGATTTTATCATGAATAAACGGCAGAATAACAATGTTTAAGACATTAAGTTAGACACAAAATGATAATAATTTTCTATAAACTGTAGACATTTTATCTTAAATATAAATTTTTATTTCATAAATATCAACATAAAACTTTATACATAATCTTTATAATGATTTTGTAGGTAGGTATAAAAAAAAATAATATGATAATTTAACTACTATATTAGTTTATAAACGTGTAAAAAAATAAATAAGTATTATAATATATAATTAACTACAGTTATAAATCACTTGTTGAAATACGAAACCACGAGAAAAATTACTTTATAAAAATTAAATTTTAAATTATTATGAACACTGTTATTATTTTAATAAAAATTATTATTATAATGTAATTTTTGATAAAAAAAATTTTCTTTTAAAATGTTGAGTATCGCATTTCAACTTTTATACGAATTTTGATTATTATTTTTAAAAATATATAAAAAGGAATATAAAATTTTATTCCATTTTTATTATATTGAAGTTATTTGCTATTTACGAGTACATAACTGTCAAAGAATTATTATTATAGTATAGGAAAGAATTTGTAAAATAAAATTAGAAGAGAAATAACTTAAGATTCTTATTAAGTATTATAATTTATTGAGGGACAAAGTATAAAGTATATTTTCTCATAATAATTAATATTTTAATTTAGCTACTATAAATTATTATTATATTGGTGTATGTTTAATAAAAAATAATCAATCAAAAAATCAATTTTATATTCAATATTAATGCAAAAATACATTCTATATTAACCTTATTTGACAATTATTTGTTTTAAACACGTTAAATAACAAAAATATTATTATATTATAATATTCAACTCGTGTTAAATATTGCATCACAATAAAATATCATTAATTATAATATTTAATTTCACTTTTAGGTTAAATCAGAAAACTTACTATGTAATTTATAATTTAATATTACTATTTTAGTACATAATATTCTCAGAATATAACCATTATTAATTTTAATAATTTATTTCTGAATACAAAAATAATGGATATGCATAGTTGAAGAAGGAAATGTGATTAAACCATTAAAGTGAAGATCATAATGTATTATAATCGTATACCCATACAATTTTTTTTCTTCCCTTTTCCCTTATTTTATTTATATTATGTACCTATCTTAAAAAATGTATATTTAATTTCTAATTATATAATTATGAGCATTATAATATTATATTTTATCTAGTTGAATAGTTTTTAGTTTTCGTTAAAGAATATTTGATGCTGTAGGTTAATTTCGCCTTTCACATAATATATATAGGTACCTTTCATATTATATTTCGTAACTATTAGACATTTTATAATATATATTTAATACGATATTTATGTTGGAAGTAATACAAAATGATATTATTATTGTATGTATTCTATATTATTATAAATATTATTATTAACTATGTAACTATTATAACATAATATTATATGCAGTTATGTAGTGAGTTTGCATAGCGTATACGCCGTGTTGAATTGAAAGTATTATAGAATTAATTTTTTTTTAATTCAATGTTAGTATAATACTTATTATATATTTTGAATATTAGATAACATTATAATTATAACAACAAGAATCATAATAATGATATAGTGATAGAGGCAATGGTTTTGTGTAAATATAATGATCTATTTATATTTAATGTGTATTATATTATTTTGTGTAGATAATTTTACCCGATTACTTTATATTATTATTTATGTTGTTTTCCGAATTTTCTGTTAGTTTATTATTTTAAGTGCTACGAACAACTCCATAAAAATGATTATTAATAAACATAATTTTATATAATATGACCAATATGATAAGAATTATTCTTAATGCCGTTTTATGCTTTATTAACTTAAGAAACTTAAGAATAATCATATGATAAAATTCACGATTATATTATTATAATATTATATACTAATTATTTTATATTCCAAATAGATAAATTATTATGATAAGATGAGTAATAATTTCAATTTTCGGTGCGTGAACTTGTAAGTTTTATAATTAAATTTTAGTCGATGTGCTTTGGATTTATAAAATATTTAATCGTACAAAAATAGAAATCTGTACGCTGTACCTATAACTGACAAACTTTTTTTTTTTTCGAATAAAATGATTAATTAATATTTTGAAAATATCTTAATAACAAAAAAACGCTGGTATTCTCTTTTATAATCAATTTGGTCGATCAAACACAGCGTTCTCCGATGACCGTAGGGACGACTGAAAAACTCTCTCGACCAGTGACCGGTCGGTCGGTTGTTCTTATAATATCGAATTGCACGGACCAATCGATCGGATCGGGCGTTGCCCGTGCCGTAATGTGTTTGAAATAATTGTATAATCAACGAAAGATCACCGAAAGTTTATCGGCGTGACCAAAGTGTTTTCTATTCAAGAACAATAGTTCAGACGATGTGGTCTAGACATTATTATAATTATAATATTGAACATAAAATTGTATTGTTTTTGCAGCGATTTTATCCTTCCGATCATACTGTATACGAATATTATGTTATGTTTCTTTCCGTAAAAGGTGATATTTTTACAATAACAATTGTTTTGTAATATTTTTGCTCGTCAACTCTACACGCACATGCGCAGTAACAGATATCGCAGTAATTTACATAATTGTACAGAAGTCACGACGACGGTATATACCACTAACCGTTTCGGTTCTATGCCGTCAATTATACGCGTGTTACCTTCTCTCTCTCTCTCTCTCTCACACTCACACATACACACACGATCGCGAGTATTATTATTGTTATAGTTGTAATAACGTGGATGCGTTACTTCCGTTTTCCGTGGGGAAATCGACCGAAATGAAAAGCACAAATATCCATTCAGGTGCCTATTGCCTAACCCTTCACCACCACTCACCGACTCCGATCTATACTTTTGCAGGCATCCATTGTTATTATTAATGATTAAAATTCGACCCCGTGCCGTTCAATCAATGCCCATTGTGCGGTATATCATAATATACGTATTCATGTACCTAGGTATATGCGATATATATATATTATATATTTATTATTGTAGCAGGAATATCTATTCGAAATCCTGCTCGCTCGTCGAGGACAAACGTACCGACGACGAAAAATACTCATTTTTTTAACCAATCGATCGGTCTCTGTGTTTGAGGAGATACATATGGTAATCAAATAACAAAATTACATCACACTTATACCTATAGCCGAACAGTAAACAATTCCCGATATTGTTTATAATATTATTATAATTATTTCTATCGTCGCCCATGAAACTATAAATAGCAATCGTAATGAATTATTATTCCAATGTTAATATAATAAAATATAATATTATTATCGCTTACAAAAAAAACCACATTTCACTGAAACATATCATGAAATTTTGATGAAAACTACATTTTTACCACAGTGTAATGCGTGATTTATGTATCTGTTTCCAAACGTATTTATTTATTTATTTTTGTACCATATTTTATTTTAGTTTTACAATATTTAATATAAAATTTATTTTAAATTCTATTTTAAGCAAGCAATATTTCGATGGGCAGCGTAACAGATGCTCCTAATATTCGTTTCGAATTTTATAACGCGGTTGGTAACGCATTCGCTGATTCTGTACCATCAATGCAACATTGATCGGAATTTAAACAAACGAATTAAAACATTAATAACACAATAATGTAACATTCAGCCTAGCCGTTTTTCATTTTGGATGACCACGTCGACGGGTACATTTAAATCCCCAAATCGACGCCGCAGCAAAATAAGCCGACATTATTACCAAAACCCATCGATGAATTTTGACAGTATTAATAATATTGGGCTTAGCCGATGCGTAATTGACCTGAACAAACGAGGATTCGAATGATTCCTAGTCCGATCAACGTGTCTGGCCAACTATATAATTATGTTCTTCACGATTCACGTGGACATACAATATATTATAATTCGCCACGCAGTGATGCGTATTTGTAGTTTGTATCTATATACGCTTACGTGCATTTATAATAGGTATATACTATAATCATAAATGTCCGTGTTACACTTATACAGGGTGTGTTTAAAATAACAGACAAATCCTAGAACTTGGATTATAAAATACAATGTTTTTTTTTTTTTTTTTTCAAATCAAATTTTTTAAATTATTTTTATTTTGTGGTTTAAAAGATGAAATAGTAAATAAGTTGAATATAATTATTACGCTTGGTATAATTTTTCATATAATATTAATATTATTATATAACTGTGGACTATAATGATTCGAATATATTATTATTATAGAAAATTAATCATTTTAATGTGTATCTCATCAATAATTAAATTAATAAAACGGATTGTTTTTGTATTGCGTGCAATATTTTAGTTGTCATTTTATTTCTTCGATACATTTTCTATATAATATAATGAAAGAAATAATTATATTTTTATAAACTTCGTATTCGTGAAAATAAATAAATACCAAACTTTATTTTTATAAGAGTTTTCCTGATGTTTAAATCTTAAGAATTGCCTTCGTAAAACTACTAGGAAAAAATTTAAATCAACATATTAATGTGAAATAAAAAATTAAATTATTGTGTCAAGAATAATAAACTGTAATTCTTACGAAAAAATTTAAAAAAATATTACCTGGATTAAATATTCAAAATGTGTACGTTTTAAAAACACCCTGTGTATAATACGTATAATTATTAGTGTATACCCGTATTCTCGTTATATACCGTGGTCAAATTATTGCACACGCATAGACATTATACCAATGATGAAGTAAATCCACTATCGTAATGTGGACTCTAGTTAAGCTCTTCTCCAATGGAGTATTAACATTTCGCGACAAATACCGGATTTGTAATATTAAATGAATTTCTATCCTGTTGTGGTTGCCGATTGCTCCGACGCCGAGAGTCTAATATTTTGTTCGTGATTTTTGAAATTAGTAATATTACACATAAATGAAGACAGTACAGTCATTTGTTTTTAATAACGAACACTATACTATTAAAGTACGTGAATCTTGTGCAGTATGTAACTATTATTTCGTTTCTTTATTTCAGATAAATATTATACTCGTATAAGTCTGTTGTGAAATAACATTAAATTCATCATAAATAAAAATATAACATTTCTGACGTAAAAAATATCTAGAAACGGCATGTACAATAATTAACGTGTATTTATTGTAATAATTTAACGATTTTTATGTATATAATAGTTACAAGAATGTATAAATACGTATTCAGAAATCATAATTTTAGATTCCTAATATTATGTAAACCGATTTTCCTCCTCCCGTCCAAAAATATAATATTTATGTCTAATATACGATATAATATAATTTATTAATTGCATTTACTTTTATATCTAATTGTTATTATTATATTATCATTGACAATAACTGAGGTGTCAGAGATAACGAGAAGAAAATGAACGAATCGAAAAAATTTAACATAATATAATTATAATAATAATACATTTGAAAAGTCTAAATTATTAAATTTCTTCGATGACTTCTACACAATTAATTAAAGAAAAATAGAATGATCAATTACCCCAATCTATAGATAGGTAAAAAAGTCAACAGACATTTATTGTATATTACGTTATATAACAAGAATAGCCATGTTATGCTGTATTTTGATAAAGAAACTTTATAAAAAAAAGACCTTTGTTTATATGATTGATTGTAAATTTAACTAAAATATTCATTGTTATCTTACACGATCAATATCTTTTGTTACTTCATTTCATATTCAATACATAAATAATTTATAATGATTTTTCATTATATACTAAAAGCAATACTAAAAAATATACTTGATAATTTTTTTTCTCGAGGCAAAATTACAATGAATAATATACATTATATTGGATAAAACTGCAGACTTCTACATGCGTACAATAATTAAATAATATTTTCATATTATAAAAATTATTATTAATGAAATTCATTTAAACATATTATTTTAGGTACCTATTATATACATACAATGATGATTATTATACCAAAATTTTATCATATTTTAAAATATTATAAAATATTAATTTAGAAAATTACATTCAAATTTTATGTTTCGTTAATTTCATTTTTGAAATGATATTATTAATATATTGTATTTATTTGATCAAAACGATATAATATACTTAATATGTGTTAAAATATTATTTCAGAAAGATAAATATTAGTATACCTTTCTATGTTAATAGTATATTAATACATACCTAATATTGTTATAGATTTTAATGTTCTGACCAAGCATATAATTTTTGACACAAGCTTTATTTTGATTCATTCTATCACAATCATGATGAGTTATAATTAAATTTTATAAATTTTTAAAATAATTTTGTCATTCATATAAATTATATTCATGAGTTTCATTAAAAATTGACTATCACTTAAAGCACGAAGTAAACTTTCCACAGAGTTATCATTGTTCCACGAAACAATACACGTTTGGTAGTACCTACACTACAAGTGTTTATAATATAATAATACATAATTTCAACTGCGTATAAAAGAACAAAATTATACAGTATCATATTTCAACCACGCGTTTCCTGATGTGTTAAAACGATGGAAAATTATATATTCAATATAAATTCACCGAAGTTTCAAATTTAATTTAAACATAATAATTAAAAGAATAAATTACTCGAAGGAAACTGTTTGAAAAATAAACAAATTATTAACTATTTCTATTACGATGTAATAGGAAAAAAATACTATTGTAAAATCCAATATTATTCTTTAACATAGTTTTATTCTTTAATATTTTATTACAAAAATAAGTAGTTTACAATAGTTTATGTTATATGTTTTGACTACTTTAAACAATTTTGTACTAACAATAAAAAATAACAAGTATAAAATCATGAAATGTCAACTGGTGTCTCATAAGCCATTTATCCTAGTAAATTATGTTTAAACGACGAGACAAAGATGATGTCGAGTACAAAAGCCATTTCAATTATTATACCAAAGTTCACATAAAGATTTTTATAGCCAAAAGAAAAAATAAGTCTTGAAAAAAATGAAAACAAGTTTATTAAAAAAAAAAAAAACCCTTAACATGACAATAACTTTTTTCAAATACTAATTGCAAGAAGAATAACTTTATAACATAATAAGGAAAACATTCAGAATTGACTCTATTAAGTTATATTATTAGGTCTCTTAAATATATTTGTTTAAAAAAAATAATGAAAGGGTAAAAAAAAAAACTAATTATTTATTATATGAAATTTATATTATATACCTGTATATTTGTTTTATTTATTATCCTTTATTTTCAATATAAACCTATGTATATTATATTTATTGTGATAAAGCATAATCATTTTGAACTTAATAATTTACGTCTTAAATAATTTCAAATTGTACAAACATAATTACATTTTATTTTAAATTTACTTAATTTTATCATGTTTAAAGTTTCTTTTGATTTGTATTTCATAATATTATTCGCACAACTTCTTAGTCTGTAAAAAAATGTACTTTTTAAAATTAATTTTAAAAATAACTTTTAAAAATGATTAGATTAGTATATTTTTTAAATAAAATCATTATTATGATTTATAATATAATTAATAATTAATTATTTCATAGATATTTTTTTGTGTTTATTTTTTTTCTTGTGGAAGAATTTAATAATTATTTTTGTCGAATGTAGACGAATTATTTATACGTAACCTAAAAGTAATGAATATAAACAAAATTTTAAACTTCTACACAACATTTTTAATGATATTATACCGAATATCATTAAAATCAATAGACTTATTAGATAAATTCCGGTGTATCAAGAATCAATTTCTCAATATCAGAATGTTAAAACTTAAATATTTTCTTTACATTCTGATTGTAAAATATTGATTAAAAATAAACTAACTATTTGAATACACGAATATAGTGTTATTATTTTATTACCTAATAATAAATTTATTATTGACCAATTTCTGCTTAAAAATTAAAATCTCAAGAATATAATATGTGACGAATACTATAAAAAACATACGTAATTATTTTAATATCAGTGACTAAGTCATAATGAAACCACAGATAGGTTGAAAACAGACTGCACGTCTTATACTGCCTATGTTAAAAATAAGTAGGTACGGCACTGTGATTGGTTCGTCGAGATCGATGCGACTACATAACAAAATTATTTGGTATACAATATATTATATTACATAACACCATAATTTTATAAATCGACATTCAACGGAACATGTCATAATAATTCAAAATGACGATCTTATCATATATCGATGATAAATATTGTATGCCTGATACTATTGTCAGGTGTATCATCAACGTAAATCGTAATATAATATGCTGTAAATAATTTTATTCTGTCCATATGGTCACTGTAATCTAGACTAGGGTGATAAAAGCTTGTTTTTGTTTGCTCGACAAGTGCACAATCTGTTTGCAATTTTCATCTTATCTGTGATGAAACATTATAGAATAATTAGTGGCGTCGAAAGTCGAAACCAAAAACTATAGTTAGGTTAGGGCAAATAATAATTTAAGCACCCGCTACTCACCTCTTACCCTGTCTTTAAATTTGAATATTTCACCCATTTACAATCATTTAACAGGTAGTTAAATGATTATTAGTATATTTAATATTTAGTACAATATACAATTTTTAATAATCATCGTTAAAAATAAGTTATTCTAAGCCTTTTTTTAATTACTATTCCTAGTATTATTGCATCTATGGACCCACCCACCTACCCGTTTTCTGGTAGGACAGTGCCCTACTTAAATATAGAGTTCGGCGCCACCGAGTATAATGTTTAAAGAATTTTTCTTATGAGTATAGTGATTAATTATTATAAAACCAATAAGATGATCTTGTAATAAATATTTTTATAGGTCTTATTATAATATGTATTAAAATGATAATAAATTTTATAATTAATTATATTAATTATAACGAAACTCAATAAATTATTTCTCATTATATATTATATTATGCTAATTAATATAATATACTAATGAGACACATTATTATTAACGTTATTGTATCATCGACTAAATAAATTGTTCCAATGCACTTTTGTTTACTATAGTATCAATAAACGCATATATTTATATTTCTAAAAATAGATATAATCGTGACGCTTCTGCTTATTTAATAATAATAAATTATTTAATATAATTATAATAATTTATACCACACAAAAAATGCAATCAGTAGAAATTCAATCTATTCGTTGCCAGAATATTAAATTATTAGAAATGTTGAAATAGCTGATAGGTAACAAAAAACTATACTTATCGACCTACTATAAACGAGTACATACTAATATTTTAGTATACTATGAAAATTATTATGTTGATGAGAAAAATAAATATGAAGCGTTTCCGAATTTAACGAGAAAGCTATAAAAATAATATTCGTGTAATATTTCTATCGGTTAAAATACTCGTGCAAAAAGCGTAATATTGTAAATTGTATATTATACTACATAACAGTAATTAACCTTCTTTAATTAAATTGATTGAAATATAGTTCACGCGAAATAATAATAATTGCTATTAAATACTTCTTATAACGTATTAAGATTTTATTTTATTTCTCACTAAATTTATGATTGTTTTACTTACAAGATTTGTATTAATAGAATAACAATATAATTTAATATCGGTTGTAGACAAATTCCAAACTGATGTGATACGAAATTAAACCATGAATTAAATTTAAAAAAAAAATTCCTCAATTTTATCAAAGTGTAAAAACGTCTGAACGATTTCGTTCGCTAGAATGAAAAAAAAACACCCTCCGAATAAAAATCGTACTCGGTTTAATGTTCGAATTTGTATTATAATGAAGACGACCGAATGATCAAACGTAAATGAAATCTCATGTTACTCGTGATTATAAAGACATAGGATATGTCGTGTACCGCAGTCGAGAAATGGATTTTAGAAATCGAGCTCATTATATTATTTACGTATAAGTTTGCATAATTATACTATTGTACAGAAACCGCAAAGTTGTAATTACGTTTTGTGGCGATTCAAAATACATTTTTTTTTTCAAAATTCGATACTGATTTTGAGAACAATTTTTGTCTGAAATATTAATAATTATTTTCCGGAACCAAAAACGTTACAATATAATATTTAATAGAATAGATATATTATTATTATTATTATTGTTTCCTTACCAGATTCGAACGATATCTCGCTGATCATCATCCACTTGTTGGCGAAAAACAGTTGCAGTTTCAGGAATCTGCCCGTCCGATGGTGCAGTTTTACCGTGACGTTTCTGGCCTCGGGCATGATCGTGTCCGGCGGATACGTGTAAGACACAGGCTCGGGAAAGAAGTGTTCGCCTCCGACGCTGAAATAGGCTTTGGCGTGCGAAAAGACCTGCGGACGTAAATGGAAACAAACACTTTGGTCACGTCGTCAAATTAAGCACGGTACGAAACCGGATAAGTAAATATAATATTTTAAACGGATGCGATGAGAGATGAAGAAAATATGAAAAAAATAAAAATAAAAAAACGTCCCCAAAAAAAAGTTTCATCCGAAGAATTACGTGAAATTTAAAAATATATTATTATTATTATAACCACAGTCATTGTCGTATACGATAACAATAATATAACGCGACGAGGACATAATAACAATTTAAAATTTAATAAAACTATGTGAGGTCGCAAACGAGAAACGACGCGCAGTTTTCGAAGAAAAATAATTCCCGAGAACACCTCTTACACCTTACCAGGAATAAATAATACAAGATAAAAAAAAATAAACTTTCCTTGTGCATATAAATGACGTCTTGCTAGCTAAACTTTGCATATATATTAGACACACACACACACGTGGGCATATGCGTAATACATATTATTTTTAAAACAGTGCACGTATTACATGACCGTCTCGTTTCTCATTCGGTTTGCCGTAGTCGATTTCAATAATAATAATAATAATAATAATAATAATAATAATAATA
>JAIUCT010000001.1:9152754-9181406 GCA_021307375.1 Tetraneura akinire | reverse complement strand
ATAATAATAATAATAATGATAATAATAATGATAATAATAATGATAATAATAATAATAATAATAATAATAATTTTATTATGTTTCACGTGCAATATTATATTATAATATTCATTTACGACGTTGTTTTACTGATTTATTTGCCAAGGATGAAAATTAAATATTTAAGATTATATTATACAAAAAAAAAAAAAAATAAAGATATAATGATTAGTTTAGATTCATAATACCAGTTTCGATATTTCACACGAATAACGTAATTTTTACTATTGAAACAATTATCTAGACAAAAATGTAAATTTTTTATTTCAATAATATTGTTGACATTTAAAAGTAATCATATTATTTGCGTTACATTATTATAATCAATTAACAAAACGTACCTACAATATCATTTACACAAAGATAATAATAGTCTATAGCTTTTTAAAATAAATTTACAATCAAAATTATTTTTATTTTAAACTATATACTGACCTCAAAAAAAAAAGTGATATAAATCACTCAAGAAACTCATTTTTAGAATGTTCAAATAATCAAATATGAATATTATATTTGTTATAATTATACGATTACGATTTATATTTAGTATAATACTAGGTACCTTTTATTTATTAATGTATACGTATAATTTTTAATAGTGATAATTGATAAAGTTAGATAGATTAGATTTCTTTCACTGATTATGTAATAAAGTATTTTGGATTTAACGTATAACGTTACAAATTCATTTAATTATTTATGTAAAAAGTGAAAATTTGTATGTAAACGCCATTTAAAACATCTATTAAAGCGTCTTTCGAACATAGAAATTGGTATGCCTTATGTAACTTAAATAATAATAATTTCTCTATTCACTCATTAAAACTATTGTAGTAATATTTCGGGAAACGGAAATAAACTTACTTGAACGTCTTGATGAAAGGCGTTGTTTGAATACATGTACAAAGCCGTAAAGTTCCTGACGACGTCAAACTCAAAAGTCATCTCAACTGAAGACCCGTAACCCATCGTGTCGTTTTTCCATCCGACCCATTCATTGTACTCTGACCAAAAAATCATTTTTGATTAATTCAAAAGAAAATTACATTTTTATCCGATCAATAACGAACAAGAAATAGAAAAAAAAGTTAACATCTTCAAACAATTTTATTATAAGGATGATAGATCGATAGGTGTATACGCACTTTTTACAAACGGCTCGTCGACTCCATGTCGGCCGTCGCACAGTTGACCGATTCCGCCGACCAATATACCGCCTTCCTCGCGGCCATCATAACTTATGTCTTTTATATCACCCTGTATTACCGAATAACTGATTACACCCTCTGAAAATTAAAATCAGTCGTAATTTATTATTTTTCAAAAAGAAATTTTTATTATGTTTCAGTCGTACATATATAGGTATTATAATATATACCCAAGTATAATATTCCACACTGAAACGATGTAATATATTTATTTTATTATCGTGCATTTTATGATAATAAAATACAAGAGAATGATATATCCAACAGATGTTATAACGTCGTGAGATTTACGTGTATGAAACTAGGTCAAATTTTTAATTTTTAAATAACATTGCAAGAATAATACTTCATATTCAGCACAACTAAATTGAAATAAATAAATAATAGTTCATATGTCAATTATAAAAATTGATGTTTTTAATCTTTTAATGTTTTTGATATAACCTGTAGCTATACGTGTATTTCAATTTTAAATTAAATAACAAGAATAAATTAATTGCCATATACTATTTGAGATAATAATATTACTGTAATCATATTATCAAAACGGTAAAAATAATATTCATCGTTTATTAATGAATATTATATTGTCATTATTCGATTTGGTTTATTTTTAAATATAATTATATTCCTATAATATCTAAACTATTATGAAAATGTGATAAATGTGATTTAAGATCAAGTTTCTAAAATGAATATTATAAACTTTTAAATATTTCTTTAACGATTATTGACGATAAAATTATAAAATGTTGTTTGATTTCATTCATAATAGTTATGCGGTATAAAAATCATTCTGTATAGAATTATAAATTTATACTTAAATGTTGTAGTTATTATTATAAATTGATGTATAACTATAATATATTGCATACGTACAAAAACGATGTATTGAAAAGTTACAATAAAGAGTTTTACTTTATACTCGTATTATTCAAATAATGAGATCTCAAAATAGAATAAAAATAAGTTACTTGAGTTATTTTCTTTTTATGTATTGTCAAAGCAATTGAATAATAAAAAAGAAATATTCAATTTTTCGGACAATAAATTGAAATAAATTGTATTATATAGATAAGATTGAATAATAAAAAAGGCTTGAGATTATTAATTGTATACACATTTGAAATTTTTTATATTGTGTTATACTAAATATTTTTCCTAAAAATGAAACATTACCACAAAGAATTGAAAATATAATAAATAATATTAATAATGTTAAGTTTCGACAATACCAATTAAATAATAATTAATAAAATATGGTATATAGGTAATATAATTGAAAATTTAAATTATTTTAAATATAATGTTGAAGAAATAAATAAATTATTAAATATAAAAAATATACTTTGTACTTATTTCTAAAATTTATTTCAAAATTAGGAAAATTGCTGCAATATCTCGTACATATGCTTTTATGGGATAATGTTTTTATGTAAGTAATTTAATGTAGAAACAATTAAATAATTATTTAATTGATTATTTTATATTTTTGGTAGGTACTTATCAAAAATACGCATTGTCATTGTGGTTAAAAAACATAACATAATAATGAAAAATAATAATAGTTCAAAATGTCAATGTGTGCAATAAACGATTGAATGATGATTATGATTACAAATGGAAATTAATTATATAACTTGGTTTTTCGTTCTAAAATGTGATAAGCCTAACTCACGTATACAAAATAGAAGTAATTGAGCTGAATGTGTGATAATAATGCCTAATATATGCCGGATTGAATTCTCGGGGGGGGGGGGGGGTTTAATAACAAAATAATACCTTAAAAATCCTAAAATTTTAAATAATTAATAATGTTTATTACTGCTATTGTAATTTAAATTTTGAAAATCGGACTTCATCCGCCTTTAAGTGGTTCCTCCGTTTTAAATAAAAAAAATAAAAATGCTACCATTGGGGCGTGAAAGTTTTATCCGTTAGATATGTTTTTGTATATATTTTGTATAAAAAATCCCCATCGGTACCGGGTTAGGTTCCTTAATAATAACATTTTAATTTAACATTTTCACAACAATACAATATGAATATAAACTCTTTTAGAATTTAATATTTTAAAATTATAATAAATTATATTATTTAAATTATTACATTATTATATTTTTCATTCATAAAATATTAAGTATAGGAATTATTTAATGTTCGTATTAATATCACGTCTTAAAAATGCATAATATTATACTTATAATATTATTATAATAATAATTACCATAATGATAACAACCGATGATTTCAGCTCGGAGGCAAACTATGCGCGGTCGTTCACTATAAGGAACTAAACGGATTTTTGACGCTATGATTGCTGGCACCAAAGGTCGATCTACAATTGTATTTGTATCCCTGTTGGCCTGCAAAACCTGCGAAAACAAAAGTAATATAAAAATAATAAATTAAGTAGATAATTACATACAATATTGTTATTGTTAATATTTATTAAACTTGTTCGAAATATTCGTTTTATTTTTAACAACATAATATTATTTTAAGGTGGCTTAATGTTTGGCAAACCCGTTAATTTAATATCATATTATAGTTTTGTTAGTTCAACGTCAAATACAATGATAATAATAATTTTTGAGACGTAGACACTCTGAAATGTAAAATATTTAATGGCGACCGGTCAAAATAACTCAAGTCAAAATATCTTTATTCAAAAATATCTCCTTTCCAAATATTTTCTGTCAAAAGTATCTCCAGTATTTATTTTATAATAATATAAAAAATTTAAAACATAAAAGTTATACGAAAGAATTGTTATAATCTAAGAGTTAGAGGCATAATATTATACAAGTTATAATTTATAATATTATTATAAAATTGATTATGACGTATATGAAATACATACACTCGTGTAATTAACTTTTACGTAGGTACAGGAAAATTGTGGGATTTTGATAGTTATATTCTATAAGGTTATGATTATATATAACCACATAATATAAACAGGTATAATACGAGTAGATCACAATTTTGAATGGTGATAATTACATACTTTTTTAATGTTATCTCCATTATTTTCACAATATACAACAATATTATACAACATACAAGTATGCAGAATGATGGGTAAATGGTAATTTTTTGTCGTTTTAATTGATAAATGAAATTTTTTTCAGTATAGTCGTTTGAATAAAATGAAAAAAAAAACATTACATTATTTTTTATTCGAGACGATTTTGAATAAAGTTATTTTCGAATAAAGATATTTTTACTGAAGTTATTTTCCAGAATTATTTTAAAGGAGATATTTTCTCGGAGATGACGTTAAACCATAAAAATATGCAGGTTATACATTTTGTTATATTCATAATAATATGGTATATATAAATCTCGACTATTACATCCCTTTTTAATAAAACGTCTTTTATTTTCCAATTTAAATAAAAACAATTAATATCTTGCCAAAGTCAGACATAAGTTTAGACATTGTTGTGACAATAATGTCATCATCTTATGTGAAATTTTCGGTTTTTTTCTACACGAATTTGATTTACAAAAGTTATACACAAAAAAAAAATTGCAAACAAAAGCATATAAAATAAAATTATAAAACATAATATTATGAAGAAAGAGTGGTAAAATTATTATTTCATTAAACTGAAGGACCAATGCAATGTCCTATATTTTGATGGAGTTTCGGTCGTTTTATCAATGACATATTGTTACGTTAATATTATACTTTGTATTTAAAAAAAAAAAAGCTAAGAATTTCGATTTAGTGTGACTAATGTATTTTGGAATCAAACAGAAAAATACGTATATTTTATAAAACATTTTTAGTATTGGATTTTCTGGAGAAAATTTTCATTCTTTCCAGGATGTTTTTATTTTCTCATTAAGGGATGGGGTTTACCACTAAATCGCAGTTATATATTAAATTGTTTCTTTCTCTAAAATGATGTACACATAAAATAATATTATAAACTGTTTACTGTTTATATTGTATATTCAATTAACCGCATAATATAATAATAATAATAATAATAATAATAATAATAATAATAATAATTATTATTATTATTATTATTATTATTATTATTATTATTATTATTATTATTATTATTATTATTATTATTATTATTATTATTATTATTATTATTATTATTATTATACTCGGCGTACACATATTTTTATTGTGATCGAAACCAAATACGCGTAAAACTATACCTCGGGTCTTGAATTAATTAATTGAAATTTCTACGTGAAACACTAGACAAAATTATTATATTGAGAGCTAATTATTGAATGCTATTGTTATTGAAATTTTCGCAATTCACCTATTTCATTCATTGCGTATTACGTTTCGGCTCCGGCTGAATATTAATAATAATAATTAATTCCCGACCACGTTATTATTATTATCATCATCATCATCATCATCGTTCTGTGGAATATATTCAATTTTCCAGCATAATTTTCAACATTTCCGATACGTACTAGGGGGCAGCGACGACGATGTTGACGGCACAGTCGAGTAGATTCAAATCGCTATCATTCAACGACAGAGATCCAAGTTTTCTCATTAAACGCAGTGTATATTGTGGGCGCGAAACCGCCAAAGAATATAGCGTGTACGTCAAAGTGATATGTACGCCTAAAGTACGAATTGTATAATATTCTATTACGGCTTACACGCATAAACGACCGAGTTATTATCCGAAAACTCGTATTCGACCGCGGACAATATTATATTTTATAAATTATATTATTATACGACATTATTGTACACCAGAGCTCGAGAACCGCAATCAAGTATTTTCGGTCCTTTCATTTCGTAATTCATACCGGTTCGGGCCATTTCGGTTCGACTTTTTAACATAATAGGTATCCATTTTGTTTAATTGTCTATAAAACAAAATATTCGTTCCGGTCCGATCCGTCCACATTAGTAAAGTATTTTATTTTTATTTATTCTCAATTTTTCAATTTTCCACGAACCCGAACTTAAATAGATAATATCCCTTTAAATTCATATTATTATTATTATCCGTACTTTACGTTTAGTTTATGAGTTGTACAGGGTATAATATAAAGTTAAAATAGAATTGGTCTTTTTGTAGAAAGAAGTGGAAAATTTTTAATTTTTAAATAGGTATATTAAAAATAGCTATTGAAAAATTAAATAAATAAAACGTTACGCTTTTTATTTAATATCAATCTCTTTTATTGGTAAAATGAATTAATACGTATTTATTTTTCTAATATAAGTCTAATAACAATAATGATTGGGGTATTGAAATTTGAAATACTATTCAAAATATTGTTGTTTTCATTAATCGTAGAATAAATTGAATAGTATTGAATTGAAAATTCTGTTATAAATATTCATAATAATTTCAATTTTCATTATTGTACGAAATAAATACTAAATAGAACATTATAAGTTCCATTAGAGTTGTAATTATATTACGAATATTTTCATGGATTTTTAATAACCAAAAATAAAATTTATTTATAAAAGATCTATATGATTTTATACCATCAAAATATTTTATATTTAATAATCTAACTATATTATTAATTTTTAATTCTATACAAAGAAAGAATTAAGCTATTTTTTTTTAAAATAAGAATATATTTAATTAAAATAATTTTATAGTATTGCAGTTTACAAATGTACAATTTTAAAAAAATAAATACAAAATCTATTAAATATTTTTGTTGTTTGTATAATTCAGAAATTATTCATAATTATTATTAACCTCCATAATATATTTAAAATAAGTATAAAATTATGTAAAATTATCATAAATTACAATAATATTGATTGATTAAATCTTTCGTAGATTGGAATAATATTGTTGCTTTTTGTGGAATTACAATTTAATATTTAAATACCTAAATATTGTCAAATAATAACACATTTATAAAAGATTGTTTATTAGAATTACGTAGCTTGAAAGAATAATTAATTTACTCCTGAATAAAAATAAAAATATAATTTATCGTTTGATGTGAATATATTAGCTATGTGAAATAATACAATTTAATAAAATATTTTAATTTATATAAAAAAAATCAAACACGACTCATTTTAAAACTATATCTATCATTTTTTATCCAAATGAAAAAAGTAAAGGAAATATAATAATCCTTCTCTAGTCAAATTTTTCAATTTACTATATTTATTGATAGATATTACCTTTACGTCATTAAAAAAAGAAGATATTATGTATTGAAGTAGAATTATTGTTTTAAATATTTTTTGTGAAAAAAATATAAACTTGAATTTGTTTTATATAATATAAATAGCTTATAATAACGTGTACACTCATGTAGAAATATTTTAATTTAATTTTAATTTGATAAAGTAAGGAAACATTATACTTTACAATTTATCTTTATCACTTCATTCTAAATTAAGACCGTTGTATACATATTATATATTACAGTTAAAAATTTAAACATTGAAGATACATAAAAGTAAATTATGCATAACAAGTAAACATTAAATTTTGATCAACCAGAAATTCAATTTTCATGTCATTGAATAATATAAAATTATAAATTATAATAAGAATGTGGAATTTATATTAATATTAATTTATTAACTTAAACATATTTTATGATATGAAATAATAATTATAATAATAATCAAATTATGGTAATTAAAATACTTTGTCGTAAATTATAAAATAATTGTATTGTATCATTTTTAAATATATGAAATTAATATTTAATTAAATTTACATATCATTATTGAACTCAAATATTGCTTATAATCATAAAGAATAATATTTATACAAATAAAATATACTCGTAAATATAAAATTATGCAATTTTACCATTAATTATATTTTGTTATAATACATTTTGAATTAGATATATTAGAAAATTTTTTTCTAATTAATTACACGAATGTCTAATATTAATCAAAACTAAATATATATATTATTATTTATTAAAAGTTACAAGAAAATTAAAAATTCTAGTATTAGGTATGTTATATTAAAAATAATACATACTATATCGAATATACAATAAATACACAAATAGATAATGTGAAATAATTAAATTACTTCGATAATATTTCCGAACAAAATGTTTATATTCAATAAATAATAACTGAAAAGTCCTCATTAATTTGTTAGTTTTAATTAAAAATGTTTAATACTTAACGTTAACATTATACTCCAAAATGTAAAATTCTATATTAATTGTCATATTTAAAACAAAAATTTTCATGAAAATTATATAAAAATAATAAATTTGACAAATAATAGGTATAATTATAAGTATATCTTTTAAATAACAACCATATTATATTATGTATAGATATTTACAAATAAAAATACCTCAATGAAATAATATTACATAATAGGTATGTATTTTATATCGCACACCAATACACCATTTTTTTTACATTTTGTATACATATACATAGTGAACAAAATATCACGTTACCAAAACAATACGGAATTAAGAGGTATTGAAAATGTACATATTAATATGTAATTTTGCCAATTTTATGAAAATGAAATTAAGACGACTTTCATATTAGTTCCATGTCCAAAATGTCGCAAAATTTACCAGGTTTATTTAATGGGATTCATACAGAGCGATCCTCATAAAAGCATACAGTATTTCCCATTTCGTTGCACTGACGTTAGTCCAGGAATAATCGGTAATATTATTTATGTTAGTAAGAATGTATCGACCTGTATGCGTTTTATACACGTTACTGGAACGTATTTCGCATTTCAATAAAATATTGTAAATGTTATCGATTCGACAACACCGTGTACCACCTAAGCTGTGCAAAATTATAATTAAATCGCGTTATCGGAAATAAACGTTTGCGGTAACGGCACCGTATGTTTTGCCTCAAGACTTTAACTGGTGCGAAAAACAACATTACTTCGTGTCGTATATTATATTATATTCGGTCATCTCAAACACACGTTACCCTATATTAATAATATTATATAATATACAAGATGTCGTTTAAACCTCTCTCGGATGAGGCAAATATTGGAAATTATAATATATGACCGCTAAAGAACGATACTGTCATCGTTCACTTTAGATCACTCAACTTTGCTGTACTTGGATTTTCACTCGATGGTCGGTTTCACCGTATAATAAACTTTTATTATTATAAACGTAAACGTATTTTATAAAATGATGATATTTACATTTTTCTACGAATTTATTTCAATTTAAAAAATGACAAACACGGTAAGTTAAACACTCTCTCGTTTTGACGTAAACGACGAGCGTGTCAAAAAAATATAATGTAAAAAGTAATATTATTCGAGTCCTATTTTTACCGGTACATACAAAATTTATTTAAAAGTACAAAATTATACAGCTTATACGAAGAGTGACAGTTGTGTTGACGTTCGAAATTATATCGTAACGACCGATATTTCATAATATTTATTTCACGACATTTAGTGGTTTATTGTTTATTATAACAATATTGTGCAGCAATCACGAATTACATAACATTTTGTTTCATTTCTATAAAAGTTAACAAGACACGAAAATATCCCTTAAAGTGATTATGAAATTATTAAATTAAAGTTTCAAAGATTTAATAGAAAACATGTAGCTCTTTTTGAATCAAATATTGCAGTTTGTTGTAGTATAAAATATTCGCAGAAACTAAATCCTGATTTCGAATTATTACAATAAATATATCATATAAATTATTATTATTCATGTTCATGAAAGGCCATGAATATTTTTTAGTGGGATCCAATGCCGTTGCATGTATAATAAGAGATGTCGAAATAAAAATAAAACCTAGCTGTAGGCTGGGAACTCTCATGTAAGATATTTAACAGGATTAATCGGCGTGACTTAATTAAGTGGACGCCTTTTACAACAACATTCATGATACGAGGACTAAAGTGCACTCAATATAAGAATCTCTTACTCTCTCTTTTTCTCTGTTAATAGCAGCAACCATCACTAAAAATCTACTATCAGATCTTTTACAACAGATATACTAAGATTTATATGCATATATCATAATATGGGAGTATAGAAAAAACATTTTCCTTAGATGATTTTTTTACTCTTTTCTCTCATCCCTCATTTTCTTTACCTTTCGTAAATGTTGTAGATGACTCCATATGGATAATTTTTGATTTTTCGATAATAATTTATTCATCTGTTTATATGCATTGAAGAAGTTTGCTGTACAGCTATCAAACTTCTTGATTACTCAGGACCCAGTATATCGTCTATATAGTTTCTCTCAAATTTCAGAAATGTGCATTTTTATATGCTACACTTAAATTTAACTGTGTTATATTTTATATTATTATAGTTACTACTTAACATTTATAAAAGTTGAAATACCTGAAAATTTTGATTATGGCCCTATAACCTCTTCAATAATTTAATAATTTATTGATATGTACTTCAAGCGTTATATAAAACTATGCCATTGTGATTAATCTTACTTTCTTCTCGCTGACTCATGTAACGTTTGAGTTCCTTAAATTTTCAATTCGCTCAATTATCTACATATGACCTTCAATGGTAATTTAGAATATTATTAAATTATTGAATTTGTTTATTCTGTAAAGTGTACAATATTAAATAAAATAAGTTATCAAATTATCAACTGTATAATACATTAATACAATAATATTATATCGATATTATTAGATATTTATATTATATAAGTAAATAATAATTATATGAATGTTGCAGCGATCTAGATGAACGTCTGGCAATATATATATTAAAAATCGAACATTTTAATTAAATGATTTAATCATCAATGTAATTCTTTAAATTTTCCTCACTCCTTACAGGTTAACATACCCTGTCAATATAATTTGTTTTTCCTTTTAGTCGTTGTCGTTGTATATTATAATGATAACCTAACAAAAAGTAGCCTTATTTTCATTTCCCTCGTTCCCACATACAAATGTAATATCAATTATTAGGTATTTACTCGCGTGCACTTCAAAACTACATAATTTAAATTCACCACACCGCTTACCAACAAACACGATGGGCCGTAATAGTGTACGGTCATACTAGTTTGCATTAAATCAACAAAAAAAAAAAAAAAAAAAAAATATAGTATACAAACAATTAAAGGGTGAATTTCAATTGGATTTGACAGCGATTGCCCTCGTTCTTTGTTATTAGATTCTAATATATATATATTTATTTTTATACTTATTAAATATAAACAAAGAACTCCCTAGAATTATTAAACGCATGAACTACATTATATTTATCTATAAAAATGACTAGAAACAATTCATTAACGCGTAAATGAAATTTTTTTATGTTTTATAATATTTATAAACTAAAGGGGTCATATAGGTATGATGATTATAGAAATTCTAGTTACAAAAAAGTAATAAAAATATAATGTGCTTACAATTTATTATGATATATTTAAATAAGCATTTTGACCTATATTCTCGTATATTAATAGTATAGTTAATACAATAAATAGAAATGCAACATAATACCGGAAATGACGACTAAAAAGTTAAGATTAGTTAGGAATTAAGTTAATTATTTATTTTATTTTAAGTATAAATTTTATTATACTATAATATGTGACATGTATTTAAATAATGAGTATTATTTTAATCAAATTCAACATAGTTTATATATTTTTGGTACCTACACATTTTATTTTTTTAAAAGTGATTCTAATCGTCTTATTTTAAATAACTGTATTCCACAAAAACCAATATTAAAAACATAAAAAACCAACATTTGAACTGAAAAAAATAATATATTGTGTATACAAAAATAACATTTGAAAATAAAATTCTATACGAATAAATAATATAATAAAAATTGTATATTTAAATAATATTATTATTTTAAATCACACAAAAATATCATATAAATAATTTTTATAGTACTATTTTGTGCGCATTAAATTAAGCTGATTCGTAAAAAAAAATCGAACATTATTCATTTTTTGTGGATGTTGAATATAATGCAATTATACAATAATAAGAATAAAATTTTCAGAAAAATATTCAGTCGACTATACTACTCGTAATTACTTTTTACACATAATTATTACGTATAAAATAAGTTTTAATACCTATATATTATTAAATACGTTTCTTTTATTTGTATTGTATTCTTAATAATACGATAGCATAATGATAAATAAAAAATATTAATATTTAGGTGCTGAAAGAGTATTTAAAAATAATCCTTATTACAAACTAGGGTATAAGTTTTTCCGGATCAAATGTCTGTATAGAATTTTTTTTTTTTGTAATTTGATTATTAAATATTAAACTTTCTTTTGGTTGTTTAACTGGTAAAGTTTTTATAATATTATATGTATTACATTTTAATTTTACAATATTCCTATTATTTAATTTGTTCAATAGTTCACAAACATCTATTGAATGAAACATTTTTTTAAACTTGATCATTATTACTCCCATTTCAATAATATTTAACAAAATAACATATTAATTTAGCAATACGTTACTTTCCCCAAATTACAAACATAGATAATTATACGAAAAATTATACAATTATTTAAATACCAATAATTTATAAATTACTATTATAACATTGTATTACGAAACGAAAAATTAATTATAGAATTTTCATTTTTTTTTTGAAAGAAAGAATTAACTAGGCATACGCGTGTATTTTGTGCGCCATAATATTTTTCATAAAATAATATTTCGATTACGTTTGAAATGTTTCAAAATGAAATACATTTTTTGATTAATCGTGCATAACATAAATTTATTCCGTTTAAATTTATCCAAAACGATTTATTTATAATAATTATTTCAGAACGTAGAATAATATTGGTAGATAAAAATGTTTATTTCCGCGAGAATTACCATTTGGGTTAAATTTGAATATTTCATGTACCATGTGCTGCTGAAATATTGTAATGCATACCTTTTGTTTTAATTAGCGACCGTGTTTTATTTTTATTATAAGAATACGTAATAATAATAATAATTATTATTATTATTATTATTATTATTATTATTATTATGATTATTATGATTATTATTATTATTATTATTATTATTATTATTATTATTATTATTATTATTATTATTATTATTATTATTATTATTATTATTATAAGTGCGCACGCAATAATTTCACATGGCTTTCAATTCATAACTTATGGAAGCTAAGGGCGCGAAATCTGCTCTATTCTCAACAAAAAAAAAAAAAAAAATTAATATAATTTTCATAAACACCTTAATATAAGTTGTTGCACTTAACATAAATTGTTTGGCACATCATCAGGATGTACTACAATCTACAATGGTAAATAGTCTCGTCAATAATTGCATTTCTAATCAAAACATTTAAATTGAATTTCTATATAGAACGGATTTCTATTTTACTCGGTTAAGCTAGAAGAGACACGATTGCATGGAACTGACGCAGAGATAGTTTAACTTTATAAAATATATTACACATCATCCTAAAAAGCCATTAAAACTAATTATTAATAATATTATTATGTTAATTAAAGATTAATTATATAATAATATAATAAGTACGTTATATTTTAAGCGGAAAAACTTTCGTGATTTAGTTTGTTGCCCGTTCGTACACATGTTTTGTATATTTTACGTCGATTATAACCTGTACACTTTAAACAATGTTTTGGTTACATACATAAATCATTCTAACAGATTAATGGCCATTTTAGAGTCGATCCAAAAAATAAAAAATAAAAATATTTCTTTAAAAAAAAATTAAAAATAATATTACAGCTGATCGATAAATAATTTATAAATATAAGAAGAAATAATATTGACAATAACTGCAACTGTACAAATAATGTATAATATATAATATTAAAATTATAAATATTAAAATTTAAATCCGATAAATGCTGAAATACCGCATTGAATTAATAATTGATTTGGACATAATTCCAAAATCCGTTTAATAGTGAAAATACTCAAAACGGCACGTACAGGAAATTGTGGCAGAAGCATATTATTGACACAGGACCAATGCGCATGAAAGGGCGGTCAAAATATTTATTTTTTTATTCGGTTCGCGTTAAAGCGATTCTGTGTACATTTTAATTAAAACAAATAACTGCGGAGCAAATCGCACTGCATATTTTTTTACATTATTTTGCAAATTTTAACTAGAATTTCGCCATTTTTTTATTTTTATTTTTAGTGTTTGTTAATACTTAACTCAAATAATATATGCGTGCTTTTTTTTATATTTTGATTTAATTTTGTTTTTGCCCATCTACATGCAATGGCTTATAATAATATTATACGTTTTGGTCATTAGTGAATTTCCTAACGATGGACGTTGTCGATTCCGTGTGCACAATATGATAATAATTAATATAATTATTTAATTATTATTGCTCACGAGTAAAGTAAATTTTTATTTTTATTATATAATTTTATGTTTTCACACTAACTAATCAGAAAAACGACGAATGAATACGTATATTTTAAATATCGATTTGATGCGAATGAGATGGTATATTTTTTATTTTATATCCAAGGCAGTTAAGTAAATTTAAATGATATCCTAGTCCACAATATGTTGTCAGGGCGCCCGGCTATTTTGCAATAACGATGATAATAATAATAATAATGATAATAATAATGATAATAATAATGATAATAATAATAATAATAATAAATATCAGTTGTCCGTTATTGATTAACGACAGAGAGTTACATCCAACAAATTGATTGCATGTATTATAATATTCTGACAAAACAAATTATGGTAACATTTATAATATTATTATAACGAGGCACTGCGTGGGTATAATGTCAAAACAAAATAAAATAATTGAATAACAAATAAAATTATATTACTCAAATATTGCATAATTTAATATAATAGTGTTTCATAAACGCTTTTTTCATATCGTGAAATATTCACAATTAACGTCAAATTTTAAATTCATAATGAATAATTAAATATTGTTTTCAGCTACAATATGTATATCGAAGTAGTTCACGAAAGTAATATTCATAAACGAATGTAAAGACGTTATATTATTAGAAACGTTATTTCGTGGGCGATTTAATGTATAAAATATAATTTAATTATTTCAAGTCTTACGCGCATACTAATTATAATATAATAATATTAATATTATTATTATTATTATTAGTTATTACTAATATAATATATTAATATTTTATAAAATTAATACTAATAAAAAAATTATTATTTTATTATTTTCACTCAACAGTGATGGAAGTGAATATTTTTCGTATTAAAATATACAACTGCAATTGTATTATTTACAATGCACATTAAAGTATTAAAATAATACGAAGAATAGTTAAATATACACTGTATGATAGTGATAATTTATTATTAAAAACAATTTCGGCAAAAATATAAGATTTGATTAAAACTATATATTGTGATAACAGTTTACCTCCTTTAGATTTATATAATAATACCTACGTTCGAAACAATGAAAAAGTGGCATGAAGTAATTATATTAACTTTGCCTAAAGAATTATCTCTCGTGTGCACTCAAAAAGTTGTGTTTATACAAATATATCCGTGAAACGGTTATGCTATATTCATACATACATCGTGTTAAAATAAAACTTTTTCGTGTTTGCGAAACGGATATAAGTATAATAACTGAGTAATATAATATACTCGTATTATAATGGTTCATTATGTTTGATATGAGTACCTCTACTTAGTTTAAGCAACAAAACATAATAATAACAATATAAATTCATATTATTGCTTATTGTGCTGTGTAAGAACCGTTATTAAATTTGTAACAAATTTATTTATTAATAGACTCGAAAAATAGGTAAATCATTTTATATACCTACCTACCTAAATAACAATTTATTGTTGTATTCTGGACGTGATCTATTAAATTAGGAGTAAAGAAAATATTTTTACAAAACAAATGCATATAAATAAAAAAATTGTATATTAACTTAAATATATTTGTTTTATGTTAATATACAATATTATTTAATTTAGAGGTAAACACGACTCGTTCTAGTATATACAATATACGCATGCGATAGAGATATATTCACTAATATAATGGACTTAAATTAAAAGACTTGATTGAAATTCAATTAATTATACTTAATTTATTCCTTACAATGAAATAGAATATTACTTAGAATCTCATATAGTAGAGAGAATATTGGAATAAACAACGAATTTAAGAAAATTTATTGAAAAGTTAAGCCATAAATTAATAACATATTATTCCTCATATAGGACTTGTAGGAAATTTAATATATTTTAACGTTCTCCGTGTCATTGCTGATTTATTATTTCTGATACATTATTCATTATGGGTAATTTAAAATAGTAATTTATAATATTTACGTGTTTTTAATCAAATATAAATAATAATTTTGATAGTATATAATGAATACAAATTATTTAATATTATTTCGGTTTCCTTGGTTCTGGTTCTTGGCTAGGACGTATTAAAATGCAGATTTATTTTCACAAGGGAAATTGTGGAATATTATTTATAATTTAATTGTGCATACGAAACAAAATAGAACAAAATATTATTTTATTATATATAATAAAAAATAACACGTTTTTTTAATGATTTTAATTATAATAATACGACGTTAAACCGGTATAATATTTTATTTTCAATGGTTACAAAATTAATAATTTTATAATAAAATTGATTTACGATAATATTTAAATATGCACTGATCACAATAATATGTTGATCGTGCGTGACTGTCGAAGCTCAATCGTAAAATGCAAAAATTATTATTGATCGCCATAATATTATTATAATATTATTTTAATAGTCATCACGTGCGAGTGGTTCGATGTTATATTATTATTGATCAAATAGAACGCTAGAATTTATATTTTTTAATAATTATTATTATACTTTGTTCGTCGTCAAGTGTGGGTATACGAGGAAATATTAAAAAATTTCTCTACGAACGAATAAAAAACAATATTATATGCATTTTATAAAATTTATTCACGTCGTACTTATACATACTTAGTATACATAAAACGTTATATAACGATATGTATATTATATTCTTTACGTTCTTCTATAAAATTGTATTATGCGCCACTAATACGAGAACGTGAAATAATTAAAAAGAGGATTAATACATACGTACGTGTATACAAAGTGTTGGCAAAAGAATTTCGTCAAACTCTGTGTAGTGCCTGTATACAACGTACTTCTACCGTGTTTATTCACCTCACTGATAATTTGAAATATTTATGTTTTTTTTTTTAAAAAAAAAAAATTTAATATCTAAAAAATTTATTTTGTATTTTATAATAATTATTATTACATAAAATTTAGTGTCGGGTTTAGAAATTTAGTCACATAATAATATGACATCACTCCTAAGTATAATATTAATATGAAATGTAAAAAATTATTTTAATTTTTTAATTTTAAGGTTAAATTAAAGGAAAGTAGAATCATAAAATGACTGCTTGTAATATTATAATAATATATTATCATGTAAAAATAGGCAAACATAATACAAATTATAAGGAAAAATATATAAAAAACTAATTAAAAAATAAAGCTAGCAGGAAAAGACATTTAAGCCAGTTTTCCCGTAGAAGTCGTGATTAGCAAAGACGCACATTTACATAACGTCATTGATATATTAAACTCAATTATAATACTTAAATTGTTTTTATATATATAATAATTAATTAGTTTATTTATATGAAAAAGGAAATAATAGATTTCTAAATTCTGTGCACAACTTTACTTTTATTTTTATGACGGGAAATAGAAATGTATTCGTATAATTGAAACTATTTTCTTAGATAATTAAAGTATTTATAGTATTTAAATAAATTTATAAGTTATTATGAGAATAATTATTAAATTTATTAAAGTGGGTGGTATTATAATTAAACAGTTATCTTAATTAATTTCCGGTCAATATTAATAATGATGAAGAGCAATATTGTGTTAAGTTAAATTTTTTTAGTAAAATTTTTTAGTCTCTAACTTCAAAATTGCCCGAGTTATGGTGAAATATTGAAATCGAATTCGTCGAAATTTGAAAAATGCCGTTTTTTGGTCGTTTTTTCTACCGCTTAGGGTCAATTTTGAAAAAAATCGAAAAATGACCTAAATAAAGTACCAACTATATCCACTTTCCTACCGGAAACATATGCTATTCGTGATAATCGGTGCATTATTTCGGGTAGTAAAAGTGTCTTCATACTTAAAAAAAAAAAATTAAAAAAAAAAGACACACATCATTGTAAAACCAATACATTCCTCGCTTCGCTCAGAATCTAAAAGTAATAACAAAAAACGAATTTCAACAAAAAACAAATACTCGTCGTAATAATTCTTATATTACTTTATACTTCTATTATAGTTCTATAGTCTACACAATTTAAAAAAAACATAAATTTCTTACAATTTGTATAATTAAAAAACTTCTCGCGATCCACAGTTTGAGAATCGTTGTCTTAGAATATTATATACGCACTTAACTATAGGTACATATAATTATATAATTCATATATATTAAAAAAGTTAATTTTCATGCAACATTATAATAAAAATGATTATATTTTAAAACTCTTGCTTGTATATTAAAGTACACATGCATAATATATGTATTTTAATTAGTTGGATGTCTCATATTTGTTATAGTGGACTAACCGACTAACTGAGATTTACTAATCAACGATTTCTTTATTAGTATTATCGTTGTCTAGATGTTGTATGCTGTTTATTCCTCATTATCAAAAACGAACCTAAACTAATTTAACTATTCTTATTATGATTTTTACAAATTACCACACTTTCACGTATACTTTTTTATGATAAGAAAATACTTATACCAAAAAATGTAATTAATAAATAAATTACCGCTATACATTAATATTTTTTCAGCGTTAACATAGCAATGACTAATTAATATTTTTATTTATTTTATCTAAATATTCTATATAATATATTACACAAGAATCGAAAAAATGAAACGTACGCACAAGCATATTATTATAATTCCAATTTGTTATTTTAATAATATGATTATTTCCTAACATTATTATTTTTATTCTGCATATATACCTATTATACATTTATACTTATATATACGAGTACATATATATATGCATGCAAATCCGACTGACAGCTATATACGTGAGTCGCATTGTTTATAATATTATTAAAATTATAACGACGTTCCGGCTGTGTTCGTTCTGTTTTTATCATATTATTATTTTATTATTATCATCATTATTATTCAGTACAATAATATCACTATTTATGTACCTACCATAACTATACGCAAAAAATAACAATACCTCTAACGATAAATCAATTTTGAGCATCATATTTTTTTCCTACCTACCTTTTTCCTCACTATCGTTGGCAAAAACCCACCCCCGACCACGTTCAATATATTTCATAGGTACATATGAATGTATATACCTCGTATCGGAACGGTTTCACAAATTATTGTTTTCGAATTTATAACCCTGTCACGCTCATATAATTTATGTCCCTGGTTATCATATATCGTATGCAATTAAAAGGAAGAAGGAGAAAATAAATATATTTTATTTAATATATTTTGACCACTCAATTTCAACGATTTATCTCAAACTGTATTATAAAGATGAAACTTTAATACTGAATTAAACTCGTCAAAAGAAATATATTATATTATTAATATGTTATGATGACACTAACACATTATTAAAAGAAATGTTAGGTAATAAAAGTTCTAAGTGCGTTATAATTTTAAATTAATAAAAAAAAAATTTCAAGACTTTTCTTTTCAAGAATTTTTTTATAGTTGTTTAAAATTAAAATTTCAGTAAAATCAATATTTAAAGTACCTAGGTATTTATATGGATTTTTCTTATTATATTACAATATTTTACGTATATAATAATGTTAAATTAAATTAACAAAATTTTTAAAAAAATTTTACTTAACTCTGTTTCAATTAATTGTGAATTATTAAATTTAAGATTTTTTTTGTATAGCTTTTAAAGTTTAAAAAAAGACGAGCTGATAATCTTGCTGCAAGGATATAGGTGTGCAAATCACAGTATTACATTTTAATAAGAATTTGAATTCAATGATAAAGCATTGCATTCGAAAAACGAGTTCATTCAGATAATGTAGGTATAGATCTAAATTTTGACAAAACGCAAAATTTTATGACACATATAGCATATAGGGACCATATAAATACACAAATTAGTACATAAATTAATGCCCTATAAAATGATCATGTCTCTAAGATCAATAAAGCTCATAAAATTCCTTGTCGTCTAAATACCAATATCATAAATTAATTGTGTTGTATGTGAAACACACACAAAATAAAATACTCTAATAATTAATATAAATAAATTTATTAAAAACTTTAAATATATTAAAAGTAAACAGAAATATAACTTTCAAAAATACAAATCAAATACAAATCAAACTGGAGGAGACTAAACACCATAGACAACGTCTTCGTGTGTTTCCACAGTCTCCCTGTTCTTTTTCAACATCCTAAACTAGGATACCACAAAACTGATGTCATACAAATTCTTAATTTCTAAATAACAATATTATTATTATTTTTTTTTAATCTAGGTCAAATACACATAAAACCCTTACATAGCATTAATAATAAAATAATTAAAAATTGATACCTAATCTAAAAATTATTTATACTACTATACTATATATATATATATATATATATAGGGTAAAATCTATTATAATATTTTGCTTTTTTCGCATTTCACGAGTATAAAAATATTATTATACATTTTTGTTAGTGATTATTATACGCTTAATTATCCACCATATACCTACTTTAAAGCAATATTATTACAATATTGTTATTTTGTTCATGGTTCCGAATAACGCTGTACCGGCCTTTTTTATTTTTATTTTATTATTATAATAACACGATTAAAATAATCAGATCCCAAATTACCCCACGTTAACGGTTAAACGCCCCTTATTATTTTAACTTATATTACATTAGCTCATATATAATTATATAAATATAATATAATAATGATAATAATAATAAAGAAAATAATATTAATAATAATAATTATAATATTGGTTATTATGTTATTCGCGCGAGCCTATAGATAAGTTAGTTTTCAAAAGTTAAAAAGTAACATTATATAATTATTTTCTATTCACTAATCAATGTTTTTATTTCTTTTATTATAACATTTTATACACTCTGTTATGTGAGATTAAGCTACTGTTAATGTTTTATCTAAATAATTATTTGAAGTTACATATTATTATTATTTGACCATAATTAGTACCTAGGTATGTGAACGTACACAATAAACTTCACAATAAAAATGACTCTCAAAAAATGAGTTTACCAATAGTTTAATTTTTATATTATATTATATAGGTATAGTTCTAATGATAATATTAAATTAGCAAAAAAGTGCAGCTCCACGAATTAAATAGGCTGAAACGGTGTTTTAGGTGGAAGGTTTCACTATACTTATCATTAAATAATATTTACACAATTTGTTACTGTATCAACTGCTGGTCTTTACTCTTTATTCACTTTTACTTTTATTTTTATTTCACAAGTAGTACTATTAAAAACTTAAAAACAAACGGCGGATGAAGTTAAAGTTAACGGTCACACCGGTGCGTCAATACTCAGATTTTGCGGGCCCAAAAAGGTAGTTCTATTTAGAAGTGGGTGAGACGCGTTACCCAATGGGTATTACAATACGAGGACTTACAGAGACGTTTCACGGATTTAGCGAACTTAAGTTAAGTAAGTCTGCTGCTGTTGTCGGGTAATGTTTCTTCGTTCATAACGACGTGGCTTTGGTCTTCTGGTCCGTCGCAGTCGGCGTTTGGGTGCGAGTCGACCATTAGTCCGAATGCACGATACTGTGTCTCAACTTACACATTCTCGGTGACGTGTGATAACAGACCGTGTTCGGACTGTGCGATGATTTTTGCTGATGGCGATCGTCGGAGTTTTCGTCTTAATCGTTCCCTGACGAGCTCGTTCTTGTTCTAGTATTGAGTCCGGAGTCCTGAATATGTTGACTGGACTGCCACTGGGACTGAAATGAATAATTTTGCAATTTTGCAATTTCATTGTGTTTTTGCATTCGCGTCTATGTAATCCGTGTAAAGGTACGCGCACATTGGATACGAATTTGTTTCGTACAAAAACGTACGAATTGAGTGCGCACACTGAATACGTTTTTGTCCGTAATGTAGTCAGTGTTTCGGTGATATCGCATTCGTGACGTCCTGGAACGCAATGAATAATCTGTATTTTCAAGATATCGACGTATGAATGTTAATGAAATCCGGACAAGTTCGGATTGTTTTCGTACGTCAAAGTTACACGTACGTATACATACGAACTAATCTCAATCAATCTACGTGCTCACATAGTATTCGTAGGTAGAGATCGTTCGTACGTGTATATTACTCATATAGGTACCTATCAGTGACGGCTCGTGTATTGACAAATTCACAACCGTTCAGAAGATTGTAAATTCCAGCATTTTCTGGCGTGATACTCCCGAAGTTCAACTTCAACAATTCCGTATGGTCTTAATTGTGCACTAAACCTAGCCATACGCTGTTTATCTAAGACGGTCATCGTTTTCAAACTGGAAAAGATATGTACACTCTAGCCGCTCATATGGACCACATCGTATTCGGGGCCGACATCGAAGAACAATTATTACTTCGAAAACAGGACATCATTCGTCTATTTCGTAGTAGTGCGTGTGAATTAAACAAATGAACAAGTATAACAGTAGAAACTATACATATGAAATGTAAATAAAGGTGTTAGAATTATTTTGGGAGCGCAGGTGTTCATAATGGATTATTGTATATGGCCCGCACTTCATACCTTTCCATGTTTTGTTGATTAGTTAACTGGTTGCTTGCTCAACACAATCTACAATTGTGTTCATCGACGACTACGACTGTCGACTACAATAGTTATTCCAATGCTCAAATACAAATAATATCGATGATGTAAGTGTGTATTGCATTATGTGCTATTATAAAGTGATCATATTATATTATTGTAATATGTAAGCATTATTACGTTATAATTCGAAATATATCAATTTTATAGTTACAATTATTATGAAATGAGAATCTGAAATATTAAAATTTGCGCAGACACAAAATTAGAATGCTTAAATCACCATATTGAAACGTTTTTATAATTTCTAAAAGCGTCTGAAGAAGGTTCCCAGGTGCCATCTGTCACCTATCCAAATTTTATGACGGAATATTAAACGTTGTGACCTATGATGTCAGCTTTCGGTACAGGAGTGTACATTATTCCTCATCATGCCTGATTTAATGCCGACGGATCTTTGTCGAATATACGCGTTGTTTAACACAATCTACAATTGTGTTAAACTACAACTACAAATACGACGACATATCATATCATATATTACATAATATAGAAATGGGGTAATATTATTAGAATATTATGTAATAACAATTACATATTGTACATTATCTTTTTTAATAATTAGTGTTGTAATCATTGATGAACACAATAATTGTAGATTGTGTTGAGCAAAAAATTATAGAACATAAATACTTAGTCATTGACGATTAAAAATATCATCATATATCACAATTACATATTACTTGAACAACTATATATTTTATATATAATAATATTAATAATAGTATTAAGTTTTGTTATTTGGATTTATGCGAAGCGTACCAATAATAATCTTCATATGAAGAAATTTAAAATTCATCAACAATATCAATTCATTAAAAATTATATAGGTTTAAATGTTTACCATATGGATTAGTATCAGTCCCAGTTATTTTATATAAATGTAATTTGCTCAGTAATAATATAACATTTCTAAGGTATGAAGTATACAATAGTGGTCTTCGTATCCCTAATGAAGGAATAGAGGCAATAACAAATAATCATGTTCCAAATAATATTTAGGAAGTTTAATCATTTTTGGAATAAGTAAATTATTTCCCGAAGTGAAGTTCAATTTCAAGAATTCTAGTACAATTACGTATGGTCATAATTGTGTAATAAACCTAGCCATACGCTGTTTACACGAGCTTCATCTAAGACGGTCATCGATTTCAAACTGGAAAAGATATGTACATTCTAGCCGCTCACATGGACCACATCGTATTTGGGGCCGACACCGAAGAACAATTATTACTTCGTAAACAAGACATAATTCGTCTACTTTACAGTGGTGCGTTTGAATTAAACACTACGAGAACAATAATTATTATTCCAAAGCCAATATAATAATAATATCGATGATACAAGTGTGTACTACACTTTACTGGAATATTACAAAGTGATCATATTTTCAAAAATATATGATATAGCTCTATTACATAATTCTCTCTATAAAAACCTACAAATCCAAGTAGTAATAAATAAACACTATGCATTACAATATACTGCAACAACCGCAGTCCTTTCTTTTTGGAAGTGAATCAGTAGGATCATAGTCCTCTATAGGATCATTGTCCTCTATAGGATCATTGTCCTCTATAGGATCATTGTCCTCTATAGAATCATCGTCCTCTATAGAATCATCGTCCTCTATAGGATCATTGTCCTCTATAGGATCATTTTCCACCATAAGATCCAACATTGTTGCTTCATTTCTTTTAGGAAGCTTGATGTGCGGAAGATCTTCCTTATTTCCTCTGCGAGAAAATAAATTCCTTGGATTTTGGCTTTTATTTTCCCCAATTGTAGGATTTCTTTGTACATCTGTATTATCTTGCACATAAGATGTTTCTTGCATAATTTCATCACTCATCACTCTCTCTAGCGGAATGCAGGGATTAGAATATCTACTTCTTAATCTTAATCTTGCCCTGGCGTATATGTAGCTTGAGACATGAGATTACCACTATGGCCACATATATATAGTGAAGAGATGACTTCTTCTGGAAGAAAGCAACTTAATATGAGGTCTGTATATAATATATTCGGGACCCACATTTTTCTAAAATAACTGGGACTGATGCTAAAGAGAGAATTATGTATTAGTGCTATATAATATATTTTTGTTAATATGATCACTGTGTAATATTTCAGTAAAGTGTAGTACACACTTGTATCATCGATATTATTATTATATTGGCTTTGGAATAATAATTATTGTTCTCGTAGTGTTTAATTCAAACGCACCACTGTAAAGTAGACGAATTATGTCTTGTTTACGAAGTAATAATTGTTCTTCGGTGTCGGCCCCAAATACGATGTGGTCCATGTGAGCGGCTAGAATGTACATATCTTTTCCAGTTTGAAATCGATGACCGTCTTAGATGAAGCTCGTGTAAACAGCGTATGGCTAGGTTTATTACACAATTATGACCATACGTAATTGTACTAGAATTCTTGAAATTGAACTTCACTTCGGGAAATAATTTACTTATTCCAAAAATGATTAAACTTCCTAAATATTATTTGGAACATGATTATTTGTTATTGCCTCTATTCCTTCATTAGGGATACGAAGACCACTATTGTATACTTCATACCTTAGAAATGTTATATTATTACTGAGCAAATTACATTTATATAAAATAACTGGGACTGATACTAATCCATATGGTAAACATTTAAACCTATATAATTTTTAATGAATTGATATTGTTGATGAATTTTAAATTTCTTCATATGAAGATTATTATTGGTACGCTTCGCATAAATCCAAATAACAAAACTTAATACTATTATTAATATTATTATATATAAAATATATAGTTGTTCAAGTAATATGTAATTGTGATATATGATGATATTTTTAATCGTCAATGACTAAGTATTTATGTTCTATAATTTTTTGCTCAACACAATCTACAATTATTGTGTTCATCAATGATTACAACACTAATTATTAAAAAAGATAATGTACAATATGTAATTGTTATTACATAATATTCTAATAATATTACCCCATTTCTATATTATGTAATATATGATATGATATGTCGTCGTATTTGTAGTCGTAGTTTAACACAATTGTAGATTGTGTTAAACAACGCGTATATTCGACAAAGATCCGTCGGCATTAAATCAGGCATGATGAGGAATAATGTACACTCCTGTACCGAAAGCTGACATCATAGGTCACAACGTTTAATATTCCGTCATAAAATTTGGATAGGTGACAGATGGCACCTGGGAACCTTCTTCAGACGCTTTTAGAAATTATAAAAACGTTTCAATATGGTGATTTAAGCATTCTAATTTTGTGTCTGCGCAAATTTTAATATTTCAGATTCTCATTTCATAATAATTGTAACTATAAAATTGATATATTTCGAATTATAACGTAATAATGCTTACATATTACAATAATATAATATGATCACTTTATAATAGCACATAATGCAATACACACTTACATCATCGATATTATTTGTATTTGAGCATTGGAATAACTATTGTAGTCGACAGTCGTAGTCGTCGATGAACACAATTGTAGATTGTGTTGAGCAAGCAACCAGTTAACTAATCAACAAAACATGGAAAGGTATGAAGTGCGGGCCATATACAATAATCCATTATGAACACCTGCGCTCCCAAAATAATTCTAACACCTTTATTTACATTTCATATGTATAGTTTCTACTGTTATACTTGTTCATTTGTTTAATTCACACGCACTACTACGAAATAGACGAATGATGTCCTGTTTTCGAAGTAATAATTGTTCTTCGATGTCGGCCCCGAATACGATGTGGTCCATATGAGCGGCTAGAGTGTACATATCTTTTCCAGTTTGAAAACGATGACCGTCTTAGATAAACAGCGTATGGCTAGGTTTAGTGCACAATTAAGACCATACGGAATTGTTGAAGTTGAACTTCGGGAGTATCACGCCAGAAAATGCTGGAATTTACAATCTTCTGAACGGTTGTGAATTTGTCAATACACGAGCCGTCACTGATAGGTACCTATATGAGTAATATACACGTACGAACGATCTCTACCTACGAATACTATGTGAGCACGTAGATTGATTGAGATTAGTTCGTATGTATACGTACGTGTAACTTTGACGTACGAAAACAATCCGAACTTGTCCGGATTTCATTAACATTCATACGTCGATATCTTGAAAATACAGATTATTCATTGCGTTCCAGGACGTCACGAATGCGATATCACCGAAACACTGACTACATTACGGACAAAAACGTATTCAGTGTGCGCACTCAATTCGTACGTTTTTGTACGAAACAAATTCGTATCCAATGTGCGCGTACCTTTACACGGATTACATAGACGCGAATGCAAAAACACAATGAAATTGCAAAATTGCAAAATTATTCATTTCAGTCCCAGTGGCAGTCCAGTCAACATATTCAGGACTCCGGACTCAATACTAGAACAAGAACGAGCTCGTCAGGGAACGATTAAGACGAAAACTCCGACGATCGCCATCAGCAAAAATCATCGCACAGTCCGAACACGGTCTGTTATCACACGTCACCGAGAATGTGTAAGTTGAGACACAGTATCGTGCATTCGGACTAATGGTCGACTCGCACCCAAACGCCGACTGCGACGGACCAGAAGACCAAAGCCACGTCGTTATGAACGAAGAAACATTACCCGACAACAGCAGCAGACTTACTTAACTTAAGTTCGCTAAATCCGTGAAACGTCTCTGTAAGTCCTCGTATTGTAATACCCATTGGGTAACGCGTCTCACCCACTTCTAAATAGAACTACCTTTTTGGGCCCGCAAAATCTGAGTATTGACGCACCGGTGTGACCGTTAACTTTAACTTCATCCGCCGTTTGTTTTTAAGTTTTAATAGTACTACTTGTGAAATAAAAATAAAAGTAAAAGTGAATAAAGAGTAAAGACCAGCAGTTGATACAGTAACAAATTGTGTAATTATTATTTAATGATAAGTATAGTGATACCTTCCACCTAAAACACCGTTTCAGCCTATTTAAATAGTGGAGCTGCACTTTTTTGCTAATTACAATATTATCATTAGTACTATACCTATATAATATAATATAAAAATTAAACTACCAATTGGTAAACTCATTTTTTGAAAGTCATTTTTATTGTGAAGTTTATTGTGTATGTTCACATGCAATATAAGGATCAAGTAATCGAATTCGATCAGCATCGAATATTATGGTCAAATAATAATAATATGTAACATCAAATAATTATTTAGATAAAACGTTAATAGTAGCATAATGTCACATAACCGAGTGTATAAAATGTTATAATAAAAGAAATAAAAACATTGATTAGTGAATAGAAAATAATTATTTAATGTTACTTTTTAACTTTTGAAAACTAACTTATCTATAGGCTCGCGCGATATAACATAATAACCAATATTATAATAATAATAATTATTATTATTATTATTATTATTATTATTATTATTATTATTAT
>JAIUCT010000001.1:9109913-9142307 GCA_021307375.1 Tetraneura akinire | reverse complement strand
ATAATAATAATAATAATAATAATAATAATAATAATAATAATAATAATAATAATAATAATAATAATAATTTGAAATAGAATAAGGAGTAAGGATAACATATTATTTGCAATAATTTATTGCCCAGTGAAAACTGACTCCGATCTAATTATTATCGAGTAGGTAGAACGCGTTTTTTATTTACATTATGCTCAGTAAGCAATATGCGTTTTATCCGTCCACGGTAGGTACCTATTGCAATGGGTTCCTCAAAAAGACGAAAAATACGTGATTTTTTTTATTTAACATCTTGTGTTATAATATAGGAATAGATTCGGTTAGGTTACTTTAAAATGCAAAATACAATATATAGGTAATGTATTTTGCTTTCGTCAGCTGTAATACAACACGTAAGTATAATAATAATAATATCGTATAGCGCATATTATATTTTTCAAAACTGTTTAATATTTTATTTGCGCGCGTACACGCAGTTACAGATAAATACACACAGTTGTGTTATATTACACTGAACTGTTAAACTTATGTGCATACAAAGAAAATACAAATATTATTATTTTTATAAACGAAAAAAAAAAATAAATAAATAAGTACCTACCTAGGTATAATGTATAAACAATACCTACTGAATTTATTCAGATTTTATTGTTATCAGTTGTACCTAGGTATATTATAATTTATAACCAATGTCATCATCTAAATATTTCTAGTCGGTACCTATTGTAATATTAAAATGTAAAAAAATATAATTTAATAGTGATCGACGTGCCACTTGCATTTATAAATATAAATATTTATAATCGTAAATGTAATATTATTATAATAAAGAAAAAAAATGAATAAAAAATACACCGAAACAATAATTATTGAAACAACTATTAATTATTTGTTGAAGGAATTATAATTTTTCGAAATAAATAATAATAATTTTCAAATGCGAAACGTAAAACGTTTTTATTTGTATCGAAACATGACAATACTCGTATTACCTATCATGTAAAATCTTATCACTTTATTATTTATTATCTATTAGGTAGGTATAGTAATTTATTACCTACTGAGTAACAGACTAACTGTAACTACTTATTTAGCTGTATAATAGTATGTTTTAAAATGTCATAAAATCATAAAATATTTCAATTGTATATAAAATATTTCGTTAGAAAACTAGTTAAAAGAAGATTTTTTTATTTTTTCAGGCAAGCGGCTTGGTGGTCTAGGGGTATGATTCTCGCTTAGGGTGCGAGAGGTCCCGGGTTCAAATCCCGGCCAAGCCCGAGTTACATTTTTTGCATTTTTTCACAATATTTTACAACTGTTTTTTAATATTATAATTTTTTACTTTGATATTAATCGTACGATTGTTTAAAATTATAATTTTAGTTATTTTGCATATTCTTTTATAAAATATAACATTTATACTGTAATCGAATCTCGTTCGCGTTTTAAAACGTAATGTTGATCACAATTCTTACAAGTGGCTTGTTGGTCTAGGGGTATGATTTTCGCTTAGGGTGCGAGAGGTCCCGGGTTCAAATCCCGGACAAGCCCGATCAAATTTTTTACTCGTATTTTTTTATTCATTCATTTCACCGCGTTATTTGGACCGAACGTGTTTTAATACGCGATTATAATATTTATTTACTTATTGTATAATTTTTACTCCCACTCCCGCATTCGTGAGAACTGATTATAATTTTCTCGTATAATTACAAAAACATAATAATATCATTTCATGTTTTAATAATAATATTATCATATTATGCGGTTTATGTTTCCGAGAAAGTCTCGCTGTGGTATATGTAATAAAGGTACTCTCAATCAATACGCGGCCTCGTATCACATATTAGTATTATGATAATATAAACATTACACGTCAGTACTGTTAGAACGCAATAGAAATTTTAACTGCTTTTATTGCTACTATAAGTGTTTTGCGTGTCGTTCGAATTATTATTATTATTATTATTTCTTGGTCGTGAAATATTGAATTTAAAGGATAAAAGTGTAAATTACTAAATTCTATAAGCGAAATATTAGACAAGTCATTATGTATAAATTTAAACGATATTAAATTTATTATTTATTTATAATTTCGTAATATTTTAATCAGTATTATATTATTAAGAGTCTAATTTACAAGATTATTTTAAAATAAATATTTACTATATAAAATCAATACATCATAATAATAATATATTAAATAGTTATAATATTAATAATAATTTTATACGATTTTATTTTTTCAAATTTATATAAAATTGTGCCGAGGTTTACACGAGATTATAATAATATTTTATATTATTTATATATTTTTATAATGAATGAATTGAATTAAGTAATGATTGTGTTATAATATTAATTTATAACAAGTAAATGTAAATTTTCTTCATAATATACGCTAAAAAAAAAAATTGAAGGGTTCACAAAACGTTAAATAATAATTTTTAAAATATTTATTGAAGTATCTTAATAATTTAATATTAATTATATTATATTATATATTTATATACACATTTCATTTCTCGCTGAAATCGTGGAATGGAAAATTGAATATAATTTATTTTTATTTCATTTCATTATATTCAATTTCTATATGAACGTAAACAATATAAAATATATTGAAGGCATGATATTATTATTATTTTGTTAATAATTTTAAATAAAATAATAATAAAAATATAAAAATAAAAATAATAATAATAATAATAATAATAAAAATAAAAAAAATAATAATAATAATAATAATAATAAAAAAATAATAATAATAATAATAATAATAATACATATATGACGTTTTCAAAGAACAAAATAAATTGGTAACAAAAATTGGTAACAAACAAAATATTATTGTTTTCGTCGTCGTAACGTTATTATATTACAATCGGATATTTCTATTTTATTTATTCCAAGCCCAAGCAACCTATTTTGATCAACTACATCACATTATTATATTATAATATAATAGATAAATCCATTACCAGAAATGAAAATATATGACTTAGAATTCCGTTGTATATATCGTAATAATATTATATATTATTTTTTATTCCTTCTCTCAAGACTTCAGGTAATGACATTGTTATTTAGACAACAATAAATTCCATATTGCATTTATTTCTTATATATCTAAATTCTAAAGTAAGAATAAGTCTGAAAAATAATGTTTTATTAAATCTTTAAGAGATAGAAGAGTAAGGTATATTATTATTATTATTTTTATTATAGTTATTTAATAAATAATACGATATTTAATCATAAGAAGAACTATGATTATTTATTATCAATGGAGAAAATATTTTTCTCTATTATAAATTTAGATATAAATTATAAATTATAAATTATATATTTTTATTTCCATTTATTTATTGAAGAAACAAATTGCGTATTATGAGGACGTTGTAAACAATATATTTTATTCATCACTATAATATTATAAAAATTATTTAAATATATCTTTAAATTTATAGTACCCGATAGAATGAATGTGACTATAATGTAACTTAATATAAGTCATATCATAGAAATGATGTGCATAAATATAAACTGCATTGAAATAATTTGCAAGAGTTTTATTAAATATTAAACATTAACTAATTATTTGTATTATCATACTTTATATTAATTGATAAAATATTGATACTTATACAAACAAACTATTAAAACAAACAATTTAACAAACTATTTTACATTTAGGTTCATTTATATTATATACAAGTAGCAAATTTTATACAAGGAATATTTAATATTATTATATTAAATCAATATATAATATAGTTAAATTATGTTATTGTGTATTAATTGTTGTAATGTAATTATTATTATAAATTCACAAGGATACATTTAAAAGTTAAAAGAGACAATTATTGTGCAACATAATTTAATAATTATACCTATATTTTAAAATAAATGTTTGTTATATTTTATAGAATAGTGGACTACAGGTATGTTTTTTACTTAAATTATTATTATCTCATAAAAAATAGGCTTATAAAATTAATTTGAATCCTAATTAAAAATTATCACTATGAGCTATACGAGTAAATAAAAATAATTGTTTTCTTGTAATTAAAAAAAATGCTGTAAAAATTAATGATAATTTTTAAACTACGTTCAATTATGTTAATTAAAAAAAATAAAATAAAAAATATACAATAATAATAATTGAACTTTCTGTTAACTGCATTTTAAGTTGAACGTTACATTTTTTTTTTTTTTTTTAAATTAACTTATTAACTCTATTAAGGTGAATTGATTTGTGTTTATAAGTATAATACATACATATATGAATTTTACATTTATTCAATTAATATTTAAATAATAATAATAATAAAATTAAAATTTTTTTGTTTATCTGTAGATATATATTTTAAATTCCTGAATTGAATCGAATGCAATGATTCGTTATAAGTAAGCACCTAATAAAAAATAAGAAGCAAATTAGATAGTTTTTTTTTTTATTATTATTAAGACAATACGAGTTATAATGACAAAAAATAATTATAAAAAAAGAAATCAAATTATATTAAAATTAACTTTTTAATTTCTTGTTTCTAATCGTATTAGATATTATAATTTTAACTTCACTTGATCTAAAATTAAATATTAAAAGATATTATACTTTATTATACAACAAATGCATTTTCATATCTCCACTACACTACTATTTTTTTTTTTTTTTACTAATATTCATGTATAGAATTTCTGAGATTTCCACTTTTAAACACAACAAATAAATTTATACATTTTATAATATAATATAAAGTTTTGAATGCAAATTTTACAAATATAGTTTTCGTGTTATTATTTTGTGCGGTAGGTATTATAATAATAAAGTAATTATAATAGGTATATTATTATGTCTAATAATTTTATATTTATATAACAAAACTGTGTTGCTTACACTAATTACAACGATTAGATAATTAGTGAACTTTATGTGCATAATTTATTGTATTTTGTTTATTTCTATATTAAATATTATACCTACTTACGCCTAAATAATAATATGATAGCAAGAAATATTCAATATAATATTTTAATTAATAATATTTATAACTACTCTCGTCTTATAAACTTTATCGTGAGTTTTAGACGTTAAATATTATGATTTAATTATTAGTTATTTTAAAATACAAAAAATGTTTTAATTTCGTCAATTTTGTAATAATACCCGTAAAATGTTTTATAATCACTACATTATTGCGCAAAAAATATTCTGATTTTATCTGATAAATTTTCACCAAAAGGTTTACAAAAAAAATTTTTTTTTTACTCTTTGCGTTATTCTTGAACACCCGCATGCGTGTTTCTCTTATATTGTACAAAAAATAAAATGAAATAATATATCACTTTAGTGCGTTACATAAAAAAAAATAAAAATAAATAATAACAAATACTGCGATATGACGGTATACATCGTGTAAAGGTTTTTATACGATTTGAAACTTGTCTCTACCAACGCGTACTTTTTTAACAAAAAAAAAAAAAAAAAATTACATTATAAAAAGTATTATAGGATATCACATAATAATATTATTGGACGGTTTTATTTACATTTTTTTTACAACTTTTTCATTATTGAAATAAAACGATTTTAATGAATGTTTGAGCAAAAAAGCGAGTTATAATGGAAAAATAAACGCGATATAAATTAACTAAATATTATAACATGTAAATATTTGTTCAGTGAAATTTTGAAGAAATTATATTATAATATAGTTACATAGAAATTATATTTTAATTGTGAATAAAAATAACGTGTTTAAATCGTCGTGCGTTTGAATTGTAATTTAATACCTATAATCATTCACGTATATAATTATATTTACAAAACACAATTATTTCCATTAGTTGATAGTATTATCATGTTATTATAGTGATAGTGATATTTTTATTCTCACATTTATTATTGTTTTTTCTGCTTTTTAAATAAACTTTGTAATTTGTTTTACCAACAGTGCTCTAACGGAATAAAGAATAAAAAAAAAAAAAAAAAAATGTATAAATTTTGATTACAGTGGTACCTACCCAATAATGCAATAATATCGCGCATTAGTATTAATTGGCAAACGTGCTTGAGCCTTTGAGACCGAAAAAAAATTAATAAAAAAAAGCAATTCCTTCGCACGGAAAAAAGATTGCGCACGCGATGGTGAAATGATATAATAATAATATTATGACATTCGAATGGTATTTCTAAAAAAAAAAAAATAACCTAAAGAATGAAACTGCGATGGCCGCTAAATTTTTCAACGGACGATGACGGTGAAAATAAATTGTGAAAATCTCGAAAAAAATCACATGCTACATATTATCATATTCGTATATATATTATATACACCTTTAATAAGACATAATAATCATATTTTATTTTACAATAAGATTTTAAGAACGTATCGTTTTCGGTACAATTTATTTACTCATTAACAGAATTCCACGTTAATAACAAAATATGATACGCATAAGAATTATATTTTGTTGTTGGCAGTACGCGTCCTATTACCATCGCCCTATAATAATAAACTTTGAAGATGCGATAAGAAGAATTATTGTACCTATCAATTTTCGTAATATTTTACACATACATGGAAGAATAGGTATGTCATAAACACGTATCGAATTTCAGCATTTACAGAAAATCAAATTTTTTATGCAATATAACATAACTGATATTCGTATAATAAAAATATCATGTTCTTTTTATTAGGTATATTAAAAATTTCAACAATAAACATTTATTAAAAAAAAAAAAAGACGGAACCTTATAGATTTACAAAATATTTTACACCTAGATTAAGTAATGTATGTAATTTTAATATTAAATTTTTAAATTGTAAAACCTAAAAATATTTATTTTATTAAACATTATTGTGAATAAATATTTTAGGAAAATTATAAAATTTTTGAATTTAGACTTAAAATAAACGTAACGGTTCTAAAAATATTTTTACGGGGGTATTTATATTATGAAATGTCTATTATAATATTTCATAACATTTTCAAGTCTCTTGAATTTATATTTCTTAAACTTTGACAATAAGAGAGAGGAGAGAAAGAGTAGTAAAATCAAGTTCCTTGAAATTATATAGTTTCTATGAAATTACCGTTTTTCTCTCATATTAAAATAATTTTTTCTAACCTACCTATAAGAAACCTATAGAAAAATTAAAAAATTGACGCAAATAAATGATTAAACTAAATATGAATCTCTATACCGAAATCATATTTTATTCATGGCAGTTTGAATATTATCATTGGTCAAAAAAGTGTAAAAAAAAAAAATGTAAATCATTGTCAAGTAAGCACATTGTGTAGTATTTTATAAATATAGTATAATAAACCTAATTATATTATTTTGCCATCTGCCCTTCTGAATTTTTAAAAGTCAACAGCCACGTAGAAACATAAGATAAACTTAACATTTTTATCATAGGTAAACCAACAAATTTGTTTCAGATTGAATTAATGGAAATGGAAGTCCCTACGAATAATTTCATAAATAAAATTTCAAAATTATGAATAATGGGTCAAAGAACTTTTTAGGCGGACGAAATAAATTCGAGTTGTGTACATGAAGTATAACATCTTACTCCAACACTTACATTATGGTTCACAGACAAATATATAATATGTATACATACTGATACAGGCCAAATAACCTCTTTGATGTTACGATACGTGATGTGCCCATAATATAAGATATAACGTAGTACGTGTGGTGCCATGAAAAATTCGTTTCCTCTTATTTTTATCCTTATTCGAGTTAAGGGATTATCCCTGCAAACGTAATCGAATACGGGATTTGGAAATAGTCGAAATTCAATTTCGGATACTTGGACCAAAAATACCTGTGTACAGATATATATTATAAGAAAAATGTTGTTTCCAACATCTGGCCGACGAACAATGTACGAGTAGTATGTGTTTCAGACACATTTCGAACTACCTAACATAACCTGACTCACAAAAATTTTGACGTATCACACGTAGGATCAAAATAATATAAAAATTGTATTTATTACAAAGGTATATATATTTATACATTATATTATATATTTATAAGTCTTACTGCGAAATTCGTTTAAAATTTCGATATGTTATATTTTTCGATTTTATATGGTTATAGGTACATTTACATTTTTAATGTAATTTTATTATTAGATTAGAGAACAATGATTTTCTATTTTCTACTGAAGTATCTATAGTACGAACAATTTTTAATTTTAGAGATATTTTTGTATCGAACAATAATTAATAAATAAAATTATGAAATAATATTATAAAAGAATTATAAAAATTATTATGAAGAATAAAATAAATAATAATACATAATATTAATATTATAAGACGATTTTGTTCAATACAGCTAAAATTAGACACGTTTTTTGCCGACGTTCAATATAAAATATTCATGATGATCTCAAACGAACAAAAAATGTAATTATTTAAAATATCCAATGAATTCATACTTCATTGAGTAGATAAAACATTAAATATTTCTTAAATGAGATATAATAATGTATTTACATTATCACGAAATAAACACGCAAATGTGCAATACATGTTTTATACCTATTTTTAAATAACGCCACGATAAATATTATTTATTCGAAAAAAATTCTACGGACGGAATCGTAATAATTTTTTCAACCGTTGCGTTGTTTAATCTGTATTTTTATTTATTTATTTATTTTTTGTAAGGATAATATTTGGATTCTTTCAGTCGTCGAATATTAATAATAATTTGTTTTAAATACTTTATTTGAACAAAAAAAATCTCTTGATAAAATATAATAAAATTCCCGGATGTCTATAATAAGCTGGATCGCGTTAAAGTTAAAAGTATTCTTTCTTCATTCTCTAAGTTTCATGGAATGTACGAACGAGTTCAAATTCTAATAATAATATTAAAATATAATAATATGTATACTCGTGCAATAATGTTATTGAACTTAATTTATTGTAATATATAATAATATTGTGAAATTTTTTTAAAAAAATTTATTAAAATTATAATTTTATAGTAGGTATTGCGTCATTATTCTTATTTGTAATATGACGTATTTATTAGTATGGAAACTATTGAAATATGTTTTATTACAATTACATTGAATAACATGACTATAATATATAATATTATATTATTATAGAAAAATTATAAAAAAAAAAGATTAAAAATTATGTAAAATAATGTTATGTCATGTTATTATAATATCGTAACTCGTAACTATAACAGACGTTTATATTACCTATAATATGTCGAAATCAAATTTAATTGGACTTTGTTGGCGGATCGTCTTGGAAACGAATAGAAAATACATAATACCTGATATTATAATAACATAATCTTATATATTGTACGTAAAACTATTGTCAATTATTCTCTAACTTTGGTTTATAAAATATAACACAATACGAATGATAATAAAATTATTATACTAATGTGTTCGAATTTTTTTTCATTCGAATAATAACGTTGAATTACATCGAATTTTATACATCGTCCCGATAGTTCTTACTTCTTAATCGCAGAAATTTGACCGTTCAATCGTTCAATTAAAATTAATAATCGTTACTTTAAATTTAAATTTGATTTTAAAATAAATTCATACGATAATAATATTATTTTAAACACTCGTTTGTTATATTTTTAATTATTATGACAGGATTTTTACGATTAGTCGTATTATTTGTTTATTTATCGGGTTTTGGTTATATCATCTGAAATGAAAAATACGAATTATATTTTTATTTCATCTACCTGGGTAGTAGTTTGGTCATGTTCACCATGCAATATAGTTTATCGTATGATCGTTGTATTTTTATATTTACATATTATACATATACTGAATAAACAAAGTTATTCTTCGAGATATTTTTATTTTTATTTTTCAGCTCTATATACCTACACACGATACGATCATCATATTGATCTGATGAATTCACGTCGACCAGAATATTTTGAGTGCGTACGTATTACATTTCTATATCTGATTGAATTATCGCAATATATAATATATTTTTTATACCTAGCATTTTTAAAATGTATTAAAATATGAATCATAATAGCTACGAATTTATTATTGCTTCAAATAATATTATAATAATACATTTCAGACCGTTTTAATGTGTAAAAATACACATAATAACTATTATTTTAGTTTTATTCGCATTATAATTGACTATATAATGTTTAATAATCGATATTAAAAAAAAAAAAAAAATATTAAAATCGATTTACATAAAATAAGAGTTTATACTTCTATACTTTTGCCAAATATCCGATTTTGTCTCATTTTCAACTATATACGTGCCAAAATCGCCCATGCGACGTTTCGTTGTAAAAATATCTTAATCGGAGACTAAAATATTTTAATAACAATAATATGCTATTTTTTCCTATAAACTAATTGATTATGTGTTATATTAATTACACGGTATCCACTTGCCTGTTTACCGTCTCTTCCTTTCCACCGGGTCCACTTGTTGAAGCCGGGTCTCCAATAATCGATCATTATTTCCTCAGTGAACTCCCTGCCGGAACCGTTGCCATACCGACCTTGACTCTTGACTGCCGTCACTGCGTGCAACCCTTGTAAGTTCACTTCCAAATATTGTCGACCGTCGTTCGATATCATACCCTTCGGACACCATGCACCACCGCTGTCTTCCAATTTTAGCCTGAAATTATTCACCAATCATTTTACGTAATTATACCTGCTGTAGGTACATTATTTATTTAAAAATAAACGTATATGTCTTATTATAAAATGTCGTAATTGTATAAATTTAGACGGTAAAATAACTAAAATACTATTATTTTCTATTATGTATTTTATTTTCCGAACGAAGGCAAGAATGCATTTTATATATTGTCAGAGTATAATATTTTATTAAAAATGATATATAATAACACTAAAGTTTGATAGTATAGTTTTACATAATAATAATAATAATAATAATAATTAATTGTATAGTGAAAGATAAAACCGAGATCAATTAATTATAATATTTTACGCGTGGTATGTATTATATACGAACACGCCCGAATGAAAGCCCATTTAATTGAAACAATTCCGCTTTTATGATAATATGGCAGTTGATTTATTTTTTAGATTTCAGAATTCAGCTTTTGAAAATAATATAAAATATTAGACTTATTTCCATAAAACGCTACGTTCTGTATTTTTGTCAAACGACAAATTATTTAAAACAATATATAGATACTAATATTGTTTACAATCGTTAAATTTTAAATACAACTTAAGCCGATCAGCGAAATTTGTGTTTTCTCTTACAGATTTTTTAAAAACTGCGTAGATCTCTCGCAAAGTTCTTCATCTTATCTAATTTACAGGTTTTTTTAGAAGATTCTATATGATGTATAAAAGACCATAATATAGAGGACTAACCGTTTTCGTAGTGTTTCATTCTTTTACAAAACTTCATACTATATTTATATGAATGATTACTCTTTCGTCGTATTCTAAATTTCTAATAAAAAGTAAAAATAGGTTTTTCGGACATTTTTCAACTCTTATACTCCTTCTAGACTCGGGGAATGTGATGATATTAATTTTTAAATTTCTTGCTCTATGTTATTATGATTATATACTATCACCCACTATAAGGGAGAGCTTGAAAATTACGACACGATGACGGAGCGCGTGTTAACGTCACCGATTGTCGACCGAGGGTTGTGCGACACACTATAATTCACTCTTTGGTATGATGCTTTCTGCACTTATCTCATTGCCACGTGCTTGTCACGCCTAATATCCGACGCGGCAAGATTCTTCAATGTCTAAATGACCGCGCAGAGAGAAAATGAAAGAAATACGATCGAAAAATAAAAATTCACTTATATTTTTTAACCATATATGAAATAATCAAAATTAAGTAGATATAAAATACGTCATTATATTTATATATCATTGCTAAATAACTAGATATGACAGCAAATTCTGTGATACGCATTACTGTGACGTCACGCGTCAGGAACACTATTATCAATTCAATAACATTATTTAATATCTATATTTTTTAAAATTATGTGATAAAAATTCCTGCCAGTTGATGTCATATTTCAATGGAAGAAAGATAGAATTCATCCATTATTCCATGATTGCGCGACGATGCATTCGTCATGACGATCACTTTTAGATTATTATTCTTATATCTACCTCGTTATTTAACAATGATATATATATATAATTATGTAAACGTGTTATTATTATATAAACGAATATTTTAATATCACCTATAACGAAGACTGTGAATACATTTTAATCAACTTCCATGTTACGTACATTTTCGCGAAAATATGTTAATATTACCATCAATAAAATACAATATTATATATTATCGATCATTGTAAAATAAATTTCCAGTACAAATTAACATTGCGAAAATATCCATACAAGTATCATTGCGAAAGATAATGTAATTAACTAATTAAAATATATTTAAGATAGTTATATTTTATTAATTATTATTTTGAATTGTCTCGCGTTTATCGTCACAATAATATATTACCTACATAAATATTTTATAAATTATTGTTTCAGGGGAATGTAATATCGGAAATTTGTAAATTGAAAACAAAATATTATTACTGAAATCCAAATTAATGAATAATAATTTTTCAAAATTTTTTTCAAAAAAACATAATATTTAAAATATAAACACTAATATAATACGGTAGCAGTCATGTCAATATAATTCATTGTTACAGTGTAATAAAATTTAATCGTACCTGTTATTGTTTTTTTTCTTTATATAAAATGAATAAAATGAATAATATTGAGACATATTTTACGAAATAATTATTTTGAGTAAATATTATTCTGAATGACGTAAATAATTATAAATGTTTTTTTACTGTAGAAAATTAATTGATTTTACCAATTTTCTGGTACATTGGTACAAGTTTTTACAATAGACAAATACGTTGATAATAGTGAGTATTAGTTTTTAAAATGTACCTACTTTTTTATGTATTTCTTTAATGTTTCATCTTTTATATAATATTATATAGGATCGTATAATATTAATATCAGACATTACTAGTGCGGTAGCTTTTTCTTATAATGTCACTGTTCGAAAAAGTCCCTTCATTCTGTTTACTTTCTACATTAATTGAATTTATAAAGTTTTATCTCTCTGCACAACTTTAAACTTAAAGGTTAAAAGGGGATATAATTTATTCATCTTCAAAATTCACCTTCAGAAGATGAAACTTAGTATAACCTCTATGTTTATTATACCAATCTACGATGCAATTTAATGTCAAATTCGTCGTATAAATAATCAATTAACTGTATTTTATTTTTACAAGGTACCGTGTATTACTTTTAATGGATTGATGGATTTTCAATGTTCCCCATTTCCCCAATTTAATATGCAATGGTTTAAGTGTTTTAAACTTTAATTACTATAAAACAATGTTGTTCTAAATAATTATTGAAGTCAGTTTCAGAAAGATGATTGACAAGTGAATAATATAGTATAATATTAGTATACCGCATATTATATTAATAATTAATACAACAAATTTCATATTATTATTTACTCTTATTTATAAAATTTCTAGTATATTATTTGAAATTTTAATTTACGAATTAATATTTTTATTTAATAAAAATTATTATAATAACGTTTATATGAAAGAAATATGTATACATTAGTGTACTAGACGATATTATAAATAAGTACCTACACAGTTTACGTGATATTTTAAAATTTAATATTATTCTTTAATTATTGATAAATATGTATAAAATATGATTAATTCATATTTAAAATTTTGACATTTTAATGAGATTATTATACATTAAATTATTATAATAAATTAATTTTTTCTCGTGAAAAAATTCATATTTCATCAACAATATTTCAATAATAAAATAGAAGGAGTAGGTAAAAAAATTATTATAATATTTCATAATATATTTATCTCAATATACAATATAAAATATATTTGTTTACAAAATATAATTCATATTGATATAATATGCATTTTGTTAAGTAATTAAAAAAATAGAAAATATTGTATTGTGAATGACAATAAAAAAAAATTAATTTTATATCTCTGTATTATAATAGTATATTTAGTAGGTATATAAGATTAATTAAAGTGACTTTTAATTGAATAATGGATTGTCTATCAAAATGTAACCCATGTTTAATGATATTATATTATATTATGATTTAATAAAGTTGAATTCAGCGTGTTTCTGTTACTATATTATGGCAAAGAAGAAAATTGTATGCAATTCTCTCACATTCGATTAAAATCAAAATCAATAGTACAAATAAATAGTTTCATTAATTTTGATTTATTTAATTTACATAATATTATAATAATAGCAGTAAATGTAAATATTATGCACGTTATATATCGTAGGTCGAACCTCGAACCACTATTAAATTGGTAAACGAAAGCTTCCGAAAAATGTAGATTATTAAAACGAGAGGGCTCAGATTTAAAAAATAAAATGGTTCATTGGTCGATGAGCGAGCATAATCATAATATAATAATCGGTTTACCTACCTACATTATATTATAATGTTTGAAACTTAAATTATTCGCAGAAAAATATGTGTAATGCAAGGTACCCTATTCAATTGCAGAAAACGGAATTTAAAAAATATTCACCGGTTTACCCGAAATACATTAGAATTAATAATTCCATCGACGGGTTAACCTGAATACCTATTCGACCGAAGTCCGACCCAATAAAATATAATAAGGGTTTAACGGTCTTCGATTGTTTCTAATGATTTGCATTCAGTTAAACCCTTAAACGTCTATACCTATTAAAAATGAAAAAAAAATACATCCTATCTATAGTACATAACGTACGCGTCCTGTTTCGTTTAGGATTCAAACATTTTAAAAAACACACACTTAAGCTATATTATACTATTATATAATGTTATTATGACGGTCGTTTCCAAACGTATTTATGCTCGTTTGACAACACAAAATAAAATTGTATACATATTATTGTGAAATTTATTTTTCGGAGTTAAACGATTTACCGATTATATTAAAGTACTGCACCCAAACGGTACTCGAGTGTTATTAAAACTAGGATAGATATTTTATGTTACGTAATAATTTAGCTATTTCAGCATCATTTTTGTCAACCGTATAACTACGGTTTTAGGTAAAAAATTGTTTCATAAACCTCATAATTATTATTGTATATAAATTTTCATTTGAAACAAATAATATTAAGACGTTTTTCGTTTAAATAAGTTATAAGTACATTAATAATAATTATTCGTAATTTGTCATGATTAAAGAATTAATTAATATTTTAAATCAATTTATTAAGCATAATAAAATATTCATTATTATGTTTTGAAAATTATTATTTAAACTTTTATTTTAAATATAACGTTATCGTTTATTTATTTATTTGCTTATTCTTATTATGTTAATACGAGTAATACACATAGGACATACAAAGTCTCTGTTCTAATTATAAATACGTAAATAAATAATTATTATATACAAGTGTTTTACCTAAATTATAAAAGTCATTATTTGTAATGTTCATCATTTTTTCATATACATGACACGTGGTAATAATATAATATGACAATATGATATTAAATTATAATATGTACCTACGAAACACGTACGGTTACTTTATTTTTAAACTTTTTATTATCTTCTGTTTGTGTTTGTTGATTGAATTTAATAACAATATGACAAGAAAACAAATATCGGAAACTTCCAGCCGTTTCTTACAGGTCAAAAATTAGTACCTACCAGAAAAATAATTCTACGCGAGCGTTGACTTTTCACTGAAGTGTCAACCTACGTTAATGAGAAACTAACCGACATTGCTCGACTAACCACAATTTTGTGACGAGTCAAAAGAATAAATTAGTTTTTTTTTCCTACCACTGACCCCAAAAGTATTGACAATAATATTTATACTACCACATAAAACCTTTTTAAGAAAAAATAAATAATTTGTTATTAAGGTAAAAAAAAAAACATAATATACGAGTATAATGTTAACATATAATTCCAAATGTGTTTCGAGAGTGTACTCGAAGTGACTGTAAAAACTAGGGAAAAATAAAAAATACCTCTTTCAAATATTTTGGATGTTCTAATAATATATTACTATTAAACCATTAAATAATTATAAATTATGTTTTCATATATTTGATGACTAACGTTAGAATAATAATATTTTAATGAATACAATAATTATTATTCGTTATAACCTTAAATTTAAATAATATATTTAGAATTATTAATTATAAATGAGTCACTGTAGTAATATTATATTTACAACGAGTACCTACGACGTGATTTTCGATATGGATATTTTTTATAATATTCATATTTTTTTTATTTTATAATTCATGCAAATAATATAACGAAATAAGTTAATTTATTACTATATATAATAATATTATTCATTGTAGGTATTGCAATGACTTTTATTTTTATTTTATTTTTTAAATTTAAAAAAAATAAGTATAATAATACGTTAAATAGAAGACTTAAATCCTACCAAGAATGGCCATTATAGATGGATATTAAATATGCAAAGCTGGCTCAGGATTTTTAAAATAAAAGATGCTTCTTAGAACTCAAGACTTGGCAGAATAATCATAGAATTATTATAATATAGCAATAGGCTATTAAGAGTTTTTTTTTTCTATATAAACGACGTAATGCAGACTTAATGCAATCCGAACTTAAGAAGCACATAATATTATAGTTTACATTGCAAATGCATACATCGTGATGTCTGACGAGTTGGATAGATAAATTTAATTTTAGAAGTGCATTTAAAAATGCAAAAATTAAAAAAATTATAGTTATTTTTTACTGTTTTTAATAATGAAAATTGTACAGAAAATCATATTATCACTTATCAGGTAGAAATGTAGAATAAATATAGTTTATTATAGGACAGTGTTACTAATGCAATACATTTATTTCCATTACTATCTTAAAAAAATACTAATATATTTTTCAAAATTGAATTTTATCTATTAATATTAATTATAATATACTTTGTCATATTTTAATATAAATTCATATTTTGCGTATCGAAAACAATCTAGTAGCGAGTAAACTATTTTAGAGTTCGCGTTTAATTTACACACAAACTTGGGAAAGGAGAGATATCATAGTTTATAAATCCTACGGGAATTACATTATTATCCAAAGGCTGACCACAACGTCTTTCGGTAAGAGCTTCGAAAGCTATTTGTGAACTAGCAAAAGGTGTTTGTTATCCCTGAGCGGTCGATATCGAAACAAATTGGGTCAAATATTGTCTACAGTTTACCTTATGTGTAATCACTGTATTAAACTTTAAACATTATCACAAAATCAATATTTTAGAATAAACATATTTAAAAAAAGTTTGCTGATTGCTTCCATATTTTATTAGTGATAAGAGACAGAATATTAATATATGCAAAAAAATGCTCAATCATTATATTTAATTTGAAAATATTAAATATTTTTAATTTAGTTATTAAACACATTTAATTTTATTAAAAAATTAATTTTATTGTTAATAAATATGATATTTGAATAAATTGTTTTATAGGTGCCTATAATTTTTCCCTGATTTTGTAGATGTGATTATAGTTTGATATCATTATATTAATCTATTAATATCATGACCCAAATTTGAATAACTAGATACATTGACAAAACACAGGCTTAAAATAAGTACATACAAATGATAAAAAGAGATCTGGGTAATTACTTATATTAAAAATATTTCTATTGCTTTGATAAATTCAAATAAAAAGTCGTCAAATTGACAGAGAATTTTTAATTTTTTATTTCCATTAAAGATATTGCTCATAATAAGTTTACCATAAAACCATATAAAGATTATGTAGAACATAAAGTATAACAAAAATCAAACTTGATCAATTTGTTTTTGTGAATACACTAATTTTTCCAACTAAACGGTTGATTAATTTTTCAGCTCCATATTCTACTCGGGTAAAATGTTAATTATAATAATTGTTTATTTTGACTATATTCTATGATATAATAATAACTAAATAAACAAATTAAAAAAAAAGGAAATTACTGTTATATAATACAAGGCATCAAACAAATTTAAGAAGTCCATCTGAAAAAAAATAAACAATGATATACTCGTATATGTTATAACTTATCACTTATAATACGTCATGATAAAAAATAACGTGTCATTCATAAGGTATTTTATCATATCTTAAAAAAATATAATACACAATAAGACATTATTATGCTTTCCGACGGTAAATTTCAACACCCTTTATAAAAATATTATTAACGCAAATACACATGATAAACATTACGTATACCTATGTTATAATAGTGCAATAATATTATTATATAGAAATTAAATTGAGTTAGAGTGGATAATAAAATAAAGTGCTCGGCAGCCCGACGAATTGAGTACTCAACCGACATTCGAAAGGTTCCGATTCGAATGCGGTCTGACCATCTATCTTTATGTCTACCCTACAAATACGCGGTCAATGGAGTATTAAGACCTGTGGAAAATTAATGAGCCGGTTAGGTATTAAAAAGTGACGGAAAGAATATTTCCAATAAACCCGGGTGAAGATAAATATATTGATTTGGTAATACACTGTATAATATTATTATTATTATAATTTACTTAAAACCGTATAGGCGAGAGAAAAGAATGAAATATAATTTAAGCGTCTGGTCTAGTTTTAGGCCGAACAATTCTGGACTCTGGTCGTCTATTAGTCAAAATCAAATAAACGTACGCAAATGTACGAATAAATGTTAGCGCCACAGTGTTAACGCGTTGTTTTCTTATAACTAATGCATCGTACATGGGTGCGAGATTTGTGTGTAACGAATGGTTGTTAGACACGTTTCAGGAAACAATGGTTAAATAAAAAGAAACGTAACAAAACGTTAGGAATGTACACAGAAAACTGGTAAAAAGGATATATTACACGAAATAGGTTACGAAGTAAAGAATGATGTAGTTGGATAGAAAAAGTTCGAACACCAAAGAATCCGTGTTTCAAAGGAACAAATTGTAAAAATAAATATGTAATGCACTGAATCGAATAAAATAACGAAGATTTATCGTTGCGTTCTACGACGAAATAAGGAATCTAACTCGAATAAAGCAAAAACCTTTTCTTTTTTTCTTTTTTTTCTTTTTTTCACATTGATAGAAAAGTTCGACGTAATATATCAAAAGGTAAATGTAAATATACACTGACACGCTCGCAACGTATCTATGCATTATATATTACTCAAAATTGAAATAATTACAAATATTCAGTTTAAATTATTTATAAAATATCGTCGAAAAAAAGCAAAAGTTTTTTGAAACGGTTAAATAAAAATAAAAACTAAATATAAATAACTAATTGAACGCAATGAATAAATGAAATGTATATAAAAATGAACGAATAGTTTTATAAATTATTAATTTTGTATATTATATTATGTTATGAGAAAATATTTATAAAGTAATTTATTTGTTGTAGTTTACAGGTAATAAAATTGATTTTTTGTTTTTAGTGTAATCATTTTAAGATATATAAATATAAATATAAAATAAAATAATATTTACAAACTCATAATAAATCTCATTTTGTCATTTATGAAGATTACTCAATATTTATGACTTATGAAAAATATGAGTGAAAAATTATTGTTTTCTGCTATTTATGAATAGGTTAAGTACGAGTATATAATAATATAGGACTCTTTTTTAATGATACATAATATAGGTACCATTTTTATTTTTTATTTTTTACTTTATTTTTATTTAATAATGTTATTTTTTAGTTTCACATAATTTTGTATTATGTCATTAATTCATTATTAAAGTTAAATAGTAAAATATTATGCTGACCCAGTGTAAATAATATATTATACTTAAGGTTCGGATTATATACCTCCCTAATGAATAAATTATACCACGATTTTTAAATATGTTAATACAAATGTAGGCGTATATTATTTAAAAAAAAAAAAATATCAACAATTTATGAATTTATAAAATATAGGTATAAATGTCACATAATATTGTAATAACTAATAATAATTTATAAATTATTATTGAATTAAATATTATATTTATTAATTTTTTTTTGAAATATACAAAAAAAAAAAACTATAAAATAAACAGAAAGTTTTAAAATTAAAATTTGAAAAGTATACATATTTTATTATTAAAAATAGTATTGATTCCCCCTTATTAATCTCTATTGCTAATAAATGGCTGTAGATTAATAAAAAAGCTGATTTAAAATATTGTTAAAAAAAAAAAAGAAATTTTTAGTTAAATGTATGCGCAATTTTGTTTTTTATTTTATTATATTACTATGTTTTCGGTTAACGTAACAATAATAATTCACATTTCCGTGATCGGAAATCAGAGTTGGTAATCTTTCACGCACGAAAAGAGGACGTCCCCTCCTCACATATTACATTATATTACGTTAAATCGGCACAGTTGTATACACATGAAATGAATAAAAATGCAGTTTCCGAAAAGGCGATAATTTTCCTTTTTTTTAAATAATTAGTTATAAAGCATATTAACATCACACAGAGAAACGTGATTTCCGTACCCACCCCTCAACCGATTTCAACGTGATGGAATTTCCAAGAACACACCACCCCGAGCGAACGTACTGAATTGGCTGAAGTCTAATTTTTCTCCCGACGTTAAATTTTCTTCTCCATCAAACACCGACCTTTATTATTATATGTAATTATTATCATATTATAATACCATCTATTAACGATAATCTTCTGGGAAAAAGACGACGTGGGGTACGCTTTGGCGATCCCGGGTCACGTCAGTTACACGCGATTCGCACATCCATATATTATAATATACGATATGCATAGGTACCTAACTCATAATGCACGCTCGTATTATAATATATCTCGTTGAATTGTCGACCAATTGTTATTGCTTACGTTCGCGGAGAGAAACGCGCTATAATATACGTAACCGGTGGTACACGTAATATTTTAATAATAATAATATTAATTTTGCGTTTAAACGTTTTCGTACCGGGCGATAAACAACCGCAGCGGATAGACGACCCACGACGGCGGGGTTACCGGGTAGAGGGTAACCATTGTGTATACCGCGGTAGGGGTTATCGTTATAGTGGAAAAGCGTGGCGAGCAGCAAGGAAGAGAGATAGAAGAGTGTGTGTGTGTGTGTGTGAAAGAGATAGGGTTAGATTGCGATAGAGAGAGAAAGAGTGAGAGAGTGATGTGACCGCAGTTAATTATGCCCCGGAGATAGTCGTACTACCCCAAAGTCTCTTCCGGAGTAAAGACGAGTGTGCGAGGTGAAGTGTGCCGGTGACGAGGCGAGTAGTTGGGAGATCGGATGCAAACCGTGTTAATTATTATCGTCGTACGAGGCTTTGGCCGTGCACAAATATAAGCGAGCGCGGGGTATTTTATACTTAGGTATATATATATAAATATATGCACTACCGGTATCTAAACATCAGACGAATTCCTCTTCGGTTTTCTCGCCATCTCCACGACTTATCCTTTTGTGTTTGGTACGAAATTCTTGTTTCGCGAATACCGCAGGTAATATCGTCGCCTGCCCACATCCTTCTGAAGTTCGTTTAAACCAACTGCTGCTGCGAACTTCTGAACGCCACGTTTAACGGCCAAGTGTATTTTTGTACAGATAACAAACAATACGTTTCGTGTAAAATACAGAATTGGATAACAATAATAATATCGTCTTCTCGCGTGTCGTCTAATTAAATTTGTTTAATTAAACAACGGTCTGTTCTGTAGGTATAATATACGGATTATGGATCATAAAAAAAAAAAAAATAAATAAATAAAAAATAGTTTTCTCGATACGTTTTTAAAATTTTCTTTTTTCAAATCTTCATCGTATATCTGTACTCTACGTATATTCTGTACGACCGATCAAATGAGAATAATTCGTATTAAGCGCTTCATAATTTGTTAATTATTTTCCAAGCATATAAATACGAGTAATTTCACTAATTACGACGAACGTACGATTGAACAATGTCGTAATCAAATAGTATAATTTCACGATTTATGTGTATGTTAATTTCCATTACGAAACGAAAATATTCAAGTGCATTTTTATCAACTAGACGTGCAGTTTTCATAGAGGTGTATAATAAAATTATTATTATCATAAATATAATAATGGAAGGCTCACGTAGAGTATGAAATATTGTTAACGATACGTTGCTCGGGTCAGACTATATTTCCCGAGGTTACTTTTTCCTTAGAAATGTTTAAATAACTAAAGAGAACTGCAGTAAAGTTTAATACACTTCTCAGCGTTCGGTGAGAGTGTATCATGGGTGGCGCGGGTTTTAGCGCGAAAAACTGATATTTATCGCGTATACTGATTTCGTCGTAAATATTTTATTATTCGAATTGCCATAAATATAGAGATTATATCTTTTCCATTAACATTAAATCGAACGAGTCGCTATCGACATTGCTAAATCAATTATATTAGTTTTATTATTATACAACAGACGGCTGATACCTATACAATAATATTATTATAACATTTCCATTCGAACATTCGTCAAAATATACGAAAACCGCATGGATCCAGTGCCAACTCGTTTCCACGTAATATAATATTGATTATTTTTATCCGTCACTTGCGAAAAACAAAAATCGTAATATTAAACGTTTTTAAAATAATTTTTTGCGCGAAACACGTCAATAAACGATATATTTTTTTTTAATTTTATGTATTTTTAGATTGTGAAAATGAAATATGTTTTGATTATCAATATTGTAAAATATCCAATAAAAATATACAGGTAATATTATGAAATATGTTTTTGTAATTATATAAAAAACAATTTGTCGAACCAGAAGTTATGGGCAGATTGTACAAATAATATGCCTACCTCGTATTCATAAAATAATAAAACATATTTTTATTTAGTATCTACAAGAAATTTCAAAATACAAATTGTAGAATTTTCGTTGTCAAAACAACAAAATGAATTATTTTTTCTTCATTGAACGACTAATTTTGAGAAAATACCTACCTATAGGTACCTTGCAAGTGACAGTATAAAGTAGGAAACTCCCTTTTGGCGTAAACATAATATTTTTCAGGAAGATCATAATTTTATAGACGACTGCAGAGACTTGTTTTGATCGCGCAAATTTATAATATTTATATCCTATCCAACTAAAAATATGTCAGAATTAATTTACTAAAATCATAATTTAAATCGTTAAATAATTCACACGGCACGACGGTTTTATTTTATCGCTGCAATACTGCACGTAAATAATAGAATTAATGTAGTGACAAAACGATGTATCATTACAATAACGATACATTTTTTTTTTTTTAATGTAAACAATTTACAAACCGCGTGATTCCTCGATAATTGATATTTCTAGAGCTCGTATTTATCTGCCTATCCTTTAGTACAAAAATAATACTAACATTATATGGGCTTTACTCATCGATCAAGTGAGTTTAACATCGGTTGTATTGAAATTCTCGTGGATTTATTGTCATTGATAAGTAATTGGTCTGTCAACATGGCATCGACGTTAACAAACGATAGGAGCAAAAAAGTGAGGGAATAAATGGCGAGAGAGTAAAATTATTATCTTTTTCCATTACGAATTTGACGTTTGAATTACGCATAAATGGCGATTTCAACCGAATTTTAACTTCATAAAATAATAAAAATATATATTAATGTTCATTTCTTTACGAAATTAGGTAGGTCCATATTATGTGCACCGACAATTATTTGTGTAATATAAAATAACGTTACGGCTAGTTTTCTTCTTGTTCCCATGGAGAAACTAGCCAACAAATTTAATTCAACTACATTTCTTCGCATAGATAATATAGTATTATACTAATGTTCTAATCACTAAGGAAAAACTTATTAACTGGCGAATACTTGTGAATACATCCAATAATTTGATATTCGACGATGACTCATAGAAGCAATAATGTGAAATGTGTGATCATGTCGGAACCGAGTAATATATTTATACACAATACACACTGTTCAAAAAGAAAAAAATCAAAAAAATATTATTCCTACTTTTATGGCTAAAAATATACTTCGTGATCTTTGGCGTTCTATTAACAATTATATATATAATTGTATTCGTAGTTTTCAGTGCTGCGACAAAAACGACTTTGATTGTAAACAATACCTATACGTATTTGTTTAGTGTTTAATTTTAGAACATTTTATTCTATCGAAACGTCAATAATAAAATTTGATTATAGAAGACATATCCATAAAATTATATTTACTTTTAAAATTTACGAATCTGAATATTTTGACTCGTTCTTTTCTGACGCATAATATTATAATTTATATTTCAATTTATTTCCGAAGAAAAAATGTTATTTACGCAAAATTATCTTAATGGTTTTATTAGACCTTCATAAAATAATTAATCTGCATTTGTATATTATTATTATGTCCAGAATATAATCGTATAATTTTATAGATATCATAACACTTTGACTGTTGTGGCGTGTGAATGACGATAAAATAAACCAATAAAACGTATACATTTTAAAATTAAAATTATCGAGTTAAGTTGGTGAAATAAATTGGCGTAATTTAAAAAAAAAAATACTTGAGAATAATGTTAAGTACATATTATACTTCCTTTCATGTTTTACCGGCTTAAAATAATATTATTGCGACGTTGTGGATAATAATTAAATTCAGTCGACAGTGTTGAAAGTACACCTATCATTATGAGTTATGACTTATGACCCATATTGCAATAAAATTACCAGGGTGGAAAACTATTCGAATTATTTAATTTAGCATTAAACAATTCTCTGGAGATCTGACTGAAAAATTAATATTTATTTCTAACTAAAACGACAACATAAAATTCCACAAAAAAATAATTCAAAACAAATAAAAATGTAATTTATAACATTCCGATTACTGTTAACTTCTTATTATTTCTACGTGTTATTTTATGTATTTTTATTTATATATATATATATAATTATTAAATTATTTAAAAAATATTTAAATTTACAAGAATTAAATCATTTCTTCATTTCTTCGACTACTCAGTCATTCTTTAAATTTTATTTTTCATTCGTTTTAATTCTTTACAATTATTGTGGGGCAACACTGTTAAGAAGTGTTAAATCTTAATTTTAGAGAACGGATAAAATAATAAAATAAATTGAATTTTCATTATAAACTTCATCTTTACACGTTCTTAAAAATGATCAATTAATTATTATTGGCCTATTTACTTATGTAAAATAATGTTTTTCTGTTTTAACTAAATATCATCACTTCTTTATATTTCATTTTTAAAAATACATTTCTAACGTGTAGTGTCTATATAGTTATTACAAAAAACTTAATTAGACAAACAATAACATTTATTCTAAAAAGATTCAAGAAAAAAAAACAAAAATTAAATAAAAAAAAAATATGTTAAATATTTATATTATTCTTTTGAAGTTAAGTTCGAATGCATAATTTAAAGTGTCTCCGTTTATTTTCATAATAAAATATCACGATAATATATTTTACTCGTATATTTTATGATGGAATAATAAAAATATTATGAAATATTTTTATTTGGTTTTTTGTTTTTTGTTTTATTTTATTCAGCAATTAAAAATCACAATAAGTTACTGTTTTTTAAACGATTTAAAAACCGAGACGAGTACCTACTCTTTCCGTACACAAATATTTTTGTTGACTATTGTCACTCCAAACTATTTACATTACCTACCTTAAATTTTGTATTTTGAAGTATACTTATACATGAATTTATATAATAATAATAATAATATAATATTATAATATTATGTATAGTATAGTATAGTATTTAAAATAAACGCGGTAAATCGACCTGGACGTTATAACAATCAACCACGGTAAATATTTGCCGTTGATATTTCCCCGGAGAGCTTAGTTTTCGAAATTAGTTTTGTTTCTCTAGTAATTTTTCTTTATTCCATTAATACATAACAATAGTTTGTGTATCTCGGAGTTAGATATGAAAACGTTATATATCTATAAAAGAGATTCATATAAAGTCTATACGATGAAAAGTAAACTACATTAACGATATCTATACAAACGTTCAGTGATATAATATAATATTATATTTATCACGTTATATTCAAACCATTTTTATAGTGTTTACTCGAGATAATATAATTTTTGATCGTTATAATATGGTATCTATAGAATATAATAAAAATACAATATACGCGACGTAGTTATATAGTAGTAATAATTGGAAAAATTGAGTTTATAATTATTACATTTTTCCTAAACTTATTTCGTTATTTCTATATACGTAAGAGTATAATAATAGCTGGCAGCTATAGGAAAAATTCCTAGGATCGATAAATTATATACAATAATATTACGTTTTAGTAAACCGTGATGGTGTGATCTATATGTGATCTATACGTACTAATATAATAATATGTTACCTATATACCAAAATTAATACGATAACAGTTTTGCGTTCATAAAATAATCAAATTACGTACAATATTATATTATAATATAACGAGACGAGTGACGGATTGTTCGACACATAATTAATTTTGTTTCTAAAATATCGGACGCTATTCGAACGAATAATAATATTATTATTGTCATTAATTCGTCCATATTTGACCGGTATCGAAACAAATAAACGTCAGAGTCTATAAACTAGACACCTACGAGGAGAAAATATACGAATATAATACGAATTATGACCGCGGTTACTAATCAAGAAAGAATATTTATACCATAATATACTTCATTTGCCCATTACTATGAAGTGCAATTCGAGCAAGTTATAACCGACCAACGGTGATGCGATGGTCTGTCGACAAATCGGAATACCACAGGTCTTCGTCGATGATCAAAAAACATGTATTGTAATTTATTAGTTCGGACGAAGTCGAACTATATTATACAGTTCTATATTATAATGCAATATTTCAATGCCTGTACATTCGTATACAATCCAAGTAGCATTTTTTTATTTTTCGAAAAAAAAGGCTTCGCGTATTACAAAGTTTATACTTTTGCATTATTCTGCTTAGTTTTTTCTTATTTAGATGACAAACCTAATAAAAAAAAAAATCGATTTTATTTCAGTATAAGTTAATGCACGCTAATGTAACGGCATCGCGTTTTAGTTTACGTTTCTTCATTTTTTCAACTTTCGAATATATTATGATAAATTATTTCGATTCGTGTAGAAAAAAAAAACACGATTTATATCCCTATATTAGAATACCGCCATAATATTATAGGTTATGTTTCAAAAAAATTAGTATTTCCCGACGACAACGCGCTCGGCAATCTGAAAACATTAATCATCGTAAACGATATTAAATTCATAAAATGAGTGTCATGAAAATGTGTCAGCAGCCAGCTGTTGGAAATATATACGAAAATATATACACGCGAGTTGATAAAGAGTAAAACGTACGTGTTACACGGTTATTACAATAGATAATAATAAAATTGTAACTTCGGAAAGTGAATTTTGAACGATGACAAAACCGCGACAACATAATATAATCATTTATGTATTATGTCATTTAGCTTAAGGTACATGTTGGTTCATCTCAAATATGTGTTATAATGTGGAAAACTCGACCACGTTGATTAAGGATACGTTTATTCTTAAAATAAAACAGAGACCGTTTGATGTGATGGCGAATAAATAATTTTTAGATATTATTATAATATTATTATGTTATTAGCGTATTGTGTATCTCACATAACGCGTAAATCGTATTTAATAATATGTGTGGAATGTGGGTTCAGTGTTACCACACCAATGGTATAAAACATAATATTATCGAACGTTTTCTAATAATAATTATTATTATCACAGTTGCAGCACTGCTCGTTTTCATTTGTGAAAACGTCGTCATGAAATATGCAAGTATCTTGATGAAAGGGTTACTTATACCTCTCTCTCTCGTATGTTATTACGTTATCATAAAACCCTGAGTGCGTCACGGTCTCGTAAACGAACTTACGTATTATAATATTCACACTGCAGCATTATAAATCCGATGGGCGAAACATTTGGAAAATTCAAAGGGACGCGAACATAATATAATATATATAAGATATAACATAACTAAAGTTGTAAACACGTTCGTACGGGGAACATGACGTATTCATGTGGGCGTGTTATTTTATTATAATGGAAAAATAATTCTTTTTTCGCTATTTTCTGCTCTGGGGATTTTGCTTGTAACGTTGTCGGGGCAAAAATCACGGATTCGGAGGGATTGTGGCGAATGCTTTTGCGCGTGTACGGCTAATAGAGAAACCGGCACTCGAACCTGAGCATAATAACATGTATTTATATTATTAAAGTTTATACAGGATGATGGAAATCTCGAGTTACAAAAATTACGGTTATCGCGATCTCGATTATTTTTCTAACGCGATATTTCACTGATCACCCTGTATATAAAAATATAATATACGAACGGGACAACAACGGACCTCTCCGCACGTCATCACAACACACGTAATTAGTCGGAGGGCGAATATTCAAGAGGAGGGTGACATATCCTTTGGCCGTGTGTGTGTAAATATAAAATGGCGGTAGAGGACTTACGACGTATACACGCACACGCACGTCAATGGAAAACGGTCGTTTTGCATCGCGAATGAAACAGACGAGCTGCGTAATCAGCGAATTTGAAAATTCTTAGCTACCCTAAAGCCGATCACTCTTGTACTTGTACTATAAACAAATTTGATAGATTAATCCTGTGCAACGACCTTGTTTTTTCCTTAAAATTCAAATATTTGTATTATTTAATTTGTAAAATTAAAAACATAAAATTATAAAAGTATAATTTAATTTTTTTTAATTTTAATAAATTCGGATGTCAAAGGTAGTTCTATATTAACAAAGATAATAAATATAATTGTTTCTGAGAAAATGTACGACAACGTAAAATTAAATGTGCATCGGTGAATTATATTTAATTATTATGTTTTAATAAATTTGGACGAAGGAATTTAACCGTTGTTTGTACAACTTGACTTTAAAGGTAGAGCATTGACTATTGAATTGTAAATTCAAAACAATCATTTAATTACATCTTAAAAATCTTAAAAACATCTTAAAAAATGAACTATGTTATCATAATATCGAGATTTGTTAATTTTTGTTTAAAAGAAAAACTAAATATTGACAATATTTTTATACCATGAAAATGTGGTCGACGGTGAAAAACATCTCGAATTGTTTTAATTTTGAATTCAAGGTATACAGATCGATTAAAATTAATTACAACCCTATTATATGAATAAAGTTTAAAAATTAATAGTGTTTTAGAAGAAAATAACTTATAATTAGTTGGAATGATAACATAAAAAAAAAAATAAATAAATAAATAAATAAATTAGGCGAGGTCAAATACCTTCCCTATTTAGATCGATATTTTTTTATGCTTGAGACGGCAGCGTAAAAAAGTCGAAAAACTACAAACCGAATAATTCATTTTCGTAAATCGGCGAATTCGCTAAGGTTATAACTTACGAGTATAACATCGGTTTATAATTTTATTTTTTTTTTTTTTTTTTTTTTTTTAGAGGAAGTATACACGTCTTTAAGTTTAAGTTTATCCATGAAAATTCTTTTCAGTCGGGTTAATAGAGCGAAAAATTTACGATGAATGCTTCTGCACGGAAAAACTCAACACTCAAACTATACTGACGTGTATAATATTTATATTATTATATATTTACGCACTTTGCTTTTAAAAGTGCCGTTACGGCGACAGAATCGAGACATAAGATCCTCTCCACACAAATAATAGTTATTTACTGTTTCTATACACAGACACCGACTCATCAGTAATTATAAGTTTTCGAAAACTTTTTTTCTTTTCTTCGTGTTTCGTGTGCCAAAAGATCGGTTCAGTCCAAGACGTCATCGCGTCTCGAACGTAGACGGTTTGTCTGCAAAAGAAAAAAAAACGTCCGATCGGGAGACATTTTCGTTTCTATATATTATATGTATAGTGTTACACTATAAGTATAAACTATACGCTATGTAACTCTTTTATCATATCAATCAATCACCGCGGGGTCACATTTTTACTCGACGTACGAGTATTGCCGTACTAATATAATAGTATAAACATAATTATAAGGAAACGATTTAATATTGCAATACGAAGAGAAATAACGACTTTCAATATAGACACGACTATATAATTTTGCTCATAATTCATGGAACAAAAAAAAAAAAAAAAAAGAAAAGAAAAGAAGAAAAGAAAAATAATTAAGAAAATTATAGTATAGTTTTTTTTTCTTTCATTTTTATGACAATATTTTCATTGACGTAATATTATATATTATTATTATACTTCTTGCTAATTATTTATGTCGTCGAAATATAATTTTCATTCATTTTTAAAAGGACTTTTCATAATAAATTATAATGAGTTATTATGTTACTACTCACCCGTTCCTATATATATAATATTATATTATTATTATGTCTACAAATCATGCATTTGTTTTCCTAATTTTAAGTTTTGCCATAAATAATTGTGTCAACAGTATATAATTTATTTATATATATATATATATATATAGAGTTGTTGTACATAATATTATATAATTTATACTGTAGATTTACGTAGTATGATGCATATATTATACATGTACACAATATTAAATAATATATATATAGGTACTAATATATACACGCAGTCATCAAACGTTGTCAGCTTTTGTACGACAGTCGACGCGCAAACTTTAAACGCTTAAATAATTTATTTAAATGAAGTATCGCGATACAAATTTAATTTTCTTAATTCTGTTTTTTTTAATGTCTCCGAAACTTGACGTCAATCTCGTGCGGCGGTACCGCCTTTAATTTTGAAAGGCCAAAGAGTATTATAATAATATATTAGATATATTCAGTTCCTTCTCGTTTAATATTATTATGTGTGTCTTTGACAACGCTCAAAACACGATCCGATACAAACAGAATCATATTTATCAGATCTGTAGGACTATTATCACATAATATTATAGTTTATGATATCAGTGATCGGCGATATACCCGCCGCGTATGTGTGGATCTAATTATTTTAGATTTACGTTTTGGGGGCAAACTTCTTAATGGGTTAACGCTTAAAATCACTTCCTCTCCTCATAAGGGATGTTTTCAAGGTAGTTAGCGGGTAAATGATTATAATCGGATCGGAAACGGTTCGGGATGGACGAATGTGTACGTAAATCAACTATATACAGAGGGTGAACGGTAATACATTATAATATTATTATAGGATAGTTTACAGGGGAACACGGAACTAAAATAATATAAACGAGGAATATATTATTATTAAATTTCATCTCCAAGACAAACATAAGAGTGAAGATCAAAATATGAATTGCGGTATATATTAATTCCGATTTGTTCGTGAAAAAAAAAATCGCTAATAAAATATAATATAATAATACGAGTATTACGTGTACGGTATTACTGTTTCGACGAAATCGTATTAATAATTCACTTTGTTTTCCGTGAAAAAGCGCTCGCAAAGGGGTTTTCGTTCTTTGTACACCAATTCCATAATATGCGCGTTACAGCGTTAAGGCTCGAAACTCCGGTTGGTATTTTATGCTAATATTCGTATATTATTATTATTCTTATTCTAAATTGTAAAACTTTGTCGAAGAGTAAAACGACCGAAACCTATAAAATAATAACATAATATACGTTAATTAATACCTAATGACGCGTTTCGAGATAGCACAATATAATATGGCCACATACATTTAATAATAATAATAAAACGTACTCGAACGAAAGCGAGAAATTCGAATTAATTTAATTCGATTGGACGATATAAAATAATATAACGTACTGGTAAAATCGTATCGGAAAAACATTTGCGCGCTTCCGAATGAAAAATTATTATTGGCGTTGGAGAGAAATCCATCTTGCCGGATAACAATATAATAATACGCTGTTATCATTATAATATTATTATTTTCGTATGATATCTAGTTTGGAACAAAATACATAAATGCGAAATCTTTCGTAGAGTACAATAATACGATTAATATTATTTTGTAAGGTACGAAAAACACACCGAAGAGAATACTAAAAGGGTATATATTATTATTATAAAATATTATTCTTCCGCGCATTCGTATTATAGCGTGTTAGTCAACGACTATTTTTTTTTTCACCGATACCTACTCAAAAGTTTGAAATTTTAAAGTCGAATCGCGTGAGAAATGTTTAACGAGACGTGCGCGATACAACAAAAACAAAAACAAAAACAACAACAATTATAATAATAATAATAATAA
>JAIUCT010000001.1:9085250-9109903 GCA_021307375.1 Tetraneura akinire | reverse complement strand
GCTAAAATTATACGATTTGACTTTCGCGCACGGATAAGCGCCGGCGATAGTAGGTATAGTAATAATAATGATAATAATTTTCTGTGGTAAATGATGCGAATCACCTACCGGGCGAACCCCACGGTTAATCGCATTATTTTTTCTAATTTCTTGTGATTGCGATGAGAACCCCTGGGGGGTAAATGTCGAGATATTGTATATTAGTAAAACACGTATAGTTCGTTATTTAAAATACATATTATACAAATCGTATCAATGATAATGCTCATAACTTTTGATGTGAAAGACTGTATCGTAAAGCATGACTTGTCAACGTAAAAAAAAAAAATTCATATTCAATTATTATAATTGGGTCACAGTCGTTTTACTAAATAATAATAAATTGAAATTTATTTTCTTCTAAATGAGCAAATAACATTTTTTTTCTCCAGAAAATATAACATATTAATTGAAAACAGAGTTTTTTTTAAACATTAAATAAACGTGAAAATTGCATTTTAAATACATTTTAATTTTTTTTTTTTTATATCTTTTTCCTCTTAAGAATACCTATATAAAAAATATGAATTCAAATAAAAAAATTACTATTACAAAAAAATAATTATAATTTTAAGAATATTGTCGTTGTATTGCAAGCTTTAAAATAACATATTTTAGTAACCTACGGAACATTTTTAATGTACAAAATATTATTTAATTTTTGTAAAAAAAAAAAAATCGATTGCTAAATAATAATATTTTTATTTAAAAATATAAAGAAAACGAATTTTAATTTTTATCGCTGAAACCAATATTTCCCATTTATCGATCGATCGTCAGCGGTCATATTATATTCGTTCTTCGCCAAAACAATAATGAAATAAAAAAACCTAAAAACTAAATAAATAACATTTAAACGACGCTTTTGCGATATTATGACGAAAAAACAAAATAAATATAAACAAGTAGAAAACACGCACGTATACCGCGAGTGCTGGCGGCGACCCGAATCGGACTTTATGAGGTTAATTTTTCGAGTGGCGGTTTGTGTTTTTTATTTTTTAACGGGACTTTTTCTGATTAAAAAATCATAATAACACGTACGTTCGAAGCGCATAAAAAATGAAAAAAAAAATCGCCATCACTCACGCACATCCCACGACTTCAAGCGCGATGAGAGTTTAAATAATACGTGGGGGATTAGGGGTACGTAATGTATTTTAATTGTACTATTATTACGTTCAGGGTAACGTTTTTTCGCGACGGAGGACCACGCAGACTTCGTCCCTTTACCTTTATTATTATAATGTAAATTTTATAAGTAATAAATAGTAAAACATAAGTCTTTAAGATTGATTTTTTGTAATATTTTCGTACGAGTGAATTATTATTGTTATTATTACTATACGTATATTATAATATACCCAGTGATTCCCAAAATTGTATACGTTACGATACCCAAGGGATGAGGCGCAGAACACAAATACGTCAACACAATAAAGTAATATATTTTATTATAATACAGATACAAGTTTATATATTATTTAGATAGTTCGCGAGCTATATCGAGAAAACGAAAAAATAAAAATTTATTTTCCATCTCATCTAGTTTGTTTATTTATTTATTTTCTAGTTTTTGTTCACATCGAGTGCCGTATAATATAGGCGTAGGGGGAAAACGAAGGTATTCGCGATGTTTAGGTCTTCTGGGACTTGTAAACGAGTGATACCGGCAAATATTCGGAATTCGAGAATATTAATACTATATTATTATATTATATTATACACGTAAGACTGTACAGTACTTTGCGAGCCCTGAATACGATAAAATATAGTTGTTAAATTACATACGATAAAAACTATATATTAATTTGTTATCTGGGTTTTCATAAATAATTGATAATAATACTATACATTGATAAAAATTATTATTATTTTTATTTTCAAATATCGTACACGGCTAATATGAAATAGTAGTATAATACGTATAAAAAGCATACGAGAGAAATTATTTAAACTATTTTAAACTTATTTCTTATAGAAAATATATAATATTTTTATTTCGAACAAAAATATTGATTTTTATAAGTTTATTTTTATTATTAAAATTCGTTTTTCAAATAAAATTTATCATACGCGTATTCGATGCATACTGTAAGTAGGTATATATATATATAATATATAAATTGTATTTTATAGAATATCAATAAAAGGTCCCTTATTCGTGTTTCGAAAAAATAAATTTTACAATATGCTAGTAAATATATCATTATTATTATTTAAAATACGAGTATAACGAAATAATATTGGAATTAAGTGCCGATGAAATAAGCGTAATTCTACATTTAGGAAGAGAATATTAAAAATATTTAAGTCTGCACATAAATATAATAAAAAAAACATTTACATATAATAATAAATAATTTTATTCCGGTTAATACCACGATTTAATGCGGTAGAGATTTTTTTTTTTTATAAAATAAGTAACATAAAAACTTTTCAAGTTCTAACTATGAAGACTGAACACATTATAATTTATTTATATTATAAATGCACATAACACAGTCTGCAACGGGGACTTTAGGAAGGACCGTAGACTCGTTTTGTGTACGCTTCTGTCAAGAACAATTTATGTCTTTAGACTGTTATATATGTAGTAGAAAGACATTTTGATGAAGTGCACCAGTTGAATATTTTTCTGTTTGCATTTTGTTTTTGTCAGTTGAACAATTATAGTAGTTGTCAATCAACTCGTAATAGTTTAAATTAAATTTAGTTTTGTTAATAGGTTAACAATTTTAATAATGCATCAATGACATCAGGCATTTATAACAAAATCTAAAGGAATAATAATAATAATAATAATAATAATTTTAAACCTGTAGTTTTGATTTATTTATTTAAAAAATTAATTTACTTTAAGGTGGATTTAAGGTTACTCCCAAACATTAAAAAATTAAATGCTAGATAAATAAGTTTTATTATAATTGAAGGAAATCCGCACAAATTAATAATATATGATACGAGATTTCAACGTTAATCGGATTTGATGATATTTTACATTTACTCCTATGTATTATTCATAGTAATTCCTGGATCTATAAATCTAAATTAAAAAATATTGTCATCCAAATTTAGGTACCTATATTGATAGTATTATGTATAATCATATTTTATCGTACGATATTTTACGGTATATAAATATATAATACGAATATTATTTGGAAAATGAGGACCGTAAAATGTGTTATTCAATGACCATCGTTATAATAGTAAAAAAAAAAAAAAAAAACATTATACAATATAAATTGGATATCCTCGAACAATTATATAACGGACAATGAAATATGATTTTAGATCTGACAAATGTTTGTGTAAATGGTTGACCGAATGGGAGAAGTATAACACTCGTTTAGTGGGATAATGTGTTCGGACAATTCAATACTTAGCGTGGTAAAGACTTGAGAGTTTGGCAAAATTATTTATGTACGAATTTATTATTCGACCAACTCTATTTTGAAATTACAATGATGAGTCATGGTGTCCTCTGAGTCAGCACTATAGTCGAAATTTATATTTTGTTGTCGAAAATAACATATACGAGTATTATGTGCATATAATTTACATAGACAAAAAATTATAGATTTTTGATAATATAGGTAATAAATTAAATAATTCTGACGTTAACTAAAACTATTGTTTTAAAAATGTCCAACAAATTTTATTAATACGTCATTACAATGGTGATATATAATATATTATTCTAAAATTTGACCATAATATTAACCTTACTTTTAAATAGAGTAAAATGAAATATATTGTTTTCACAAATACTGCAGTATTAGTAATTTTAAGGACATATATTTAAAGAATAATTACCTAATATTATGTAGATATTATATATGTAACATGTGTGTATAACACAAGTCATATTATATATAAAATTCGGTAAATAATTGAAGTGGTAAAAAAAAAAAAAAAATATTATTCTATTAAAGCAATAAAGCCCCCGATATTATGTTTAATTAATATTTGCAGAATACGCAACGTGGTATTTTATTACAAAATAATATTAGACCTAATAATATGACGTTTTATACCACAGTTATCTATGATCTATCGTATAATACACTATAATAGGTCAACTAACCAAATATAACCGCGGTTTATACCGATGATATAATCGTCATAGACAATACCTAATCGATATAGATACCGTATAATATCGTAATAATATTATGGACGTTTAATCGGAAATAAATCAAAGTTATTATCACTATACATTATACAGACATTCGATTCGAGAACATTTCTTATTATTATTATTATCATTATTATTATTATATTATGTGCACACCGACGCGCCGCGTATAGGTATACTTTGGTGGATGTCATTTTTCCGGTCTGCCGACTTCATTAAAATCTCCGATATATTTCGGTCACGTAGTTAAATTTGCTCGGCGGACTGAAAAGCATAGAATAAAATAAAATAAAACCATCTCGTGTGCGCTGTGACACGTAGGGGAAAAATAAAAGTTTGAATAAATAACACGCGGCGGCGATTGAGATTTCAAAGATCGCGTGTACATATTATTATTATTATTATTATTATTATTATTATTATAAAATATACAGAACGGAACGTGTATATAGGTTAGGTGACTAGTTTGGTAAATGTCAGTTGAAACTTGGTTGAGTTGTGCGGGAAAAACTTTTGACAAGTCCGATAATTCGATCGATTTTCGTATGTATATTATGTGGGTATATAATAAATAATATTATGTTACCGTAGACCCGGTAAAATATTGCATATTTTATTATTATTATGTTTTACTCGGTTTTATAATATATTTTCAGAAACTTTAATGCGTTCGTCATATTCGAAAAATATTATTAAAATAATAAGCATCAGTCCATCATTGACACATTATTAAATTTATGCTTTTTAAAAATTGAATAATATGCCTTGTGCGGATTAATTAAATTAATTATAATTAGTGGTAAAAAATTGCCAATACTTTTATATGCCGTGTTTTGTGTATAAAAAATACATAAAGTAATGATTATAATTTCACAGATTTTATATGAAATCAATAATTGAGGATAATAATGTAGATTAGAATATATTTTTAAAATGAATAGATATAGAATAGCAATAGATATTAAAAATATTTTTATTTTAGATTCTCAGCAAAGTGAAGAATGTACTGATTTTACAATGGTGTGTACTTTTTATTATTATTATTTTGTATGTAGACACATTTTCGACCCGAAATAATGCTTCAATTTGCATGATTAAAATATTTCCTGTTGTAAAGTGGATGTTGTTGCTACTTTATTAAGATTATTTTTTTAATTTTTCAAAATTGAACTAATGGGATAATAAAAATTACCAAAAAATGACAAAAATACTCCATTTTTCACGAAAACTGAAATTTTGTCGAAATCTATTTCAGTATTTCATAATTACTCGGGCAATTTTAAATTTACAGACATGAAAACTCTTGTTCGTATTCACATAGATACTACATATATATGATGAAACTTTGGAGTTAATAACATTAATTTTTCTACAAAATATAGAACTTTGGATATTTCCTAAAATTCTCAGTCTTATCTATTTAATGTTTGTTAAAATTGGTAATTTTAAATATGGTTTTAAGGTCTGAAAATATTACTCAAGTTAACTCACATATCACTAAACAGATTATCAAAAAATTAGAAAAATCTCAAGACTTAATTTATTTTTATAGACGTTTAAAGTTGAAATTTTAGTAAAATCGATATTATTTCATAGTATTTTTATAGTTTCTTCTTTTATTTCTGAATATTTTACAATAATGTTAAATAAAAGATAAAACTAACAAAAAGTTTCGAAAAAAATTGAAAATTTGGTTCTAAATTATTGCGAATACTACATTTACAATTTTTTTTTTCAGCTGTTTAAAGTACCTATAAAATGAAGAGCTGATACTCCTGTGAAAAGGATAGAGGTATAAAGAGGATAATGTTAAATTTTGATTAAAATATGAATACAATAATAAATCATTGCATTCGAAAAAATTATTCTGTCAGATATAAGCATTTAGGGGAACTCATTTAGGGATTTTATGGGCATTTATATTTGAACTTAGAAACATGAAAATATTTTTGGGTGTTTATAATATAAGTATTAAATATATGTAAAACCAAGGAACTATTACGTTGAAATCTAAACGTAAATGAGTATCTATATGGATTTTAAATTTTTAATAAAAATGTAATAATAATTTAAATCAATACATAATATAATTATCTGTCTGACTTTGCTCAGAATAGTTTTTTTTATGCGATGATTCATCAGTGCATTTAAATTTTAATCAAAATTCAACACTATCCTCTTTAGACCCGTATCCCTTCCACAGCAGCATCAGCTCTTCTTTTTTTATTTATTACTACCATAATACCAATATTTATATTACGACGTGGTATTACTGATATATATTGTGTAAATGTATTTTATTAAATTTACTCTGAACTTCAAGCACAAAATATAATGTATTTTTGTAGTTTCGAAAAGTTTATTTTAAGTTTAAACTGAATAGTAATAATAATAATAATAATTTTTAAGATACTTATACAATAAACTCATTTCTGGTATAAATATTTAATGTCAATAACTGTTATTGAATAAAAAATATAATTTTTAAGGACCATCAGAGCTTATTTCTATTTCTTTTGAATTTTTTCATTGAACAAGAGCTTTTTATACGTTTCTTACACGCAAACATAAAAAGTTATAAGCTCAATATTTGTTCGGGTATTTGAATATTTATTTTTCGCAAATAGAATAATTGATTATATTGAAATAAATATACGTGCATTATAATATGAAAATACCATCCAAACCAATATTTAAACCAATATATAAAAATATAAAAAAAAACAAATATTTTGTAAACGAAAAAGATATTGTAATTTTATATTATTTTATAAGTATTATAAGATTGAATAAAATATTTATTATATAAAAAAAATTTACTTTTATTAGATACAAAATAACCCAAAGATTACTCCAAATTCTAAAATGAAAAATATAGTAAATATTGTGATATTATATTAATTAATTAAAGTGAAATTTATAATTATAAAAACAGTTATTTATCATATTGTATATTTCATTATTATTATTATTTTTTTTTTATATTAAAATTTTACAGATGTATAATAATTATGCTTATATTTTATTCACTATAATAATTAAAAATGTATAAAAATAAAGAAAATAATGCTCCTTAAGTTATCAATAAAAATAATATAACGCTTAAAATTCACTTCAATTCACGAAAATGAGAAAGATTATAACATAAATTAATTGGATAATTAATATTTCAATAGAAATATTAAGACGTAATAAGATTATTTTAAGTTCTTCAAAAATATAATGTTAATTGAGTGAATATAAATTATAATACCTACCAATCAGAGAAGATCAATAATAATAAGTTTCTTTGTAGTGTTTATATAGTTTAAATGGACTTCCTATATTCATATTACGAGTACATTGATTCAAAATTAAATATATAATCGTAATCGTATTATATTTTAATATTAAATAATACGAATACAAATTCCCGAAAATAACTGTTTACTAAATATAATTACTTATTAATTTACATTTACAATTTAATTAATAACAGTATTTTATTGTATTTTCATTGCACATTATAGTTAAATGCATAATCATTTATTCACATACTTCCAATAAAATGAAATTTCGCATTATAATATAAATGTTATTTTAATTTAATTTAGTGATTAAATATTAACTATTGATAAAAGTGATTTATTTAATCAAAACGCCTCATATCCTTTACATGAATGTTTTAATTGTATAACATAACATGAAAGATTGTAAATATAATTAACATAATTTATTTTGGTAGTCCTATACGCTTCAGTTATCAAATAAATTCAAATTAAAGTTTTTTAAAAAGCGAAAATTAGCAATTAGGTAAAATAAAAATAAAAATGAATATGAAATGAAATGATTAGCATAAAATGTCTTGCTTTATTAAAAATTATATTCAATGTAAATTAGTAGCTAAGAACATTATTTTTTATTTATAAACAAATTTCATTTTCGAATGAATCTATCACGTGTGCAATTTATAAATTAATTTTTGTACGAAGAGTATAAAATGTAAAATAATTTTATTTAAAATTAATAATACGACGGTATTGACAATTCCAATAATACATTACAAATATTAAATATTTCAAAAATCAATAATTTGATTAATGAACATAGTACACAACACTCATGTATAAAATATAATATAATATTTTCAGTTATAAATTAAAATCATATTTATTATTAGGTCTGCCTACAGTTTTTCTGAGATATTAATACAATGAACAATCTTGACATATTTTTTTTCAATGTTATTATACTTTAAACTATTTACTGACTTTTATAGTTTAATTTATTTTATTTCCGGAAAAATAATGAATCTGGATGAATATTAAACTGAAGTTATCAATTTTTTTTTTTTTTTTTTTTTTTACATAGGTAGTTGTAAAAATGTTTAGTCATAATATTATTATGAAAACATAAAATATCACATTGCAGTGAAAACTTTAATAATAATAATATCTACACAACGGTTGCTCGATAATAAAATAAAATTACCCATATAATATTATATTATATTTTCGTACTATATATTTTAATATTTAATGTTATATTGTCATTTTTAATATTACGTTATAAAACATAGGTAGGTACTAACAAAAATAATCTTACATAATGTTTAAGCCTTGTTTTAATTAACTTTTACTGCACTCGACGATGAAAAAAAATTATAATATTATTATCTCATCTTACCTGCCCTTATGGGGTCCAGTACCATAATCGAAAGAGGAACTCGATGTTATATCCGTATCTGGTATTTTCCCAGACTCCATGCCCAACGAATTATTGCATTCATCTGAAACAATACAAATTAATCAATTGCTTTTGTTGTACTCGTATATAAAAATAGAATGTTGATTGAAGAATAAAAAATTAATCAAATCAAATACAATGCGTTTATTGGCAGTAGAAAATAAAAGTACTCTCGCCTAATATGCACGTATGAGGTACGCATCATACTTACATTTTGTATATGAAAGAATAGTGTTAACTTCACACAATTTAACTGCCTACTATTATTATATTACTTAAAACTTTCAAACCTTTGAAAAGTACAATAATATTACATAATTACATAAATTAAAACAAAACAGTTAATGGTAGGTACCTAGGTATTCAACTAAGGACTTCGTGATAAAAAAAAAGTATTTGTCAAGGGTAATTACTCGAGTCTGAAGCATATAAAGTATATTATATTCGCAATATTACATTGAGTTTTATTTAAATCGTATTTTTTTCTTTTATATATATATTTAATTATACAAATTATATAACAAATTATTTTGTATCACGACTTAGTTATAACGATCACAGTAATAAATTGTAAAATAACAGTAAATACGAGTACCTATTATATAAATAAATATATTCATATGGTATAGTACAGTTTAATGTACATTTCTAGAAACTAGCAAAGTATTTGAAAAGTAAAAAAGAACATTTCCATTTTCTTTAGTGAAAAATTATATTTATTAATTCCTAATAATTAATTTCCACGATTGAAATTAATATGCAAAATTCACTTATATTTTACGTGTTGACCTTTTGTAGAGTGTATACAGTATTCTATAGACAACACACATTATATTATATATACAATAATGTTATTTTATGTATATTATTTATTATTGTTTACTACGTAAACTGTTTTTACTTTCCATGAGTATTATTGTTATAATATATTAACTAAATCTTATCAATATTTTACTACTTAATTTACTTTTAAAAATTAATAATTTATTATTATTAAAATCAACTTCTTTTTTCGTATTAATAGGTATATATAAACACTTTTATGTAGAAGATAACATAAATAATATTATAATATATTTGTGACAAGGGTCTTTCTTGGGCCGTTTGTAATTTTCATGTAATTTTCCCTAGCCGAATTTAAAAACCAATCTGTCCCTAAACGTATGATACCTATTACAATTTACAGTAAAGTTACAAAGAAATCAATTATCACAAAACAGGACATTATAACTACCTACTTAGAGAATTTAAATAACGATGTCTGCCGTTTGGTTCGCATTTGGATGGTAATTAACGATAATATTTGACGCGGTCAACGAGTATGGGGAATTTATTTCTGCTCGATACAACCGAGACTGTGGTCTTTATTAAAAAATAATATAACAGGACGAATTTAATTTAAATTTATTTTTTATTTTTATCTATAAGTGCGACCTTATAAGTTATAACGACTTCAATCGATGTGTATACGTTATGAACGATTATAATTATTCGTCTATACGCAATCGTGTCTTGTACAGGACGCTCGCATTAAAGTACAACGACGATGAAATAATGAATAATATTATAATGCGGTATAATACGCGTTGGTATTAATAATATAACATTATGTACCACGAATTGTTGTTGCACGGTCATTTCGTATACCGCGAGCATGGTAATCAGTAATCACTCGTTGACCCTTATAATACTAGTCGCGGTATACGCGGTATATTTACTGCTACTGCGCGCGCATATACATCCTGCAGTCTCTCGATATAAATAATAATATTATTATTATTATATAAATTTGCATAACGATATTACACGCGTAATATAACCGCGAGCATTATATAATAATAATATCCTTTCCGGGCGGATTTCTTGTAAAACGGTCGTTGGCACGTCGGGGATGGTCGTCGCGTATAATATTTAACCCGAGTGCGCGAAAAACGGTCATCGAGCAGAGAATTAATAAATTAACCGGACACCGATTAGAACGGCAACGATACCTTAAATAATTATATTATATGCATATAACGCGGTAGTTAGTATATATTATATTATATAGTTTTACCATGGTCGGCGAGGGGAAGAATTATTCGCAAAGAGGTTGGATATAATAATATTATATAGGTATTATAATATTATTACGTATTATAATATGTACGCGAGCAAAGTGACGCGCCCGAGTTTTCCTTTTGTATCGGTTCGTTGATTTATAGCGTTCATCCATCATGTTGCCCCGATGGTAAGGTACAGTAGCGTCGGCTTTTGAACATTTTTTTTTCTTCTCTCTCGAATCTAAAAATAGTCTCCACTCTCTCTCGCTCTTTCTCTTCGTCTTTCTTCCGCCACGGCCGTGATCGTCTGGCCGATCACCTTCCCCTCCAAATTATATACACGCGGTCGTTCTGGGGGGCGAAAGAAAAAAAAACACGAACAAATCTCCCGAAGAGACGACGTTAATTAATTTCATTTTTAGCCAACTCTTGAACGGTTAATCTCGGGATAATAATATTATATACGTTAGGTTTAATAATAATTATATTTTTATTGCGGTTACTATAATATATCATATTAGAAAATATATACGCGTCCATCCGAGAACTTGTAAAATAATAATATTATTATCTTGTATTTTATATATTTATGAAAATAATCGTGTATTCGTAATGATAATATTTCCGTTAAATAAATATAAAAATATTAATATAATATAAAAGAGTCTGCGTACGATAATAAATGGAAATTTGAGAAAAACCGCAACGACCGTTCCACGCCAAAGACTATTGTAATATTATTATAGATTATAATAATATTATACCCAAATAACCTTAATAAAATAATAATGTTATGCGTTTTAATAGATGTTCCGACCGCCGCGACCAAAACGAGTTAAAAACAATAAAATTAGTCCGGGTACGTCCGTTCGTCTTGTACGCACGTGAGTGTAACGATACGTGTAATGATGTTATAATATATTACAAACGATTTCAGAGGGTGGTTAGGGTCATTCGCCATAAGTTCACTCCCCGCCCATACGAAAATACATAATAATATATAGGTATATTATTTCGCGTCGTGGATTTTTCCTCGAAAACGTATTTTTATTATTATTTCGTATGCTTATTTTTTGTTATTTTCTATTCCTTATAAATATATTGACGTTAATTCGTACGATTTATTATCATACAGGTGTCTAAACTGAACACGATTATATTTTTATCTCGTAATAATTTTCCCCATTGGTATAATAATAATATCAATTTTTACGTTTTATACGAGTTCTAATTTATATCATATTGCGTAAAATTATAATTTTAGTTACTACGAGATAATTATTATTGTAAATGATTAAAAATATAACGGTATACAAAATGTAATGTTACAAAAAAAAAAAAAAAAAAAAAAAAAAAAATGGGAAAAATTCCTCAATTATTGAACGTGTATTTCCACAGTTCTTATGAAATAATCGTATTTTAATCGTCGCGCAATGAAGTGAAAATTATAATACATTCCAATCATACTGATCGTATATAATATTAAATAGAATAAAATGTTAAATTTATACCATCTACTATTTATATTTGTTAAAATATCAATATTTTATCATAAACATAATATTTTCATAATTATTCATCAGGAATGTTATCGTGCTCCGCGAATAATTAATATGATATTATTTACAATTGCAGTAATCAAGTATAGCGTATAGCAGTTAGTAATAATATTCTCGTATTGAAGGGTGCACGGATAAATTTATATACAAAATACCAAAAATTATTTTGAATTGTATGGATTCCTAGTTTGTTTTATTATCAAGTATACTAGGAATAAAATTTAATAATAAAAATATAATATAATATATTGATTACGATAATTAATAGAAATTTAATTTATTATTATATTTACAATTTACAATTTTTATTTTATTTTAATAAAAAATATTGTCTTAAATGTAATAATTAATAAGTAATCAAATAAAATATATTTTAGACTTTTAGCGAAGCGAAAAATGTATTGGTTTTTTTTATGTTTTAATGCATGAAGACACTTTTTCGACCCGAAATAATACTCCAATTTCACGAAAAGAATGTGTTTCCGGTTGGAAATTGGATGTAGATAGTACTTTATTTAGGACATTTTTCGAATTTCTGGAAATTGACACTATGCGATAGGAAAAACGACCAAAAAATGATGAAAAAATGGAATTTTTCACGAAAACTGAAATTTCGACGAATTCGATTTTAATATTTTACGATAAGTGAGACAATTTTGAACTTCAAATCTTTTTGGTGGTTTACATAGATACTTACTATATATATGTGATAACTTTTTGGAACCATTATGTTAATTTTTCTACAAAATATAGAACAATTAAATAAATATTTTATAAAGTTCTCGTTTTTATCTATAATAATATAATGTTCGATAAAATTGGCAATTTTCGGTTTTAAGGTCTGAAAAATTTACTGAAGTATACTCATATTTTTAAACATGATACCAAAATATTAAAAGAATCTCAAGTCTCAACTTTTTTTCTTTATAACTATTTAAAATAGATATTTTTGGTGTAATAGAAACTCTAAGAATTCATATAAATTTTCTTCTTATTATTTATCAATACTTTAAAAAAATAATTATAACTTTTTAAAAAAATTATAAATTTTATTGAATCATACTTCCATATTCGTTAACATAATTCTGAAATATTTAGAAAAATTTCAAATATCAATATTTTCATACGTATTTAAAGTTAAAATTTTAGGTATTTAAAGTATATTTATATGGATTTTTCTTATTATATTTCAATATTTTACAATAATGTTAAATGTTTTTTTTTTTTTTTGTAACTGTTTAGAATAAAAAGAAGAGCTGATACTATTGTGGAAGTGATACAGGTCTGAAAAAGATATTGTTAAATTTTGATTTAAATTTGAATGCAATTATAAACCATTAGTCCATTACATTCGAAAAACGATTCTGTGCGAATTATTGTCTGATTTGGGTATTTAGGTATGATGATAAGTGTAAAAATTTTAATCAATACATATATTATTATCTGATGAACTTAGCTGAAATAAAAGTAAAATAAAATACGTATTTTCCTAGAAAACCTATAACATAGGTTAAATGATTATGTTTAAAGTTATATTTTGTAAACTTTCACACCAAAACGATAATATGTTAACGATATAATTACGAATTATTTATGTATTATACAATTGTGGATTATGGAATTAAAAATATTTGGGAGGGTTGTATTTAAATATATTTATATTAGGTGTATCGTTGAATTGGATAATGTTTTTTATTACACTGCGAAATGAAACTATACGTAAAACGTCAATTGATTTAATTATCATACTAATTTCGTCGTAATTTCGTTTTGAATTCAGAAACAATTTAATAGTATAATTCCATATAAAAACTGGAATAGTCAACATGTTACAGTTACTTTTAACGAGTGCGGGGCCCACAATAATAATATTATTGTTACGTATAAAACGTATAGGATTTTATATATACTTTCATTTATAACGTAAATGCAATTTTTATGTTCAACTATTGGTACCTACCTTTAAAGTTTAGCACTTTCTTGCGCGAGATATAACGTTATTTGAACAGCTATAGAATTTTATTACTTGTTTTATGCGATGAACATTTTGTGAATTTATGGATTATAAAAATAAATAAATAAATATAGACAAAAACAAACGACGAGGGAACGTAGGTTTTTAGTGTCCGCACGTTCCGTAAGCCAGTGTTATATCATTCTCCCAGAGAACAACACACAACGAAAAGCACTGGAAACGAATAAAAATATTATTCCTATACAATGAAAATTATTACGTATTATAATATTCGAAAAAACGAATACGGTGAATAATATGTTTCTGTTCTATGTTTATCTTTCCCCCAAAACTTTTATATTAATCGTACATATTATAACTTATTCGTACATATTATAATAGTTTAGAAATTATAATTAAGTCCGATGCAAAGTATTTTTATTTATTTCTCGATGTTAAATTATTTAATACTGATTATTTTAAAAACCAAATGCATAGTCTTATTTTCGACCAATGAACATTAATAGTATTATTGACTGCTACAGTTATTCATGAACTTCAGAATTATATTTCACATTGAAACGGAAGAATATATTCCAATATAATAATGGTTAATCCTGTATTAGTCGATCGAATGATAAAAAATTATTTTCTATCGGATCTTTTTACAGCAAAAATTAATAAGCGGTACTCTGCAATTTTTTCTAGTTCACGGAGCGTGTATTTTTTATTTATATTATTTTTAAAAAAACATTAACGAAAGTCTGAAACGCACTTAAACGCATAATATTAATATTAAATTTTTCCTCTATATATACTAGCATTTACCTTTTACTAGTTTTCGTTAAGCGATACACCAATAAAGCGATACTAATGTAATATCCGAATTTCGCGAGTTTTTGTTAAATTACATGTCACAAATTTGCAAATCACCTACCGACAAATTTGTAACGCTCGTTTAAATGTAATTCACGAAAACCAAAATACAATATATCATGATAACGGACTATAATTTATAATCGATTGCGAGACGCATGTGATATTATCCAAAAAGTGGAACGATAACTTTCATTATGTATATTTGTTTTTATAATATTTTTTCGTAATACAGAAATATTCTACGGACTTTGGGTGTCATTTATTCAACCTAACCTAATAATAGTCGTTTTAATTTTTATAATATTCGTTTAACTTTAAAATCTTCTTTCTATTTTCCATAAAGATAGAAAATATCAAAGAAAATGTACGATTTTAGTATAAAAACAAAATCGAAAATTCACACGATTTTATTATAATATAGCGTTTATTAATATTAATTTAAATTTAAAACAAAATTGATATTATTATTTGTTATATTACAATAATTACGAGTATTATTCCTCGTGAAAAGGCTAGTAAAATACGTATTAGATAAGACAATTTATAATTTTATGGATTTTTTTTTTTATTATCATTGAAATTTGGTTACAATTTATTGGTACTTTATACAACAAAATGTTTTCTCACTGTCACTATTATATAATATGTATGGTGAACTATATTACACAATTCTATTTAAATAATTGCATAAGCGCACAGTGCTCGCACTTATACAATATTAAAATAATCGTATTACATTATTAACTCGCAGGCACATACGACGACGGTATGAATTTATTTACCGTATATATTATAATATAATATATAATAATATATGCATATATATATATTATATACGTTGGCATGTATAAATAAATAAAGGCAGAATGGTATTATTACATTGGCAGAAGCGGGAAAACACCAATACCCAATCCCTACAGGGAATATAACGAGTCAACATATTTATACGTCGTATATAAATGGCCCAATAAACCCTAATATGAAAAAAAGAAAACTGAAAAAGATACTAGACCGCCACCAATATCTCTTGACGTTTTTAATGCCAAGAACCACCATAAAACTTGACGATCGCAACGTTCGCTTTTCTTCTTTTATCATATTATTATTATTTTTATTATTATTATATCCGAACTATAATATAATACAATATATTATAATATATATATATATTATATTTACAAGTGTATGGATTGAACGGATTTTGGAATCTAACGCTAGAGACGACATAATAATATAATATTATATATTACCTATTATGGGCCTGTTTTCACGAGAAATGAATGTACGATATGAATGCAATATTATATAAACGAGAATAGGGGAAAATTTTTAAAAATGTATTCACCCCAAACAAAAACTATCATTCGCATGTGATTATTGTGTACTTTTTTGTAATTTGGTGGTTACTTTAAAATGAGGGTCAATAATGAAATCGAAATATTAATCTATAATTTATTTTCGGTAGGCCGATAATTTCGATTAATTATTTATTTTTTATATACATTTTTTACATATTTAAAATTTTATAGGTACTATGTTTAGGTAGTAATACAATATATCGTTTGTGTTAATATGTTAACGTAAAATCTCACGAAAAATAATAAAAATAATATGTGATATATTTTTATATCATTTTCATCAATTTATTAACTTGAATTGTAATGAAGATTTCTAGAACTTATTAATCATTAAATAGAAAAAAATAAATAGATCATAAAATCTCTATAAAGTCCGTGATGTGTTAAAGTAATAATATAATATAAACGTTAAAAATAGATATTATTACGAGACACAATATTTTTGTACGTCATTCGTATGCTGTTCGCATTCTGCGAGTGATTCGGTGTGATTCGTAATGTGAATACACTAACATTAAATTTCTTATGGCAAGCCAACCGGAAACTTTTCAGACCTGAACTGTATACTGAAATAAAGAAAACCTAGTGACTTTTAAAATACGAGTATTTTCATAAAGTTTGAATTATTATCAATAATGTAAAGGGGAGGTGTAAACGTCGTAAAATTCGTCGAAATGAATATAAATTATATTCAGGAGATCTAAACACGATTAAAATTACTGATTTTTTTTTTCTTTAAAATAATATTATTAACATATTTATATTATTTTTAGTAACATAATGAAAACATTTTAGTATAATAAATGCATAATTAAAACAACATACAATTTATCGCACAACTTCAATTATAATATTATAATTGCAACATTCGTGTAGATGATTAAATCAAAATTTAAATTTCATTATCATACTCATACATATTGTAAATTTAAGTAAATTTTTATTATGTAATTAAATTATAATTATTAATGTGACATAAAGAATAAATTAAATTTTAATATTTGTTTAATAACAATAATAATTATAGAAATTATTTTAAAATATTATTATTATATATATCTAAATAATTTAATTAACAAATTATTGAATTTTATAAAAAAAATTACGATAATTTTTTTAAATAGTAGAATAACCTAACCTTAGTGACCTTACCTAGTTATACAATAAATATACATACAATATAATATTATAATTCTAATTAAAATAATTTTTGATGGTAGATTTTCACTTCATCAATTAAAATGATTACGTTTTTAAATATAATTATATTATAATAGGTGGTAATTAAAATTCCTCTTTAAATATTATTTTATTGAAAGTGTCAGCTTTTTATAATAATTATAAAATATTATATTATTATTATTTTATTATAATTATTTACTACTCAGAAATGAGCATTCTTAGATTCTTGTCAATATTAATAACATATAACTACAATAAATAATGCAAGGATGTTGGAGAATATTGTGATATCATGAATTCATGAGTATAATTTAATGAAATTGCACGGATATGGGTATAATAGCTCAAAGTTTCTCTCGTGGTGGTGATGTGAAGTACATATTATTATTACTACCACTATAGAGAGAAATCCAAGGTAATATAATTCAAAGATTGAAGACTAATAGCAATTTAGTTAGTTTTATTTGTGTTCATTGTGTACAATAATATATAAATCAAGTGATTGCAATTACTTTGACATTTCTATTGGAAGTTTAAGTAAATAATACGAGTATATAAAGTGAATCTTTAATAAAACAAAATTTACAGAAAATACCGTAAAAATATATGATATAGATATCACTATTGCAACTTTATTAATACACTAGACGGGTACCTACTTTTTAATTTTGAATACTTGTTCAAAAATAACTTGTAATAAATGTTTTTTTAGCTAAAAGAATTTAGTTATTTGTTATATATTTTGGCTTGATATGAATTTAATAATAATAAAGGAACAATATATTATATTTTTTGTTTTAAATATTATAATTAATATTACTGTAATTTATATTATAATTAATTTAAAATATAATCCGTTAGATATTGTCATGTGACTTAAATATAACAATATAAATAATGTTAGCTATTTTTGATTCATTCTAGTATTTTATAATATTTATAAATATATAATGATCAATTATTTTATTATTATTTTTTTTTTTTTGTTTTTTAAAGTGAGTTCATTTTCAATAAATATAAATTGTTTAAACCTCCAAACCTCCATTAAATAAATAATTTAAAATAAATACATAATAATTATCCTCTTTGTGATCTATCAAGATTAATAAATTTAAATTTAAACTAATACAAATGTACAATAATCATTATTTTAAAATTCATAGAGTTCATATTACTACAGAAATAAAATAGTTTATAATTACAATCATTTGGAACTACGAGTATTTTTCATTAAAATTATTTTTAAAAAAGAAAAAATTTAATACTTATAATTTATTTTATATCCATTTTTTACGCTGTCTTACAAGTGATACGAATAATATTATTTCATTTTTTTATCACTTAATTATATAGTATATAAAAATATTTTTAGTTTTAATATTATATCAAAATAATTAAATTTACATTACAATGGGTAAAATTTTATATATTATATCCTCGTGTTATGAGTGTTACCAACACTAGACCAACGTTAACCCTTATTCTGTATTTCTTATCGAATTCTAGTCAATGTGTCAATATTCGGATTATCAATCAACAAGAGAAACCACTCACAAAGAATGGTTTTCCCATCCTTTAAATTGACAACGAGCTATAAATCAGACCGAACAGCTATACTTAGGGGAAAGGATAACAAAAAGATAGTGCGTAACAAGTCAATCATCTTTACGACATTTTTTCACTCATCACTTTGATAATAATAATATTATGCCTTTGACTGCATTGGTCATTGACATGACAAATCAATATCAAATAAATAAAAGCATATTAATTTATAATTATCTATTTTGAAACCCAAGATAAGATAAGAAAAACAAATAGTCATAAATTTATTTTCCAATTTATAATAAAATTACGATTTTTTGATAATCTTAAAGTATAAAATAATCTTTAATTTTTTTTTTATAAATTAACATACTTATTAATGTAATTAAAATCTCGCCATGTTTATACATAATATATTTTATATTGTAAGAATTAAAATAAATAATAATATTGTTGATTATAGAAATTAAAATTACTTTTAATACCAGAAAAATACATTAATTATAATATTATAATATGTACCATATAGCTTATCCGAATAGACCGAAAAAAAATTTACGAATTAATTTGAAATGACTAAATTTTAAAATATTAAATTAGTAGGTAATATAGTAATTTTATACAGATAAATATGTGTTATGTATATAATAAAAAAATGTAAATATAGTATTACGTTAATCAATAATTATATCAGATTGTTAAATAATTAGAATTCAATACATTTTTTTCATATAAAAATTATTAATTTAATGTCACGTATAAATAAATAATTTGCTAATAATTTATAATACGAGTAAATTTATTATATTAAATATATAAACGAAATAAAATAAATTAATAACTTAACACACACGTAATATATAATTTTTTTTCAATCCATGCTATATCAGAAAATTATTTAATAATTATAATCGTTGAAATAATATTTCGTGTGAATATTCACGATATTATTATAATAATACAAAAATAATTATATTTATTATTATTTTATTTATATACTATGTATTTTTCTAGAAAATATCAAATTTATAATATTGAAAATTATTAAAAATTTTTTTTAAACCAATAATAATATAGGTAACTTTCTTTTAAAAAAAAAAAAAACAATATTTTAATGATAACTAAAGAAATCGTTAAAATAAAATAATATTTGTATCGACTTTTTTAATATGATATTATATCTAAATAAAAATATATATTTTTAAACGGTCTATATTTCTATAATAACAATCTAATAATAGTGTGTAATCTCGTCTTTTACATATAGTAATTATAACCTTTAAACCAAACAATAAGTACAATTTTTTTTATTTAACACATATTATTATATTAATATTATTAGATTAAAAAATAATGTGATATTATTCTTAGTGTTCGAGTGACACGTGTGAGATAATAAAAATAACAATAATAATAATAATATGTATGAAAAGACATAATAATATAATATTATGAACGGCGAGAGGTAAACGTTTCTTTGTCGTTTCCGTCTTCTTTTGATGTTATGCTCGAGAATTCATAATATTATTTGTCTCGTAGGTATTATTATTATTATTATTATTATTATTATTATTATTATTATTATTATTGTGCGATAGCTCTTTGCCGCGCACATTTCGACGGTCTTTGGCTTAAAAATATACCGCAGTAGAACTTATAAAATATATTTTCATATAATATTATTATAAATTATGTACTGGAAAATGTATAATGCGCCGACAAGTTGTGGAGGTGTTTGGGCGTGCAAACATATTGTTAAACCGCTTTCATCGTGCCTTGCCGAGCACACGGTTATACATGGTACCCACATAGTATAATATAATATAGTGTTATCAATTTCCACTCTTCGCGGAGGGATGAAAAATACGCGAACGTACACGAAAAGACTTTACGCGGAACAAAAATATTATGTAAAAACGCGATACACATTATTTAATAATAATATAACGAAGAACTTACTATAATACACGGGGGTTTGTTTTTCACGAAGTATAGAATATTATAAAAATAAAATATATTACGAAAACGTATACAACATTCGTGTGCGCCGGAAAAATTTATATTATTTAGGAATTTCGCGCGCGTGATGTAGGTACCTAACCGCGGTCGGATATTTTCCCCGATCTTTTGCCGTTCTCGTTTTATTATTTTATATTTTTTTTTCTTCTATTCATCGTCTTTTTTATTCTATAATATATACGCGATATTATAATATTTTATTCCGTATATTATAATATTGCGTTGTACGAGCATACTCGTATAACGATATCGAGGACGTAACAATATTGAAATCGCTTACTTGCGAAAATACGCGTAATATTAACAGCAGACGAATAACCGAATATAATAATAATGCGTATTCGTAGAAATTCGATTAAAGTGGCACCGTAAATAATAATAATAATGTGTAAGAGCGTTTTTCCGCAGCCAGTGTTGTTCAAACTTTGGAAATACCTGAACGCCGCCGGCTCGTTATATTGCGTTATTGATTCTGGTCACCGAACAGTGGTGCCCAAAGGGGGTAAAATAAGATAATAATATTTTAACGGAATATAATTACACGAGATACAGACAGAGAGAAAGAATGAGAGAAAACAGCAAATATAAATTCATAGACAAACACTAGAAACGCCACGGGTTTTATTACTTTTGGGTTTGTCTTATACATACGGATCTGGGAAAATTTAATTTAATTGACTTTAACCGTGCCCAATGTTTGTCGCGTCTCGTTCTGAGTTATATTGTCCGCTAAACTTTCGACAAAAAGAATCGTGGTATTCATAAACACGATTTTCACATTTTCATTACATTTCGACATTTTTCTATAGAATTAAATTAAATATTATTATTATTTTTATATTTATTTTTATCGTTCAAGATCTGTGTAGGAATTTCGATGATTAAAATTACACTTACAAATTTTATAATAACGAATTAATATTATAATTCGGTATTTCATTTTTTAAATATTATTTCTAATGGACAAAAAACAATACGTATATTATTGTATGACTGCTTTCTTATAATAATGGCTATTTTTATTAATATTTATAATACTGCACATTTATGTATAAATTATTATAATATTATGTTCAAATCAAATATTTCTAAACGATTTAAATTAACGAACGGAATAGTATTATATTGAGCAATTTATAAAATCATTGTTTAATAAAAAAAAAATTAATTAGAGTAAGATTTAACAATAATAATAATTATTATTTTATGCGCATTTATAATAATATTATATTATTATTCATTACGCTTTGTTAAAAAAAGCGTTTGTATATTTAATATAAAATGAAAATATAAAAAACGTAAAAAATTTGTTTTTCATAATATTTTCTCTTTTTCTCGTACCAAATTATTGTATTAGTTTTATACAAAATCATAAACACATAACAATAAATTATTGATTTGAAACGTATAATTTATGTATTGTACAAAATACGCTATTGCAATAGGTACTTATTTTAAACTTTAATGAGTTATTCGTAAAAAATCGTATTAAAACGAATTTTTACAAAATGGCGGCAATTTATCCGTTAAATGCGTATATAGTTAGTAATTTACTGTTCAAACAGACGCAATTTCTTGCCGTTTTTTTTTCTATACGATATTATTATTAGAAAAAAAAATAAATATATTTAATACATTATTATGTATAACACGTAAAATATAATATTATGGTCGTTGTTATACGGGAAAGAGAAAAAATCCGTACGCGCCATTAAATATATTACAATATTTTTGCTGTTAAGTCTTAAACAACGACGAAATATCATAATCCTTCTACAAACTGCGTACCGCGGCGCGCTCGGTGTCTTAACCGTCTTACCGTCAAAGACGAACGTGTCGAACGGCCGGCGGAGGGTAATGCGTGAACCTCGAATGCGGTTTTCTGTAAAATAGCTGCTTGCTATCTTATGCCGCAAACACGGTATGTGCCGCAGTCTGTTAAGCCCCGCCATTTTTAATACCGATTAAAATAACGGTCACGTAAAAGACCTTAAGACGGTTTTATTTTTATTTTTTTTTTCGCCCGCTTGCCGGTTCTAATTTATCCCCGAGTCCGGATTAAGTCAATTGTGCCGCGTCGCACGTGTCCGTCCGGTCGGTCGGTCCGAGACGTCGCGGAGATACGAAGAATATTACGCCCCGACCGCGGTCACACGGCCAACGAAAACGCATTCGTTCTGGACGACGGTCTGATTCGCGTCCGCCGTCAATATAATCACAGAATATGACAATCAGAATGGACACTGATAAGAATTTAGTAAAATCAGTCGCCATTTTCTTGGATGCGATGTTATCATTGTTTATACTATGCTATCAATGATAAATTGCATATTCTGTGTTTATGTGTTTATTCTGCGACTATTTTGAATTGTGAACCCGTACTTGTCTAGTGTCTACCTCTACATACTCGTATTTTATCATGTGTTAACATTGATAAAATCGTATCCGAGAACATAGTGACTGTTTTGTGATAAAGACTAAGTGTCCACCCCCTGCTATAACTATAATAATATGTAACAATGATAATAATAATAATTACGATGGCACTACGTAAAGTACGCGTAATTTGGAAAATAACGAGCGACACGCGGTTAAGCGATGACCGTTGTCCAGAAAAGCGCCTTACGGTGTCATTCGCGGTCCGATGATACGATACGAAACTCGACCGTGGTATAGTCGCTGTAACAAGCACGCGTGTCCTCTCGGGTAGTCGACGCCGAAAACCATATTGTAGAATATTGTATTATAAAGATGTGATGGGCGGTCGGTGGTGGAGTCGTGCGATCAGACTTCGTGATCGGATTTTGCCGTCGACAGGCGAAATATGTATCGCGTACGGATAAGGTAAAAAATAAAACTGCTTCGGGGCACAGAGAAAACGCTTAGGTATAATACTGCTGGCAAAACCATATAGGACCTACCCCTCACGTTTCTACCCCATTGTTATCGTTGTAACTATATTACCCCTCTTGCACACTATCGTAAAGGACCCAAAACGGTAAACCGAGAGCACACATATGAGATTTTATTATATTTCCGTATACTGCGTATAGATTATTATATTATTATCATTATTATTATTATACGAAGTACGAATACACAAGCGTGCGTAACGCCGCCTACGTTTTTTGTTACTGTTAAAACGCATTTAATAATAATAATAAAATTATTATTATTATTATTATTATTATTATTATTATTATTATTATT
>JAIUCT010000001.1:9056913-9084850 GCA_021307375.1 Tetraneura akinire | reverse complement strand
CACTTACTTTGTATTTGATAATAAATTATTACGCGGAAGATAATATATTTTTTGTACAGTTTTTAGTTAAAAAAAAAGTAAATTTCATATCGTCCCTTTGATCCAAGCATAAACTTTTTCGAGTTATGCGAGTTTTGGTTGAATATTCTAAAATAATATGTCTAATTCTAGTTAAAAAAAAAAAAATTAAAGCTAGCATACTTAATATTATGAATCATTTATTATTTAGTAGGAATACGTAAAAAATATAAATACCAGATACACGGTAATGAAATGATTTTATTTTTTTCTACGTTATATTTATATAGAACGCATTAATATAATATACGCATCGCTACCGAACGTGTCGACAAATTTGATATCAACTACTGAAATTACAACATTTCACCTGCTACATTTTGTGTACGTACTCACTAAAAGTAATAATCATGGCTATCAAAATTCTACACGGAATACACGTTTATGTGCGGTATAATATATTTAAGAGTTCGGTTAAAAACGTATACTGGGTTAAAGGTAATGAGAAGTGATAAATATTAGAAGGAGACGAGTATACGCCATTTGTAACAAACTCTATTAGTCTGTGTGTTCAGAGTGTATATTACATGCGGCAATTTGTGTGTACATTATATTACTATGATCTTTGGATTTTCTAAGAAATATTCAATGCAAGTTGATTTAAAGAATTTTGTTTTACAATTACGTTTTAACAAATTCATAAGCATCCGTAAATAATTATCATTATTACGATAAAAATATATATACTCGTATATATAAATGGAATTATTTTTTAAATTTTTAATCGTGAAATATTTAAAAATAATTCATTTTTATTACCTAACGAGCGTAAAAGTATTTAAAAAAAATCGTTTGCCTTTTTATAAATTTTATTAAATTTAAAAATATATATCTTAACGATTATTATGTTTAACTCTATGTAGTATTTACAAAAGGTAATATGAATATGTAGTACTTAATTCATAAATCATAATTCAAAATCTAGAGAAATTATTTGTCCATCCGTGTACGTTTAAGTAAAATGTATATATGATGCCCATTGTGTAAATCAGTACCTACTTATATATAATAAAATTAATTATTTCATGTAATGAGTAGGTACCATTTGTAAATGGGATCATTATACAAGTATTATAATACAACAAAATATTCAAATAAAAAATAAATTATACATTTATTAAATTTTTTGAGGAAACAATAAAATTAATTCTTAAATATTTATTCAGTTTATAAGTACCTAATACAGAATAAAAACTTTTTAGGTACGAGTATTTACCAATTTTTCCATCAGGTTTGTCTCCGTAGACGTAACTAGAACTTGAAGTTAGAAGAAGCTTGAGCTATAGCCATTTTTTATTTACATAATATATAAAGTTATTATCTAAAGTTAAACATAATTTTTATTAAATTTAGCTTACAATTTGGGGGTATAAATTTGTTTAAGAACCCTGAACCCTTGAAATTGATGATAATAATAATAGCATACAATTTAATCGATCAAATAATTTATAATTATTGTAAAATGATATTGCCATAGAACGTAAAGTTTACTAACTGTTTACTGATACAATTGATATAATATTTTTTTTTCATTTAAGCCATAGGATTAGATTACACGATTTTTTTTAAAATTGCATTTTAAAATTTTTTAGATAAATCAAGATCATAAATTAGATAAATATAATATATTTACATATTATGTACTCGTATAATATGAAAACGAAATTTTATTTTTAATATATTTAGTTTAATTAGTTACCTACTCAAAAAATAAATAAACAATTTAATACAAATGTGTAATATATCAAAGGTTATTGACAGAGATAAATATAATGTGATATATTGAATTTCGTTATTATGGTAATTATTGTTAAGAGTATTGGTAAAATAATATTCGGCAGTTAAAAGACTTATACTTATGGTATCTACAAGTAAATTATTGTTTTATGTAAACGTCGTTTTTTTCTCTCTTAAACTCGGTTATTTGACTTGCTGTTTATGAATAAAGTATTTAATCATTTATGAAAAGTATTTTAAGTTGTAACTGAAGACGAACGTTGAACAAAGGGAATAAACCGAACAATAGTTTATGCTCCACTCTAATAATATTATTAAACTAAAGTGTGTAAAATAATATAATATTTTAAGAATGTATTTATGCTAAATTCATTAATATGCGCAATTATATTAATTATATAACGACGGAACACACTTTATCACTAGTTTCTCACTTATTCTCATTTACAAGTATTTTTTCATTCATGCTGTTTCTTAGTAAAACGAAGTGTACACGTGCACATAACAAAATAATAAAATTTACTATAAATAATAAGGAAATAAATTGTGGCGTTTTATATATAAAATACATATTAAGAGCGTATACTATTAATAATATACTATTATACGTTTATATTATGGTCTACAATATTATTAGTTATTTCATTGGACAACTAAATACTTACGGAATTTAAAATAATACTTTAATAATTTCTAAAAAAAAAAGTATTCTATGGGTATATTTTGTTTTACAAAATCATTTTATTTTATTTTAGGTTATATGGTTATGTCATTGTGTAACCTAAAACAATCCTAATAATTATTTACAATACAATTTGTTGAAATTGTAAACTAAATTAATATAGTTTTGAAAATTTTAAAAATATTTTATATTTTTATATTTCTATTTTAGTATTATAGTTTATCGTAAATAAATTATTTCGTAATATTCATAATAAATAATAATATTATAAAAAATAATCTGTTACCTGTTATACGTATTTTTATGTGTGTCTAGGCAATTTTAATAAACGTATTCACCCGAGATTCGAAATTGCCTATATAATGCGCCGTGTCATATTAATAAATTTGATGACACATAAAATGTTAATAATTCATAAAAGAAAAAAAAGAATAATTAAATCATAATTATACTATCATGAATGCATCCATTTTTTTAAATTTAAAAATACTAATGAATTATATTGTAATTTCATATTCAATAATAATTCATATTAAATGATATCCCTCACAACAAGATTGAATTTAGGACTTTATATATTTATTACTTTGATCAAATAATACAATAATGAAAAATGTAATCCTCGTCGTTGATATTTAATAAAAAAAAAAATCCGATCGAATGCTTTAATATTATTAACATCAAAGTATTTAATTATGTCAGCATAGGTAATATTATAAAAATGATCGATCGATAATGAAAATGTAACGACAAATTTTATATTTGTACAAGAGTACATTTATTTTCGAACTGATTAAGATTTAATATCAATTTTGTATTAAATAGAAAATTAAATTATGAAATATACGAGTAATATAATATGCTATATTTAGTAATCGAAGATGATATGAAGTATATTACATCTGTGTATAATAATATTAAACCTAACTTATGTTGCGGTTTATATACTTGACCACTAGACGTATCTAACATGTTGATATACATATAAGAAAACTTTCAGTTTTACGATCATGATTCATTTTTATTTGTTCATCATTAAATTTTGTTTTAGTATTTAATGAAAGGTTTGTCATATGGTATGTAACGTACGAGTATTCTAATAAAATAACGAAAATACTGTAAATAATATATATTTATAAATATTATTATACGAGTAAAACATAAAATTATTAAGTCATCATCAAATTAGTATTTTCATCGAACGATCGATTGAGATGATATCCTACCGTCTAAACACCTTAAACTGTTAGTGGCAATTTATAATATTATATAATATAAATATTATATTTTTATGATATTTCGTTGTACGAAATATGTTCTATAATGAATTCATGTTTTAAATAAATTGAATTAATATTACAAAATCTGAGGTACCTATATCGTTAAATATAACATTTTATATATTGTAATTTAATTTGTATATTATAATGCAATTAAATCATTATTCAAATTATTTTTAGAGCACCATTTGGTGAAAACTTAATGGAGGACTGTAATTATGTATAAATTTACCTCTTATTTTTACAAGATATAAAATATTTACCTAATTACATTAAAAAAAAAAAAAAAAAACCATCCCTGACCGAAAATAAGATATTATTTTATCCTGTCAGGGCAAGTGCAAACATTATTTGTTTCTTTACATTTTTTTTTAAGAAGATTTTCGAATTACTGCCAACAGAATACCATTTCTAGGTATTTAATTACTTTATTGTGTGTGTGTGTGTGTGTGTGTAAAGTTTACGTAATTTTTATATAAGAAGAGGGGAAAAAAGAGCAATTATTATTCGAGCAGTTCTTACGTGGGCGACCTACACTTTTTTTTTTTTTAATCGCAGACAACGTGCAGAATTAAATTAGTCGTTGAAAAATTCCAAGAAATAAATTCGTTAAACTCAGACACGTGGGTTTGGTTCTATACGTACGTTATATTATTTTATTGTAGTGACGTATTCAGTTGTGTTTCGGGGGACGGTAAAGATGCCGAATAAAGAACGGATTCTTGACTCTGGACAATCGGTGAAATTCGTTTCGAATTTTTTCTTCGCTATCATATCTTTAAAATCGCAATGACATTTAATGATAATATTATTATTATTATTACTATAATAATGTATTCTGTATACAGGAATTATTTCTGCGGTTGATCTGGCGGGATTAGAAAACCGCTGTACGACGGTCGGTGTTTTGAGGCGGCGGAAACGAACGAAACGCGACGCAGGCGACCGACAAAAACGATTGCACAATAATTACAAACGGGCAAAACTCGCTTTTCTAATTAAGAACAAAACGGAGAGCTAATCGGGCGCCTAATACTTCACCGGCGGCGGTGGCGGCCTACGGAAATCTGTCGTAATGAAAATTAATAGCGGTGCGCGACTTCACTTCGAGACGTTTTAAACGCGATACGCAGCAAGAACGACCGGGAACGCGACGAGGTTATTATTAGTCTTTCTCTTTTACAGCCTCTTCTAGTCCGCCAAACGTCTGATTTATTTACATCCGTATATTTCTGCCGCATAATTTTTTTTAATTATACAATAATATTGTATCCGCCATACGCGTTGAATTCTCGTACTCGCGTCATTCCTCGACATATTTTATACGAAAATTGAATGACTATCTGATGAAAAACCAAACAAATCGGTGATATCGAACCGAGAGTTAAGTAAAATTACTGTACAACGTTAAAAAAAAAATAATAACTTCCACGAGGGTAATACAAAAATTATATCGTTACGTTCTAGTATAAAATATCTTTTTTTTTTTAATATTATGACTCGTTAAGTTTTTGAATTAATAATAAATATACGCTAACAAAAAATGATTTTATAACATATTATATTGTATTATTTTATAATAATGTTACGAGTGCTTGTGAAGTGTATAAAGCTTGAAATATGGGTACTAAAATTTAAATTGGTTTGTCGTTCCATATTGTAATATTAATCTGCTCTGTAAGCATTAAGGGTTAATCTAGGGTATTATTATGATGTGTCCTTTTAATATTTTGTAATAGTATAATGGAGTTTTATTAAAATAAATTTAGTTATTAGAATTTAAGTCTTCGGCCTGTAAATAGTATAAAATAATTTGGTATGGAAGATGTTAATAACGCAGTGTTTACCATTAAATATTTTAATTTTTGTTTGTGTATCATAATTGTTATTATTCAAAACACGATTAATACAACCATATAATTATTTGTGTTATTGTTATAATATTTAAATTTAATATCTATAATACGGTATATTTTATCTAGAGGTTGAGATATTTATTAATTGCCAGTTTTATTTATTTTAATTAATAATAATAGGTACTTACCTACAGACGCACACTTACTTTATGAAATACAAAAATAATTACCTAACCAGATACCTATTGTGATTAAAATATACATCCTATTGTAACATAACACTCTTAAATTATTATATTATTAAAACGAGCAACGTGAATAATATTTAATATTATTAGTTCGTATATTAATTATTTTTAATTAAAGCTTATATTATAACATAAAAGTTTTAAATTAGAAAAAATACTGATATTTAATAGAATCATAGATAATATTATTGAGTGTATAAAATTATAATTAACGATACAACATATAGAGATTATATATTTGATTAAAATAAAACAAATCTATAATGATAGGTATTATTTTATTTATATATTGGAATATCTAGGTATATGAAATTACTCAATGGAATATTCATTTTTATACCTATAAAGAAAATAAAATTCCAAAAAATTAATTTTATAATAAAATATAAACAAAAGAGTAAATTTCATAATATAGTCACATATTTATTTACCTACTAATAATTTTAATACATCGACAATATTTCATGACTATTGAATGTCGTTTGTTTTTTAAATCATTTATTAAGCTATGATGTTCCATAAAAAAATATATAAAAAAAAGTATTTTATATTTTGTTAAATTATGTTAAATTTGGTCATAATTCATAAACAATTTAATTTAAAGAGTAGATATATTTTTGTGAAAATGTTGATACGCTCACTTTAAAGTTTCATCAAGATTTGCTAACTTTCCTTTATTTAATTGAAAAATGAAATATTTTATGTCATAATTTTATTCTAATAAATAATAATATTTTAATAGGGCATGCAAAAATAGTATAATCAATATTAATAATTTTCTCAAGTGATAACACAATTTTATATAATAAATTATTATGCAATCTCCATGATATAATTATTTAAATAATTATAACAAATGATGTAGAATGTTTCAATTTTATAAAAAATGAAATAAATTTCAAACAACTTCCATTTTATTGAAATTAAAAAGAAAACACATCAAAATTTTCATAAAATTAAACTCTTTTAATTTACTATCTTCAAATTTCACATAATTTAAAAAAAATAATTTTTTTTATTATTATTTTATGAAACGTTTTATTCAAAAAAAAGTAATAAAGGTAATGTTTTATAATTTATAGCCTAACAAATAATTTAAATAAAAACGGCATCTCAAAATATTTATTTCTTCTTGAAAACATCTCACTTAATAAAATAATTTATCTTGGACACTGTTATTAAACAAAGAAAAAAACTATAATATTATTATATTAATAATCAAAATTAAAAAAAAAAAAAAAAAAAAAATGGATACATAATCTAATTAATTATCTTAAAAAAAATAGTTGTATAATTATTGTTTAAATGAAATAAAGGTAAAATCAATTTGTATATGTATATTTACAATATAATGTCTACATTTTATAATTTAAATTGTTTAATAATATTTAAAAAAAAATATATATAATATTAATGCACAAATAATAATAATAATAAAAACTTTTTATAAATTATCACAGGTTTAAATAATTTACTTGCATAAAATCTACTTTAATTTTCAAATTATAATAATTATAATTCAATTTAAAAATTATTTGTAGAAGGGATACAATATATTTATCATATTTGAGTATTCCACTGATAATTTGTATTGCTTTTATCAACAATTATCAAAATATAATATTTTTACAACGTACATAACATAAATTTGTAATTTAAACTAACTAAAATATGCAAATATCATGAAACATAAAACACTCCAATGCTTTTGATGCATTTTCTTATAAAAATAGCAATAATAATAAATAAAACAAAAGTAAATGTAAAAAAAAAAAAAAACATATTAAATAAACAATACTATTGTTTCTATATTATTTTTATCACATTCTTTTATTTTTTATTTTGTTATATTATATCGAGTTATGAAAGAATTTTATAATCTATATTGGTTTTCTCTAGAAATCTACCGCCAATATTTAATGGAAATATAAGAAAAAAAAAACTTGTACAATTAATATTCATTTTTCGACAAGTTTAAAATACATTTTTATATAACATTTTGTGTTTATAATAATTTTCTTTAAAAGTTATTTCTCCAAAATTTAAATATATTACAGTTATAAAGTTATAACTCATATTGAATAATAAATTTCAATAGAAATGTATACTACATATAATTAATTGAATTTTATTGCATAAAATCGAATTAGATTATACTTATTTGTAAATTAACGAAGGTTATACACTAAAGTTGATTAATTATTAAATATTATTATAATTAATTATTGATACGTAAAGAACTTTAAGAAATATTAAGAAACCATTGAAAAATCACCAGAAAATATTATATTTGTATAACAAATTTAAAATTTTGACTGTGTACGTAACGCACTATATTTCCATAATAATATTTTGACTTTTATTGAATAAAACGAAAAAAGTTTCAGTGACACTATAATACTACCTTGGGAACCATTATTAAATGAATATAATATACTCGTATTATACAATTTTGTTTTTGTTTGAGTTCCGTATTTCTGTATTGCCGAGATTAACTCCGTAGAACAAAGTTTGTAATGTTAAAATTCTGTATGACTTATCGATGAATGTTATTTGATATAGGTAAGACAATAAACTAAAATTTAACTAATAATTAGATTGTATATGAATAATATATTATTTTCAATTTTATGGATTAAAAATAAACTTAAAAAAATTTAATTAATATATAATTATAATATTTGATAGATATTTAATCATAAATATAATTATTTAGTTTGTCTTAAATTGTATTTTTATATTTTAAATCAATATAAATTTTAAATTCTTCAAATTATCTTTAATCGTAAGACAAATTTATTTAATGATAATAATATATTGAAAATATAACATAATGAAATATAGGTATATATATTATTATATAAAAATCGATTATTATACTTACACAATAAAAGCTTGAGTATTAAGTGGGCAATAATTTATTATTTATAACTAACGTTTTATACTGAATAACAAAAGTATTTTCCAGTTGAAAACGAAGTGCCAAGATGAAATGCAATGAAAAAATAAATAAATAAATAAAAAATAACGATAAATTATTCTTTGACAGGTTGCTAAATCCTGAACCTGTCTGCTTGGTGTTTTGCCTGAAGGTTTTCAAGGATAATAATATTAAAAAAAATATATATATATAAAAATAACATTTGATGAAAAAATAAGGAACTCTAAAAGTATAAACAGACCCAACATTCATTGGCTCAGTGTTTTCGTTTCTCCTAAAATTTCAACGAAACTCGTGTTTTATCCCCAGTACAATGTGCATTTGTAATCCTATTGTGTTTTAAAAATCACTCCATAAAACAGTAAAAGATTATGGAATTAACAAACCCTTTAGATATCTGTAAAATAAGCATTTTGTATTCTCGTGTTCATAATAATAAAATTTTATTACGAATTATCATGTTGTCTTGAATTAAATGAACGAAATTGGAATACTCGTATTGTAACCTTTCATTATATAAAAATATTTTTTTACAAAAGAGTAAAATATAATTTAAATAAAAGCTACCAGTTATTATATATTATACCATGTATAATTCACATTATTTTGTTGATTTTATTTTCAGATTTAAAATAACACAAAAATATAATAGTAAAATTATTGTGTAATAATCCACAAACAAAAGTTATAATGAGAACGAAAATTTACTAAATATAAACCTTTAAGAAGTTGAGATTATTATACTATACCTATATTATATAAATAATATTGCATAACATTAATTATAAGCTTCAACAATAATAGTTTTTTTTTTAAACTAAAATTTTATTTTAATTTTTTACAAATATCAATATATAAATAATATTAATTTTACTTTTTCATATTAAAATTTAAAATTTAATCATTACACAATTTACGTAACAGTCTTTGATGCATTTTTATATAGACTACTATTGATTAAATATTTAAATTCCAATCAATTTGTTTATTATAATTATTATACGTTAGTGTAAAGAAAATGTAATTAACAAATAAATGTTTCAGAACCAATTTTAATTTATACAACTTTTTCAACAAAGTACTAAAATTATGCGTTCATTAATAACATTGTTGAAGAATTATACGGCCTATAATGTGTACTATCTCATCAGGAAGAAAGTAAATTATTTAAGTTTAATCCTTAACATGACCTACACTATTGTAGTGGTTTATGTAAGACATTTAATGCAAAACTTCAGTTAAAATTTATTTATACACAAAATTAATTATTCGTTTACACATGTTCACGTTCTCTTTATAAAATATATTACACTTAATATTAATGTACAAGTTCAGATAGTTGCTTGAATATAACAATTACTACGATATATTATAATATATTTTACTAAATAAATTTGGTAAATATATATATAAGTTATAAATTTATAATACAACACTATTTAGATTTAAAAGTATGTTTCAATCATAATTATTTGTTAGCCATATTCATCATGTCCAAAATATTATATAACTTTATCCGTCAGTTTCAATAGTGTTTGTCATCTTTTACCAGCGCCCTATTTTAAGTTTCCAATGAAACACTCAATAAGTTAATATTGTATACACTTATGAATTATGGTTCTAAAAATGCATTAATCTTTTCCCCCCCCCCAATCCCTGTCGGTATATCTTTTATCGGATGAATTGCTGTCGATCAACTTCAAACAACTTATCATGCATATGATATTATGACGTACAATAATAATAATAATAATAATAATAATAATAATAATAATAATATATTCAGTGAATAATGCAATAAACATAAATGCAATTTTCAACGATCATATTATAATAACGTTAACTTTATACATATTATATTTAAAACAAAATGACGTATTTTTTATCGTTGAATTTTATAAGATATAAACTGCATAGAATTTTAAATCTTACAAATTTTTGTTTTTTTTTTTTTTTTACAAACAACAGATTTGTATTATATTTGTCTATAAAGGACTAAAATAAATACAATTTTATTTTCACAACGCAACGTAAAACTAGAAAAAAAAACATTACACGTTACCTAACACTCGTAATTGTATTTTATACAAGACTGAACACTATAGTTTATTATATGAACGTACACCTGAAAAAATCTGTTTATTTACTACGAATAAAATATTATTTTATTATTATATAACTCGAAATCAATTTGAAGAAAACAAAGTTAGTTATTATTATTATTCTTTTTTTTAATTACGGATTTCAATTAAAATGAAACTATAAATAAATTAAATTTGCTTTGAAAAAAAAAGAAAGATTTTTGTTTAAACGTTACATTATAATAAATTGTATATTATATTCTAATGCACATTAAAAAATAAATAAACTTTAATTTAATTAGCATTTAACTGAGTTTCTACTCTTGGTAGTACTTAGTTATAGTTTCAGTAGTAAAATATATAAATTACTAACATTTTTATTACGACTAAAAATAAAATAATAATTAAAACAATATGATAAGATAAAATTTGAACGGCTACAAGAATCTGTGACCAAACATAAATACGATTAAACTTAAAATGAATATTATTCCACATTAGCGAACAGAATAAACAATCCATATAATGAATGCCGAAAATATATTTAAATAACATTCAGTTCGTCTTTATAATATGATACAATCAAATGGAGCATACATTTTATGTATTCTGAGAGATATATAAATTTATAAGCGTTGGTATAAAATATTATTAAGTGTAATTTAATACGATATTTTATTTTGTTATTTTTTTCAGTATCTAAGAATAAATAAAATAAAACATAAAAACAATATATTTTAACTTTTTTTTTTTTTTATTATTATTAATAGTAGGTTCTCGTATTATAATTGTTATTATAATACAATTTTTGTTTTTAATAATTATTTTTAGGTCGATTTGTTTAATTTTGTGTTTATATTCGTATATAAAGAAGCACACGACCGAAATCTTCATTCGGGTTCATGCAGTTTTACAACCATAATTAGTTTCAGTTTGTTATCGGACTAGCACAGTCTCCGAAACCCTCGACGGCTCGACTCACCGGTTAATACGTCTTGACACACATCAAGAGTCACGTGAACACCGTAATATTGTTCCTACCTCTAACAATATTATCTTCCATCTACTTTTCCCATTAACTATTACTATTCACTACTGTGATGTTTACATCAACTATAATACAACTATTAGACATCAAAAATCATTATCCCGGTCCAATGCTTCTTATCTGTTCGGGCCAGAACCGTTCTTACGTTGTTAATACACGCTGACGATTGAAAACCCAATGACCTGCGGATGGTATTTCGTTTATATAAATTTCACTCGATAAAGGAAGCATCCGGTCGGTTAAATAATTCGACCACCTAAATCGGCAATACAATGTTTAATAGGTACACCTATCTAATGAATACTTAAGGAAAATGTAAAATATGTTACCTTGGTAACCGACCATTGCTACATTTTTTATATTAAAATATTACAAATAATAATGGATAATTTCTAAAAAATTAACATTATAACAACAGATATTTTATAACAATATTTGTTTTTTTTTTTTTTATTTATTTATACATGAAAATTATAAAATATTGGACTTGTATAATATTTTATCCACAAATTGAATCGTTCAGATTTTTATTTAATTCCGGACGCGACCATATAATATAGAATACACTGCGCGTGATAAGTTCTCGATCGGTTACTGTCGCGCATATTCAAATGACACGATACTATTTTGCCTAAGACGCTATATATTAAATCCGAATCTAATATGTAATGTCATGACGTATTTTATGTCGTCTGTGTCTAGACATATTTAACAGTCAAGGAAATGACATTGTAAATAGGCATATATTTTCGAGTTCGGCGAATAACACGTTACATTATTATAATAATATTAATAATATAATTTATAGCATCATAAATATAACCGTTTTCGTTTTATCTATTTTATTTTATTTTACCATACACAAATGACCATTGGCCAGATGATAATAAATGATAATAATAATGATAATAATATGGCGGTCGTATTTATCTCAAATGCTCGACATTTTTATGCGTTTAATCATTTCGGATCCGAGTTTGTACCGTGTGTCCCGTTTAACTGTGACAATCTATATACGTATTGTATTGTACGTAGTGTACTGTAAAATTATGGTCAGAGTAAAAAAATTAAAAAAAAAAAAAAACGCATCACTTACCCGTAGAACACCCTGTACACGAAATATATATATATTGAGTGGTCATAAATATAATAAAATATAATATAATCTTTATAATCTCGAGATACGAATTGTAAAATATGTGTTTTATTACGAGAACATTTTAATAACCACTTTATTAAATTAGATAGATACTTATATTTTTATATGATAATATCATTTTACGTAATACATTCGAATGAATAGTGTGGACATATTATTATTGATATTATTATAACGTTATTATGACGTAATCGTACGTTAATCGTCGCGAAAATTATTATAATATTATCCAATTCTCTATACTTTCTAACCGTTTGTTATAATCGTCTAAAAAAAAAAAAAAAAAAAAAAAAACGTATCTAGTATAAATAATATTTATGTCTCGATTACGTCACTTTTTTTTATACGGTTTTCATATTATAATCGCGTTGTGTGAATTTATTTATTTCGACCCGTGCGCGATAGTTTTAAATTTCACGATCAATCAAACGTATAACATATAGAGAGGGATTCTGTGAAATTCGATACATTTCAAATCAATGTATATTTGATTAGTTATATTTTATTAAATAATTGTTTGACGATCGATTCGAATGAATACGTTTGATTTTTCATACGCTCGGGCCACGGGTTTCCTCTCTTACCTCACGTTGCGCGTTCTATAAATAACATTATTATATATTGTGCCATGGCCGTTCGGCACGCGCGTGTATGCAATATACGTCGTAAAAACGAAACTAGACCAAAACACTTGAAACGTTATCAACGAAATATCGATAATTAATTTTCCATCATTTCGTAATAAACATGATTTTTTTTTTTAACAAATGACGGTCAGTAACCATAAACTTCGAAGGCGTACGGATTATTAATAATTTTAATATTATAATGTAATTATAAATATTGTGAATGATCATACGAGTGGAAAAAATTTGAATATTACTAGTCAGGTCAAAAAACTCATGTCGACCCGTAATTATAATTATACGCCTATACCATCGTTATTGTTTATGAAAAACAATGTGCCCGATATTATCATATGGCTGTGTGTAATTATGTTGTCATCTCGGCGTCAATGGGAAAAATTACCGCGTAGACCACAGAGATCACTGTCTCGCCGATGAAGGGATTCTGTCATCGCAAAGACTTCCACCGCCGCCGCCGCCGCCATCATCAGTCACGTCAATCATTCGGCAAAATACTTATACAAGATTATAATAGTTTATATAACATTCTATATTATTTTTCGCACGTTCGGCGCCGGTCGATAAAAGGGGAAAAATAATATCGCAAAACTTTTTTAAGCAAATTTCTGCGGGATTGTCCGAAATCAAAGCTCAGACATAAACTATAGGTGCGTCGTAGCGAACTGTAAATTTTGTTATAATACTCGTATATCATCCAATATTGAATTATAAAATCCAATTAAAACGTCTCTACGCAATTCTGTACACAGTGTCCTCGATTCCTGGATGGAAGATAAACAGCACGGTTGAGATAACAAAAATCGAAAAAAAAAATACCTCAGTTTCTGTTCCTTTTTTTCCCACCGAAACGGTCAATGACAGTTGTAGTTATCGACAATATTAATAAAAGAGGATAATATATAGAAATGACTATGAAAAAATAATAAAAAAATTATTATAATTTCAATATATTCATCTGTCACAGAAAGGGGTTTTATTTTGTTCGTTAATAATTTTATCAAAATGCACGTTTCGGGATTAGGTTACTTTGAATAAATTCGTCGAAAATTAATATTTGAATATATAACTATACTCGTATTTTAATCGAAATAATGCTTAAAAATTATTAAAATGCTCGTATGGTAGTCGGCAATTATTTTCCATATTATTATATATTTTTTTGAGTATAGCAAAAATTATTATATTTATACGTTTTACGAATATTGTGATACCGATATTCACCAAAAATCACTTACACGAATTATAATAAATTACTAGATTTACATGCGTGGCTATTGTTATAATATAATATTATGTATTTGTAATTTATGCCGACGGCGGCGTATTCAATAAAATAACAATAATTATAATAATAATAATAATAATAATAATAATAATATTGTTATAATACGAATAATATTACGAAGACCGTCTATTAGACCTAAACACAATGGCGAATGCTCGGAAAATCACTATAATATGATAAGTCCCGTTATAATAATAATTTACCTAATATCCTAGTTTTGCGGGTAGTAAATTATACTATAATGTATGGGTTTTGGAAACCTGTTGATGAGCTAAATTAGTTAAACTTTACAAAAGATACTTTGTTGTGCGATAGTCGCTTTTGTAAACGTACCGGCGAAATTTATATTATTAAGAATATTATTCAATTTTTGGTCAAACAATATTATTATGAAGAAAGTCAAGTGTAAAAATGAATTAACCGTCGCTGAGACTCTAAGCGGTTAGTTGAATATTGTGTAATATTATGTGCCTAACGTAAATATTATTTGAAGAATATTAGTCGTTCATGCTTCATAAAGTCATAAGTCATTTAATTATATTATTATGTAAAATTTTTGAACCTCATGTAATAATAATAACATGGTTATAAATGTATACATTATAATACGTATATATTATAGTGATGAATATTATGATTTTAATACAAAAATATTGCATAATATTACAGTCTATGAATTACATTCTAACGTTATATTTTATACCCTGGAAAACATGATATAAGGGTTCATATAATTAAAATAATTGCGCCCTTAAAACGGATTCATAGTGATATGGCTAATATTTATTCTGGGATTTAGCAACGATTAGCTATATGACGTATGATTAGTTAATTGTATGTAATGTATATTGAAAGTATTATACAGAGTGATCAAAATATAAAATGCTATGAATTACAATATGTTGATATTAAAAAGTTTTTTTAAATGGTTTATTAATATTAGTGAACTTATATAATTATATTGTTGACATATTATAATATTATATATTTTATTTATATCTCATCCGGTAAAACATTATTTATTTTGACTTTCATAACATTATGACACGAAGATCTAAAGTAAATTACTATTTTTGTAATTCATTGAATTGAGTATATTAAGTATATTATTAAATAAGTAATTAATAATATTATTTACATTATAAATGAGATGTTTATTGTATTTAATCAATAATAATATTATAACATAAAGGTTATGTAAAATTAATGTAACATTGACATCTATGTAACTATATTGCATAACCAAAGTGCCGTCTCAAAAAATTATTTTATCTATTTTTATGTATTTTTTATTGACTAAAAAAATCAAATATTATAAATATATAATATAAATTTTAAATAAGTAAAAATGTAATAATAAAATTGCTAAAAATGTCTACAAAAAAAAATAAAATGTTTAATGAGTTATTATCTATTTAACTATTAGTGTAAGAAATAACGGGGAAAAAGTCACGAATACTATTTTTCAACTATTTCAACTAGTTTAGAAATTTATTTTTACTATGATCAAATTTTTCCCATTCGAGTGTCTTCAAATAGATTTTTCAAATTTATTTTATTTCTTACGTTGTGATTAGTGATTATAGTGATTACAATTATTTTGTTTTGAAACAGTATTTGGAAATAAATATTTTCTTTAATATTTACTATTTTGGTGAATCGTAGTCAGACACGAAATAATTATATCAATGCTCAGAGAAAATGGACAACCGCGTGTCACGCAGAACCGCAATAACGGTAATACATTTTTGTAGATAATATTATCTACAATACAGTATTGGGCGGCGTCGATTTTTTACCGATAAGTATTATATTAAAATAAAAAATATATTATATAAGGTGGTCTCTGAGTCAATTGACGTATTTATGTCGCGACAATAATTAATAAAAGCGACTTTTAGAAAAGAAAACTTGAAATATGAAATTTGTAAGATCGCATATAGCGAGATAATTATTATAATATCCACAAGAGTTCGAACGTGATGGGTAAGGGGAACGTAATAATATCGTGTTGTGTTAAACTTGCGTACGATTTATTTCTATAATTTTTTTAAAAATGTATACACAAACTAAATATTGACGAATAGTGTAAAAAATGGCATTCCTCCTAAAAAATATTCGACCGAATAATGTCCTATTTCTTATGTATAGAATTTTGTAGGTAATAATATTGGGAAAAAATTGATATTTCGATTCATACGAATTCGTAAATAACGTAAATAACGTCACGAGTCGTACGATTGTGTCGTGACAAAATAAAATACTATATAAAATATCGAACGGACTTCTACCGTCGTCGTCGGGTCCTGTCGTCGGGGTTATGTGCGTGTCCGGCACATTTCCATAGAACGGGAAGCAAATTATCGGCAAGACAAACACGGAAAACCGTTTAGAAAATGCGGCGTAATGGCGTTACATAATCTCTGTTTTTGCGATGCTCTCACGTAAACCGCCGAGCAATTCAACAAGATTTATGGTGTGCGTGTATAGCGTATATAACACCAGTGTCGTTGTTCTGCGTGTGGTAATATTATTATGTATATAGGTATACAATATATTATTGTAACGATGTCCACATATATATAACCTCAAACACAAATAATATATATATATAATATATATTATATGGTTAAAACGAGTAATTCGATATTTTATATTCGTTTGAGTTTTTACTCCAGTAATTAATATAAAATAATATTGTTCATTTTGGCAATATGCGTTTTACGTAAACTATATATTATAATAAATTAAATAATACGATAAAAAAAACCACACAAAAACACGTTGAACAGACCGAGTATTTGCCATTTGAAATTTTTTACGTGTTTTCCCATAGGAAAAGTGTGTATTGAGATAACATTCTAACGTAATAATTTTGTTATCAGTTTTTTGGTCGTGTATGTGTACGGTAAACATAATTAAAATCAAGCGTATTATAAATACAATAATTTTAAAACAATAATTAAAAACTGAGTGTAGGTACATATTAAATCGTATTAATAAAAAAGCATATTTTAATTGTCCCATCATTTATAAGTATTATAAAAAATGTGTCGATAATATTTTTAGTTTTAATCGTGAATACAAAAAAAAAAAAAAAAAAAAATTAATTAAATTTAAAAAAAAAGACGGTTGTTTTATTAATAATCGTGTTAAAAAAAATATGGCGTGTAAATGTATAAATGTAAATTAATTTATGCAATGTAATTTATTATCTTGTTTTAATAAATTATTAATAATACTACTGATAGAATTTGAAATATTGTATTGATTAAATTTGAATCGCTAAAATTACAAAAAAAAAAAATTAAACATTGCATTCAAACAACGTGCACACGTGACCGTATTATGAATGCATAGTTATTAATATTTTGTGTATCTAAAAAATATGTTTATTATAAAACGTACACCCCCGTTGATATCAACCAACTATAGAATATAGTTAAAAAATCATACATATTTAAATTATTATTAGCAACACGAAGTTAAACGTATACGTTTCATATAATATGTAATTTTATGCATAAAATGTACAATGTTTGACCTAGTTCCATCAAAATTTATATTCGTACATGAATTTCTTATTCGAAATATTTGAATTCCAAGTGTTAACAGCAACATACTTACAGATATATAAACATACGAACATTATTAATATCAAACATTTGTAAAACGTCTAACTAAAATATTCGCGGGTTCGCGAGCTTGTAGAGTTAAATTAATCGTTACCCCGTAGTTGTATAAAATAATTATTTGAAAATTTTACTTTTTTTTTATTTATTTTTTTTTTTTTTGCGCAATCTTAAATAATTAAAACTATAAGATCGAGTTTTTGTTTTATACAAATAATCAGTCTCAAACTATTTTTTTTTTTTTTTTAATCAACCTCAAAAAAAAAAAATATATATATATATAATATAAATATTAAACTTACAGAAGTTATTAAAAAACAAAAATTTAATGTGTAAATCGAGTGTAAAAGAATATTTTTCAATAACAAAAAAAAGAACCAAAACAAAACAAAAACCAAAAAATATTTATTTTATTTTTTTTACTGTGTATTTTATTAGGGATATAAAAAGCTTGGAATGTTTTTATTCTCTTTGCGTTGGAAATTCGTTCAATTGGAAAACCCATCACGAAAATAAAATTCTTAGTATGGAAAATAATTATTAATTTCTTTAGACTTTAACCGAGGAATTCCAGGAAAGGTCCTTGACTTTAAACAAGTGACAAATTTTAGTAAACATTTCATTAATATAATGATATTATAATTTATGAGAAATTTAAAGCCCTAAAATTTCTTATCAAATTATATAATATAAAGTAAAATCATTAGTTTTTCCTTTTTCCTGTTCATTTATAATTTTATATTAATTTAAAAAAATAAAATAATTTCTGGAAAACTCCACATAATACGACTAAGACTAAGAATTAAATATTTTTTCTTTTGGTTGCTGATATAGTAACTTATTTCGGATATTTCAATTATTATATTCGTGTAGTTCATCTGGTGTTGACAACAAATAAAAAAATACAATTTATTTTAATTAATTAAAAAAAAAAAATAACGTAAATTCTAAATTACGCACGGATTTATTTTTATATATAATTAAGAACCCTCAATATAATTATTATAATATTATAAAAAATCGAATAATCAATAATATATAAATAATATTTTATTTTAATATTAATTAGTTGTTACTAAAAATACGCTTTATATTTGAATAATTTATGTCATAACTATAAAATATTTGATGCCTCACTTTCTACACAATTTTTATTTAAAATATTTAATTATATAATAGTGTATAATAATATTATATTAATAAATTAATTTATACGATAATAAATTATTTAGATTTCAAATTATTCTTATTGTCAACTTTTCAAAAAAATAAAAAAGAAGTAAATAATATATAGGCTTACCTATTACGCCTACACTTGGAAGTTTCAATTTATTCCGGTAGATTTAAATGACTTAAAGTAATATATATGAAAGTGTGTATTAAAGCTCTTGGAATAACACAGGTCGTTACGGATAATGAATATGTAGAAAGACGACAAGAGTTTTTAGGTGGTAATAAAAGCTATAGTGGTACCATGGGTATTGTGCGTAAATGGTGATAAAGCGAGACCAAAAAAGTTGGTCGGATGTGAATAAAAAGGTCAAGAATGGAACACACGAATTGCCAGAAATTGATAATAAATGTGAAAATATATTTAATTTTATTATTTCAATGTTGGTGTATAATAAACGATTATGTTCCTTAGATAGAAGATAATTTATTCAATCAATGTAAACATTAATAATAGAAGAGAGGAAAAATAAGGAATTTATTTTAATTATACATTTTTGTAATTATTTGTACCGTGTTTTAATGACGTTAAGGTGGGAACATCATTCAAAGCGGCGTAAATTAATGTTTTGTTCCCGCTTTTCCGTCCAAATATTTCATATTATTTAATAATATTATTTTCAAGGTTTGGCGAACGAGTAATTGCATTTACACTAATTTTACTATTTTTCTTTTAGAATTCATTCAAAATACCCGGAGAAATAAAAAGTAAAAACATATAAACCGAATTAAGCCAATATATTACTTTTAATTTTGCATGCCCGGCGAAAATAGATTATATTTTTGTATTTTATATAATTGCATTATCAAAGTACGTAATTAATAATAATAATAATAATAGGTATGAGCAGAACGAAATCGATTGAGTTCAAGAGACGATAAATTTTGGAATAAAAAATAATGTCTATCGATTAAATTTTTTAAATTTGTCGGGGAGAGAAATTGCTCATCGTTCTTACTACCAACACATTGTTGATCCGTCTAATCATATAATCATAATATTAAACTTACTAGATTAAAAAAAAAAAAAAAAAAAAAAAATGTTTCTTATTAGGTATTTAAAAGAAGACTTCCTGGCGGACAAGATTAAGATTTTAACCGGATGCCCCCGTCGACGAATCAGAACGCGTTATTCGCCCCGCAGGTCGTTTATTTGCGCCGCACGGTGTATATATCGGCGGGTTGTATACAGCGTGTGCATTATTATTTAATATTTCCACTGCACCGGAAACTGTTGGCACGATCGTATGAGTATAATATTATATAATATAATATGCACGTCGTTGGAAACAGCGACGGGCTTGGTCGGCGTAGAAGACTTTTCGAAAAGTTCGCCGAGTGGAATTCTTTTATTTTTAACGTCGTCGTCCGGAAACAGTCGAGCAATATAATGATTAGGGACACAATAGAATAAACGTGTATATAGAGCGCAGAAAGGGATCGTCTGAAATTATATCGCAGTGTATATGTGCTATACGTAGAAAATAAATAGAAAAAAAAAAAAGGAGGGAAAAATAAATTAAAAGCCTTTCTGACTAGGTTGTTTTATTTTTTAAAAGGTTCTTTTTTCTTTTCTTTTTTTTTTCTCGAGTAATTTTTTATACTCGTTAATATATTTTATATTATTATATACTATATCGCTACCGTCACCGTCACGTCGTGTCGTTTCTAATGTAACGAGAACGGCGAAGGGCCGGGCGTGTTGAAATCTAAAGATACCAACTCGACTTACTCGGAAACAGTAATTACATTTGACCGTCGGGATGCAATTATACCGGAAGTGCAGGCCTACTATTACTACGTTTATTCTGTGTATAAACCAATACGGCGACGATGAACCGAGGGGGAACGACAACGCGTATAATAATAATAATAATAATAATAATAATAATGATAATAATATATAGAAAGGACGGGATTATATTCGAAGGGTTTACTCGCTCGTGGACAAATATTTAATTACCGAAAGGCTTTGCTTCGGACAAACGGTGCAATCAGACCGGGAATCTTGTGTACGCAATCATTATTTTATTTTAAATTCGTCGTCCGCGACAGTCCTTTATTTATTATTTCTCTTCGCCATCGATCGTCATAGCAGCTGATGTCTACCGATCGGCGGCGGTATGGCATTCGAGAAAACGTAGTACTTCTTCAACGATATCTCTCCGTGACACGCACGCACACGCACACACACTAACTATACGTCTATAATATATTATAGTCTAGTTATCGCACGAATATTTCGGCAGTACTGGAGTGTGTGTTGTATGATCACCGTTGGTGATAACAGGATTCTAATAATATTATATTATATGGTAGTTGATTAAATGAAAACAAAAATAACGAACAGTTGTGTTATGGTTGTTGATAGTTGACAATACCGAAATGGATTGGGCAGTATGCGTTTTGTATAATTTAAGTGGAAATAAAAGAATAACATAATTACAGAATTTAAAATTATGAATACCTATGTATAAGATTATACATTATATCATTAGAAACTGTTCGTTTAAATATAATAATATTATTAAATATTACTTGAAATAATAAAACATAATTTGTATAGAGTAAAATTAAATGTACAATATAAATATAATATGTTATTACGGTATTAAACAAAAGTATTACTTTAAAACTATTATTAACCTTAAATAAGCATAGTACATAGTCGACAATATATTATTATTATAGAAAATTATAAATACAACAATGCTCTTGTACAGTCTAATAGTGTAAATATGAGTTTGTTATAGCTCGTTTTAGAACAATAGAAGCTTTCATAATATAATATATTATGATATCTCGGAAATCATAATAATTATCTTATATTCCATCAGTTATTATAATATTGTACACGGTATACCGCCTACACATTATATAACATACACTTCTAACTATACGAGACTTACTGTTGAAACTCGTAATCATGTTATCACTATAATAATAATATTATATAGTTACTATAACAGGCTATAGTAACAAACTAATTGGTAATTATAACGTTTTTAAATAGTTTACTTTCATAATAATATCATAAAGGTAATCGGCATGTTGTACTTAGTGACAATTATTACCTACTATAATAATATGTATAATTAAAAATTTGAAACTAAAGAAATATTAAAAATAAAAAAATTATTCGTTTATTAACAGAAATTAAGAGTTTCTCGTAGGATAATAAGTAAAACTAAAACATGTCCCTACTTAAGGTATCTATGTAATTAACAAAACACCGAACGGCATACTGATATAAAATTAACTATTCTTCATTCGTTCCACGATCGTGAATTTACACTCTTATTTGCTTAATATACTCATCGACGGAAAATAACGAACGTAATAAACGAACGCTGAGAATAATATTATTATACATTTTTATCAACAAAGCGAATTATTGTGAATGAATATCAATCGAGAACGTTCGTCCTGTAAGGAATCGCGTCATTTGTAATCTGCAATATTATTCGCAGTATAATATTACGTCTAAACATGGATGTTGCGCGTATTACGTCTAAGTATATTTATATTACATTCGTATTACTATAACACAATAGTTGTATTCCATTTGAAATTGGTCGATGATTTTCGTCGTTTAAAGTTATTTCACATGAAATCGAGTCGTGGGAGGTAGTGTAGAGAGGATGGAAGGGATTGGAGGACAGAAGTGCTATAATACACGGAAGATTAGTCAGAAAAAAAAGGAAGAAATAAAAGAAATAAATGGAGTAAATAACGCTATACACCGAATCGACACGTCTGGAACGAGAGAATTCTCTTGCTGTGAACAATTTTTCAAAACGCCCTTTGTCGTCCGTCTGCTGAGAACTGTTATATGTGCGAGTGCGAGCCAAAGAAATTGATGGAGTGTTGGGGGTGAAGGGGAGGGACAGGATCGGCGAGAGTACGAGGAAATAACAAAATGTTACCGTAGAAGAAGAATGCACAACGAGAGCTTGAACGGCAAAGGGGTGCGGGGGTGCATGGTGGAAACTGTTGGGTTCGACAAGAGCTGTAAATATATGAACAGGCGGCGGTCTCGCTGTCAAATTCAGAGAAGTGTTTAAGGCGGTAAAATAGGCAATCGATAAGGGCCGGGGCGGGGTTCTTACAATAATATTTTCTTTCTACTCTTTTCACTCGGTTTGAAATCCATTTGTCCCCTCCCCGATCGGCGTATCCCTCAAACGTCAATGCAGTATAGTCCGAACGTATTTGCAACGCATATATATGTATAAAATGCATTTGCAATCTTATGTCTGGAAACGCATAAAAATATATCATCGATCCGATTCGTATAAATTGTAATATATCTACTGGTATATTTTACATTTTCAAGTCTACGGTGTGTGTGTGTGTAAAACGTGTCATTTATTTTTCCATTTTATACACATCAACATTATCACGTTATAATGGAGTCTACGAGATATCACCGTTTCGCAAGTAAAGTGAACAAATCATAATAATAATATTATTCTTTTACGTACCTACATAAAAAAATATATACGAGTATATAAATATGTAATGTGTATATTAATGAAATGCGTTACAATGCAGGCGTTAAAAATTATGACAAAATAATGTCATTTTTCAAATAATTTAAAATTGATAATAGGGTATTAAAATAGTTTTGTTAACAAAAAAATTAAAAAAAATTTAAGTATCATATATTAGTAAAATTATATTTTGTAATAAGTTAACTATATTATATTTTGATTGTTGATTATACAAATTAAATCTATAAATTTCACAGGAAAATAATAAAATATAATATAACTCAAATTATATTTTTAATTTATTTTACATTTTTACATAATATTATAATATTATAATATTATTATCTATTATGTGTAATGTGTATAGAAAAATAAAATGTCCAAATGTGTGTAATATGAGTTTTAAAAGTTATTATGATCAGTAAATATTTAATATGAATTGATATTTATTTTAGGATATATTCAAGAATAATAATTGCATTAAATATTAATCAAAACTGTCGAATTTAATAATAATACACGCAAAATGTACGAAACTTAATTATTTTAAGTAGAAAAAAAAATACTGTGATCACTCGCATATTTTTAATAATTCCAAAAACAAATTTTTATAACATTAAAATAGGAAATAAGAGAAAATTCAATTAGGTTTTACAATATTTCATAATATTATTAATTATTATTATTAAAAAAAAAAAAAAACAAATTTGTAATATTACTGACTTAGTTTTTTAGACTTTTACGATATCACATTTGATACGTGATTATAACTTATGAAAGTTTTGCCAATTAAATACCTATCGTTTTAGATAATAATCTATAATATTTTTATATTGTTATAGCGGAAAATAAAATTATTACTGTTATAATATTATATTCACGATAAGGAACGTGCATAAGATTTACAGATAAAAATAACACTTTTACGAACGACTAAAATTTAAAAAATTCGAAGCATTATGTAATGTATTTTGAAATTAAATATTTATCATTCGGTATTTATTTAAAGAAATGCGTTAAACTTATTTTCTTTTCAAACGTCAAATCCTATTTTTATTTTATTTTTATTTTATTTGTATGTTTTTAATAATGTTTTCTGTGACAACTTATATATGCATATACGAATTGATCTTGACTGACACTTTTATCAACTAACAAATTAAAAATAGCATCAATTATTCAGCACGTTTGTTGATTTTTATACACAAAATTATATTAAGATATACTTGTAACAAAGACAGAAGCAGTAGGTTAATGTAATACGGTGTCAGATCAAATTTCATACATATTCTAATTTGTTTTTATTGTTCCATTGCGTGTTTCGGTAGTAATTTTATTTTTTATTTCAGAACTTTCATACACGTACTATTTTTGTGTACAAAGACGTACCCGTGGTGAATAAACGAAGATTTAATATTATGTATATTTTTTCATGTATAATTGTGTAGTAATTTTTTCTGAACAGTTGGGTTACAATTTATTGATTAATAAACTTAAAAATATATAATATGAAAAAACATACCGTTTTTTTATATTATGTATTATTATAAACATAATGTAATAATATTATATATAAAAAAAAAAAATAATAATAACATCCACATAAAAAAAGACATTCTTTTAAAATTATTTCTCTTAGGTTACTATATTAATATCAAATATAAGTTTTAAACATTCGTGACAGTTAATTTAGGAACTTGATTTTTTGAAACAACGAGAAAATCTAGATTATAATATATAGTTGCCATATATATATTTAAAAATAAATATAAAATTAATTTAAGTTTCCAAGTTATCAGTTTTAAAATGAAAATTAATCAATTATCCAATTTCAACCAACTTTATACTAAAATAATAATATTACGACAAAATTATATTATATTATGAATATAATATATAAAATATACAATATTTTATAATTTTAAGTAAACATATAAGTATATAGATACATGAGTAATTCACAAAATAGAATAATATCAATACTTTAATATATATTTTAAAATTTTTATAGATTAATATAGTCGTAATAAAAAAATCTATTACAACCTTAAAAATGTAATATTTAAAAAATAATTTGGCACAAATTATTTTAAATAGCACTATTGATATAAGACGGGTATTGTAAACAAAAAAATCGAATAGGATTTCTTTTCAAAAATGTTGGTTAAAATAAATCTATACGAATTTTTTTTAAAACTATTTATTTAATTAACATAGGAGTTTATAACCAATAAATATTATGAAAATTATCCAAATTTGCACACATTTATTGTTATTATCTATATTATATTTTATACAAAAATGTCAACACCTCGAATTTTTTTTTTACAATAATATTATGTACACTGTGTTTCATGATGAAACGTACGCAAATTTTAACTATAATGAAAATTCTTAAATTAAAAAAAAAAATTACTTACGGTAACTGAACGAATCGGTAGGTCCCAGCTGGTATGCGATCAACAACGCAAGAACCACAGTCCACTGCATTGCACACCGCGAACCTGTTCTCGCGATCATTTTCGTGACACGAAATAATCCGTTTTATCGCATCGATTAGAATCGGTATTGAAAAACGCATCCGTCATGTCTAGGTCGGATAACGCACAATGAGGAAAATCTTCTGATCGTGAACCCATTTTTGAACATTTTTCGGTTTTATTTAAAATCTAAGGGGGAAAAAAACACAATTATTAAAATCGTCTCGTCTGTATCGTTTGGTGTCATTATTCGAGGTTGAACAATAAAATTGATAACTCTTTCTTTCGTAGGTAAACTCCCGAACTATCTATAGCCCTAATGAAATCGAACAATTCCTATACACATCCCTAGATGTACCAGCTAAGTCCGATATTATTTATTGTTGTTATAAAACAAGTGACTCGTGCTCAAGACGGGTAGTAATTTTTTTATATTTTTAAAAAAAAATTATGAATATATGTAATATAATATTATTATTATCTACTCGTCTAAAAACATCTATTACGACGAGCACGAGACGTTCTGATGTGAATCAATATCACCATGACTACAAATGTTCGAAGATCACGATGATGGTCAAAAGTTATAACAACGACGAACCCAGGTAAATCTGATCATATTTTCTATATTACCCTTTCTGTTATAATATCACTTCTAGGTCTGTATCGTCTGCGTGGAATATTTTCACTCAGCGGCGTATCTACGGTTACAGATTGCGTTCTAGTCTTCGAGACAGCGCCGAAAGGTCGTTGAGCGTAAATTTAACAATAGGAATGCTGAAAGAGGCTTTTGTTACCGCTATTGTACGCACACACGTTATGTAAGAAAATATTTTACTCTGGTACTATATTTTACGAGAAGCATAATATCAAATGCACGCGGGGCACATGACAACAAACCTGAACGTAACTTATTTCGGTACGAGTTTTCTTTTAATTTAAAATAGAAAAATATTTACGTGGTCGCAAGACGAAACAAGTTCGTATAATAATAATAATAATTAATACTATTATTATTATTATTATTATTATTATTATTATTATTATTATTATTATTATT
>JAIUCT010000001.1:9017900-9049157 GCA_021307375.1 Tetraneura akinire | reverse complement strand
TTCCATCGACATCTAACATTTATATCGCCGGACGTGTCGGCTGTACAAATGTCGTCATTATCAATAAACAAAAAAATTAATAGAAAATCAAAGAATCATAATACATGACAACTATTTCACATCATAAAAAATTTAAAGCTAAATTATTAGTTAAAAATATAATCATCTGTTATACATATTATATTGTTCATTGACAAAAACAATATTCTTTATAATTCGTATAACTATTAATTTTTTAATTTTTCAAATGACAGTCAATTATCATTTCACCTTGTCTTAATGAATTTACTAACAATAAAATTATAGATTATTATATACATTCAATAAAGATAGGACCAATTTCCGGTCGCCTGCAGCTGTTAACTTAAAGGTACCAATGAGATTAGTAAAAGTTCTAAAAGTTTGAAGAAAAGTTATGCAACTTAATTAATTTTCTTTTGAACTGTTTGTAAATGAAGTTTTCTTTGATCAGAGTTTCTCCTCTACTTCAGTTAAAACCCAATTAATATGACGATTATTTTTTTATTTATTTATTTATTTTTTTTTTTTTTTGTTCTTCATCTTGTATAAAATACAAAACACTAATACATCAAAGATGAACAAAAAATACGAAGGAAAAAAATATATTATTTAAAGAATATACATAATACATTATTATAATAGAAATATATATTTTTGTTTAATTTCGTATAATATCTACACGCGTTAATCTTTTATTTTACGTATTAAAAACACAAAACTTAAATAATTTAAACTATATATACAAAAAAAAATTTAATTATTAATTTATTATACTCCCATATTATATATTATGTATATATTATAAAGCATAAGCTGATAAGCACTAAATATTTCACGGTTTATAACGGTGATTTCATTATTTATTGAAAACACAATATTCGTATTCCATAGTAAATATTTTTTGTGAAATGTAAATAGTAAAATATTTAGAAACGAAACAATACTTTAGAGTAGGTAAATATATTTTTCTGTTTACTTTACGTTCGTTTAATGTTATACACAATTTTGTATCGACTATATTTTATATTGATACATAGGTACCTATATCATGTATAATATCGAATAACATAAATAATATATACCTACCGTTAGCATATTATGTTATTTTTTAAAACGATGTTTGAGTAACATGTATTTTTTTTTCATTTTTCTTTTACTACTTTTAATACAAGAAAAATAAATACAAAATAATACATTAAACTCGAAAATTTGGAAATTTTCAAAAATATGATTCTGATAATATTGAAAAAATATTTTAAAAATACAATGTATAAAATACTTTGCCATTACATATTCAATCCTGTTTATTATATTATAATCTATTTGTAAATTTCACATAATTATATTTCTTAAACAAGTTCATTTAGTAACTAAATTTTGTTATAGAAAATAACAATTGATATAATTTCAATCAATTTAATTTTATATAGGTACCAAAATTTATAATGTAATGGTAAATAGTTTTTTTTTTAAATTATGTTAACTGAATATTTATACCTCACCTCACTTTTTGTTTTGTATTTTAAATTATAATTATTAATAATAATTGTCTCTATTAATTTATCAACTATTAATTATTATATAATTTACTCGTATTATGTTGTAATGTTGTATTGTATAGTATTTTCTATTTCTACTTTAATTAAATTAATAGTGTGTTCAACCCCCTTCACATACATACAAAACATATCAACACACTGATTGATCGGCTGCCGTATATGTGTAAATTGCCACTTCACGAAAGACGATAAATTACTGTTACGTAAAAGATTTTCAACTCCTCTATAACTAACCATATACACAGGAAATGCACAAATTAGCTTGAAAAACGACCCCACAAATTACTTAGGTTCTGCTTATATACACATAGCCACAAATCCACAATATTCGTCGAATGCAATCCTTAGCATTAAGTTCGATTTCCTATTTTTCACTTCAAAATTATTTTATCAAACATTAAAAATTATTTTGAGTAGATAATACATTATTTATATTTAAAACAAATTTTATTATTTTGATTTATATTTTAAATACATAAAATATAGGTAGTTATATTTTTATTACAACCATAAATTCTTTAGGATTCAATTTCAAAAATAGAAATTAATATTTAATGTTGATATCCAATATCCATAATGTCACAATTTTTATTATTATTATTTTTTTTTTTTATTAAATTAAGTTTTCTCGTTTTAGTAATTTTATAAATAATAAATTATTATTATAAATATTCATATATAAGTGTTAATATTGAATAAAATTTCTTAGTACGATATAAATAATTATTTTTTACAAAAGGCGTATATTACAAATTATAATTTATTTATTTAAAAAATATTTTTTTAAGGTATGCTATAATTAGTTTTTTAATAGTTTTTTAAATAATTTGATTAAAACTATTTTTTGCACTGATTTGATTGGTAAGAATGGTAAGATTACATAATTACAAGACAGGATAGATACAAGACAAGAAATATTAATTGCAACAAGTATATAATAAAAATATCCATGTTTGAATTTCAAAATAACAAAAAAAAAAAAACATTAATATATAATCTATATAATATTATATCTTAATTTCTAATTTATTTAATAACGTTATGATACGTCATAACATCAATAAATGAAGAAACACTCGTATTCATAGTTTTATTATATTATTATAGAGTTTTTTTAATGCGGAAATTAGAAGGATACTCGAATACTCGTATAATATATTAACCACAAACGTAAAAAAGTAGATAAATAATTTTCTAATAATATTATTATACAATTCATTAAAATCATAACACAAAATAAAAATAATAAGGATATGTTCATATCTACTTTTTTAGTGTGATTTTGGGGAAAAAATAATTAAAATTGAAATTAAACACGAACATAATAAAAAGTATATGTATAGTTATAAATAACATATATACATTTAGTAATTTATAATATATATTCAATAATACATTTATGTTATATCAAATCAAATTTTAGATATCAATCGTTCTTTATTATTTTGCCTTTAACTTCAACATTGAAAAATATACGTTTCCTGCTTACCAATAACATTATTATACATAAATGGATGTTGATAGTTTTTAGAAGTTTAAATTCGGAAATTATACCCTCTCATATTGAACAAGTTTGGGAAAATAAAAGTTTTCTGCCGAGGAATATTGGTGTATCGTGTAGATTTTTTCTGATTTAATCTTAGAACTTTTTTTTTTCACTCGAGAGACTGTAGTAATAGAAAAACAATTTGAAATACGCATGAAAATAATAATAATATTTCATTTTATTTTATTACATTTTTTATAATAATAGAAAAGTAAACAATTACTAATATTTTCGTTGAATTTTTTCAATTTATTTTAGTACCTAGGTAGGTATAAAATCAATAAATTTATATTATATTTCACAATTATTATGTTTTGGACCAACAAAATATTTAAAGTCAAGTTATAGAATCATGAATAATTACAAATATATTTTAGATTAATATGAAAAATATTTTTTTTTTTACAATCGAAATATTTAAATAATAATTATAGTTTTATTATTTTTAAACCCATACTAATTAATAATACAAATATATTTATTGTAATACAAAATTAAAAATTACTTAAATACCTATTATGTAAATACGTATGGTATTATAATATTACATTAATATTTAAGGTAAAATATATAAAATATTATACATTACTTATAAAATAAAAAATTTAAAAAATATTACCTACTATTAAAATCAAAATAATATTATACACTTTTTTTATTAAAATTTAATATCTGTTAACAAAATGATTTTTAATATTTGTAATGTAAAATCCGAAAGTTTTATATACTTACTCCTTTTTTATGTTGATAAGTCAATATAGACTGAAAATATTATTTTTAATTTCCATCGTAATTTATCCAACTATATAAAAACTACCAAAAATTACATTAAAAGTGAAATTCACGGTACACTGAATTTTAATCAAGTTTATTTTAGTTATTTTCTTGTAAATCAAAAAACAAATGATGTAAAAATAGAGTATAGAATTTCTATAACAAAATTACGACTTAAAATAAAAATGTTTTTGTTTGAATATGAAACTTTTCAAATATTAGGTAATATAACATTTTGCAATAATTATTTTCTCATTAATTGTTCAATAAATTTGTTTTCCTAATTCTCTATCGTTAAATAACGCATATCATAAATTATATATCAAAAGTTGAAAACAATTATTAATTAGTGTAAATATTAAAAGATAAATTTGATTAAATTTAATTATTTAAACGATTTCTCATTACTCATTAGTTATTAGTTATTAAAATTTATAATTATTTCATTATAAAACCCTTTAGACAAGAATAAAAATTGTATACGAATTGTATAGGTACCCTAATAATATTCTGTCGTACATATAAGTTTTTCCAGATTTATAAAACATTGATTATAATTATATTAATAATCTTCCATAGCTATTTAATTATCAAATATTTCAAGGAAATCTTTATCCAACACTAATTTTTTTCCTTGAATTATAGATAGGTATTATAATTAAAATATAATTATAATGTAATTTCCATGTAGTTTATGCCGAAATTATTTATTAAAACATGTAATAATTTTATTATAATTTAGACAATTATAAATGTAATGGGAACAGTAAAAAAGAAATCGTCTCTAAATCTCTAATTTACGTTTTCATATTATTATTATAATATATGTATAATATCATTATATTATTATAACTATTGGTGCATAATAATATTATGAAAAAAATATATTATTCTGAATAAAATATAATTCAATACCGAATCCGATTTCGTGGGATTATAGTATATAACAATATATAATTTGTAACCTAAACATAATATTATATCAGACGGTGCGACTGCGAGTGAGTTCCTTACCTTAAAAACGGTAAAATGACGCGAGGGGAAAAATGTCTAAGAAACGAACAACGGTTTTATCCAATTTATATATTATAGAAACTCCTGGGGAAGAAAGAAAACATGAAATGTGATTCTAATTTTCCATTTCCTACCGTTTCCTATACCTTGTTAGCGGAGCTCTTTTTACAGCCGCCGCGACATTATAACGCGCGAAATTCCTTTTTGTATGGCGTAGAGCGTTATGAATGTGATAAGATGGCGAGAAGAAGGGTAGAAGGGGGTAGTGTTGAACATAAAAGGCCGCGGGGAAGGAAAACGAAATGATTATATTATAATACGTATTTATATATATAATATATTATAATATAATAAATAATAAAATATAAAAAACCGGTATAGCATAACGAGGAAGAATTAGGCCACAGACACAAATCACAGCAGGTGTCGCGGGAGAAGAGTTGTTTACGAGCAATTATGGTTGTGAAGGGATGGGGGAGGGATGAGAAAAAGAGGTTTTTACCGGGAGAATCGTTGTGTGTGCGGGCACTTGTCTTCTAGATAATGGGTTTGCGGAAATGCACGGGGGAACTCGGCAATAAAACATTCCTGTCAGGGTTTGTTGGTGGAACGTCATCGTTTCGGGCCCACTCATATAACTTCTCAGACACGCTGGGGAACACCGGCACAATACCGTCCCTAAGGGATAGGTACACTGATGAGAATTATATAAAGTCTGATGGCTGGTAGCAGACCGCAAACGCTGTTTTTGCATATTTAAAATATTTCGTCGCGTCGGTTATTGTGATGGCAGCATGGCTTTAGTTATGCATAGACATTTTCGTCATCATTTTTTTTTTTTTTTTTTTTATATAATTTACGTATCGTCTTAACGAGACATCAACATCACTGTACACAATATAAATCACGACAATCGTTCGAACCGAACTCGAAGATGATGCTATCCCAATGAGTATATGTCTTGTATTGTATAAACTTCTTTGAATACACTGAAAGAATATTGATTCGATTCGACAACAATGAAAAAAAAAGAAAAAAGAAAGACAACGACCAAACGTTATCGCGTAAAATACGAATGAGTGAACTACAAACTATTTTTATTTTATAATAATTGGAATGTTGCAATTTTTCGATAATTCAATATTATAATATTTATAAGGTACCTTAAAAACGAAATTTAAGCAAAATTTTAATATAATAGTATAATATACTGTGAACAATAATATAGCGAACAGGGAAAATATTTTTTACACTAAAATGTCATTATAAATTTGTTGATTTTTTTAATAACGATCATAATATTTACCACCTTAATGACCCGCCAAAATAGTGTTTATTATTATTTCGTACAAAAAATATTGCGTTGACATTTTTGAGTTTTTGAATAATTTTAAATTTATTGTTCGTATAAATGGTACTACATTTTGTTAATATATTATTTGTGTGTAGTGTAATAGTACTTTGCCACGTTAATAGGTCATCGGAGAATTTCAAATAAAAGTTCATTACATATTATTCGTATTTTCAACTTATCAAAACTGAAAAAACGAGGTATAAATTATTATTATTACTCTGTAATATTATACCTGAATAAAAATCGTTTAATAATATTTCCGTTTAAACAATAGTCGCGTGTATGGTCTGCGGACGGAACTGAATTGTGCATATCCGCACACGAAGGATTGCACTTCCGGTCGTATTTCGTACGGGTTTCGGTGAAAATATTTCCGACTATGTCGGTCACGCAAACATTATATTTCCGTACACCGACGGAGTCGAATATTAGATTGTATATCGAACACCCATTGTCTAATATTATACAAAAAAAAATCTCCTGCATACAATATTATAATTACACATTATATTGCACATCGTTCGCGAGATGCATGTAAAATAAGTTTCCGGTTTCTAATGAACGTGTATACAATAATATACAAGCGAATATTATACGTTGCACGTAAATCTCCGAAGGGTTGATGACCTACATGCACCCTCTTGGCGGGTCGTTTTATTACCCGTGGATCACAACGTCCTTTTCTATTCGCTCGTCGCCTTCGTCATCCTTCCTCGTCGTTATTATATCCACATCGCAATAATAATAATAATAATAATAATAACCATATGCAGTCTAGGCTTTGACACAATCAACGACCCTTTATTAGTATACAGAGTTTTTGAAAGGACTCTATTGCGATACATTATCCGAGTAATATTATATCCTGCTTGCTTTTGACGAGTCTACAGGACTTCGGATTTGCATAATGGTACATCGAGATCTCAGAATCCATTCATATATCATGTTATTATAATATTATGTTGATTGCTTTATAAAAAAAAAAAGTCGCAAATATCGAATTGGGATCAATGTTTACCATCCAATATTTAAAGTTTTTTTTTTAAGAAAATGATAGTAAAATATCGTTGTGAAACGAATAAGTCCTACGGCACAAATCCCTAAAATAACATTACATAGCATTTTATTTAATTTCCCGTTAATCCGATTTATTTTTAAATAGTTTATACCTACGTGTAAAGAGTAGTTATTTTAATACGTTCTGTATCGTTCAGGATCTCGGCAGTTTATCATCGATCTTACTGTAATCCATTTTTAAAATTATTATATTATTATTGATAAGTGGTGATTTTTTAATACATTTTTAGATTTTAAGCGAATTTTAACATAATAAACTGTTACCATTACCAGCAAATTTACACTTCATCCAAACGGTCTTGTATAATTCTTATAATAGTCCTTTTTGAGATTACTTCTAAACAGCTCAAACAATATACATAATATTTAGATTGTGATATCATTGATGCATTTTTTAAATTTATTTTTTAGACATGTAATCAAATCGATTTATTAACTTATGTGAATATATTTTGTATTAATTGATGTACGAAAAAAAAATAAATAAATAAAAATGATGGGTTGATGAAATGTCTTAATCCGTTAAATATTCATGAAAATTTGACATGTATATCAAAATGATGACTGTATAATATTATAATAGTATACGGTTGCATAATAATGAATATTATTTCGAACACGTGCACTTGGGATAAACAACTGCCACCGTCTGAGTTGCCGCGGATTGCATACACTGTGCGTTATATTATTATTATCGATTTTTTACTCGGACGCCGGTGGCTGTTTTTGAACTACCATTCTCCCCCCGCCTCCCGCCCCCTCAGATTTCTGTGTCCACCGTGTCATCTTCACCCCCCGGTCGTTTTGGAATCCTGTGCCAGCCGACCGGGAAAATATACATCACCGTTCTTGTCAATATTGGAAAAGAGCCGACGAATTTGACGTAAATACGCATATATATATATATATATATATATATATGTATATAATACTATACCTACCCTTTAATATGTATACGAGTTAATATATAATATAATATCGGAGGGTCGACATTTTTATGCGAGGGGTTAATCAACGGTCCACGTGGAGGGCACGAAAAATTGAGATTATATTAAGCTGATAATATTAACTGTATGTGTTTAGGGGTCGAGAGGAATGAAGGAGAAAAAAAATAAGAGAAAAAAAAAACTCTAGAGTTCGCTTCAATGCTTTTCGTGTAAAACGTGGGTCCGAACGTGCGGCTAAGCATATTAAAGGTTATTATTAAGGGTTTTTATTTTAGAACATCGCACGTTTCATCACAGACCTTAAATTTTAAAATTAAAATACCACAAGATATTTCGTTAAAATGTGGTTTTCAGGATTATCATTGGTTCTATATATATATAAAAAAAAAAAACTGTTTGTTTTGGGAAACCGGAAATATTTTTAAAAATATATTATTGATCATTATTTTCTATTTATTTATTTTTATTGTATACCCACTCAAAATACATAAAATATATAAATTTTAAAATCAAATAAATAAATACTTTTATATTATACAAAATTATAAGACTTATATTATTACAAATTAAATTTTAAATACAATATTTGAAAAGAAATTTTATTTCGTTGATTAAGAGTGTACTATTTATTTTATATATTATTATAATACTAATGTTTTGTCGTTACTCATTATGAGGTAACTAGTTCATATTATATAATCTTATATTTAATTCACTTATATTAGTTGTATTAAAATCTAAATTAATTATTTCATAAAAAACAAAAAATATATATATATATAATATATATTAAATTAGTTTAATTTTTGTAGTAACTAACTCTTAAATGGATAAAATATACCTATATTTGGAAGTCGTCAAAGTTTTAAAAATATTTAAATCCTAAAAACAATAATTTTCAAACAAATATATGAAAATCAAAACTGTTTTTTAAATAAAAAAAAAAATGTTAGATAAATATTGAAATTATAAAAACATAAATTATTTATTTAATTTGAAATATTTATTTAAAAAATAATGTTTTAAAACAGATTAAAAAGTTGTCTAAAACTTTTTCTTTTTAGAACTTTAAAAATTGAAATACATCACCAAAAAAATCCAAATTGATAATAAATTCACACTTTGTTGATAATTATTACTGTACTTATAATTTAAACTAACAATTTTAAGAAGTTAGAAAAAATACTTGCTTCATTAAATAAGTTTAACTCTGGAAATCTATTTAATATGAAATCGGTTTACTATTCAAACAAAATTAAAAATCACACGTAATTTAAAACCAATATAATTTTTCCTTCTTCGATTTGAATCTGAATTTTTATTGACCACAACTACACAAATCTTAAATTGTTCAGACGATAAAAACTAAATTAGATATAAGAAAAAATAGATTATTATTATTTAGTTTTAATTTCAAAAATAGACGAGTTAGTTAAACAAAAAATAAATTATTTGATTTAAATATTATATTAAATTATAATGTTTAAAATTCTTAAACTAATGCATGTACAATATACATTAAGTAGAGTGAGATTCAGATTGTCTCCAAAAGACATGGAGAAAGTATGCTATATATAGAATTGAACTGAATCCGATTAGGATCAAAGACGGTAAATACCGCGGGATGCTTTTATTCCATAAGCTTTGCATTTTTTTTTCTAAGTGGTTTTTATAATACTTGTTTCTACCGTGGTCTGTTTCGTTGACAGGTTTCCGACAATTTTTAGTATTGTTGAGAGTTGAGGACAAAACGAAATACAATTTTTATAAAGGTATAAATACAAGCACTATGATAAAAATTTTAATATAAAAATATAAATTGGTTTTTAGTAATCAAAACCAGTGAACGGATAAAAAATTGTTATATAAATTATTTTAATTAACTTGTATTCAGTTAATTATATTATTTGATGTAATTTATATTTTAATATTATAACATATCATATTTTTTTTTAAATTTTTACATAGCGGTAATACTTTAGAATAATGCAAAATAAAACTTTTCACACAAGTTCTATTATATTCTCGCGATGCATATCCGTGCTTTTGCGTTAAAAGAACATAATGAATTCTGTCAAGTTTCATACCAATACTTAAAGTTTAATCGAATTTCAACTTTGGTGAAAGAATTTATCAAAACACTTTAGGTGAAACTACGAAATTAAATAAATAAGATCGATTCCGAACAACGGATAAAATGTAAACAGTCAGAGGCAATAAATTACCAATAAATTGTGTGAATAAAAAATTATCGGAGCAATATAATAATATGATAGATAAAGATAATAAAGATTGAAATAATAAATTTTAAACTTAAACGAAGTTAAACAAACACACGGTTAAAATTGTGTAAACGTACTGCAAGACAAACTGAAGGAAACTCACTATTATTCAATTGAATTAATGAGGAAACAAATAAAACCGAAGTGAAATATAGTTTACAGAATAATTTTACTAATTTTATATGCATTTAATTACGTGGACGGATGTCAAACTATTTTTGTACGCTATAACTTCTCATACAAAATGTTATGTTATAATCAAAACTTGATATTATGATACAGACAATTTGTGATTCGTTTAGAATATATTAAAATAGCTGCCGGACTGGCCTTTTATTCAATTTACTAGAGAGGTAAATTATAATAATATTCGATCCCACTAATATTATGGCGGTATTTTTTCAAATAATTTTTTTTTAATAATTTCACCAGTTTAAATTACACTTGAAGCGAACTAGCAGATGTGAGTATAACGATTTTTTTTCATATTCAAATGAGATTTTCTCAACTAGAATAACTATCTAATATTTATAATTGCTGATGAGAATATTGATGGTAAATTAGAATGGTCAAATACTCATCGGCCATTATGTCTATGACGAAGTATGATGTACGGAGAGGATGAAAAGAATTACGTAGTAACTGTCATACCTGATATTTGTTTTGTCATGGGTTATCATAATTTTTCAAATTTTCATTTGCCATGATAAGTAAATAATCCAATAAAAACGTCATGTTCGATCGGATCAAATGCGTGCACGCCGCTAGTCGCTATGATGTTCACAGGAGAAATATTATAAAGAAAACAGATATATTAGAAAAACACACATCACATTATTATTTTAGTAGTGACAAAATTGCCCGAGGACGTAATATGCGAAATTGGATGAGACCGCACTGAAGAAAATGCAACATACGACGGAATCAGACTTGCACAATATATATTTATATAAATGTGGATCGGAGGATGGCGGTAGGAAGGTTTAATTTTGTCGGCTTGCAAAACTCATTACAAACTTAAGAACAACTAACGTGTCTCCACCGCTGCCTGAGCTCTATTTTGCGCACTCAACGAACAACCTAACCTCCCGTAACATGCTAAGACGTTTCGAAAGCAGAAGCTATGCACAATGCAATATAATAATAATAATAATAATAATAATAATTATAATAATAAAAATAATAATAATAATAATACCTATACCTTATAATAATAATGATAACAATATTGTAATGTATACATAATGGGAAGTAAGTATATAATTTCGTACGTTTATGCATAAGATCCATATTTGTTCATCTTGAACATTTGAATATACTACATATTTTCAAATTATTTAAATTTACATAAAAAAATTAAATATAAAAAAATATAAAAAATATTTATCATTATTAAATAATTTTTTTAAATGATAAATAATATTCAATTTTTATAAATTTGGTATACCAAAACAGACTCGTGAAAATATTTATAAAACTTTTTGTTGTATTATTATATTCTACTTGCGTCCTCTCTTGCTAACGATTTAAAGAACTTTGCTATTAAAATAATAATTTTCATTTCATTAGAATATGGGTTATGAAAAACCAATATACGGTAAATACGCTATTTTACAAGTTTAAAAAAAAAAAAAAAAAAAAAAACCGAAAATTAATTTCGAATTTAAAAATATACCTACTAAAATACATATTTTAATAATACATATAATATATATTCAATATTGTATATTATAACTATTCTATAAAGAGGATCCGAACGTTTATAAATAATAAAATGTATATTAATTGTATATTTTTTATAGGTACACAATAATTATTAAGATTTTTATTCTAATAAATTACGAATTCTTATTTTTCATTTTGAAAATTTATATTGGTTAATAGTTATTTATAATTATTATCATTAATTTTACACAACAATAAAAATCAACTCCAAAATATTTATGTACCATACCGATTTATATTCGGTCATGTGGATGATGTTTTCTCTCAACTGTAAAACACGCTTTTATCCAGTATAATTACACAAGTATAGGTATATGAAGCACGTGTTTTAGTAGCCACTTAGTGTTAACACGTTATTAATATATTAGTAATAGTACCTACGCGGTTAATGTTAACTGTTAAGTGTTAAGTGATAGTGAATAAACTTAATATATAATATTATTACGTGCTTATGATACATTTTTAAATAATTTAATACTATAACTATGGTTATATTATGAATTTTAATAGTTATTACATAGCGATAACAGAGTTTCATTATCATTATTATAAGTGTGTTATAATTTACATTTTTAAGTAATTTTTGCAATCAACATTTAATAATATTATATATATTACTATATTTTTATTTATAATACAAAAAAGTCTTGTACTGATTATTGTTAATATTGTTATTAGGATCACTTTAGTTATTTATGTAGTAGTTAATTGGTATTTTATTTCCTTAGTATCATAATAATTTATTATAAAACAAATATTGTGTTGAAAACAATTTAGAAACGTATTTTTTATAAATAATATTTATTGTTATATTAAATATATTATCAATTTATATTCTATGTATTATCAAAATGTTTTTTTTATTTTTAATAATCACGAATTACATTAATTACAATGAATAATACAAAAAAATGTATTTAGTATTATATAATATAAGAAATTAAATATTTGATGTCATCTTACATATTATAATTAGACAAGAATAATTTTTTCTCGTTTAGTTTGAACTAAAATAAAGCTATACATTTTATTCTTGTATCATTGGAAAACAATATTACAATATTCAGAGCACATATAAAAACCATTCTTCTTTCTTAAGGTGAAACAACACAGTGACTATAATAATACTAAGCACACATGAAGTATTACTATGAAACGGTAACTTGCTCTGTAAAACATTTTGTTTACCTTTGATTTTTCGAAAAACGTGTAGTTATATGTTCTATTCCTAAGAGAAAAACGTCTATAAATTTAAAATAAGTATACATATATAGAATATTATGGTAAATATTACGAGACTGGACATATTGTTATAAAATATGGCTTCCTACTTCTTGATTTATTGTATAATGTGTAAGTACATTGTACATTTGAAAATAATAAATCTAAATATAATATGTACGTATACATACCAACTATCAGTAAACATAACATTTTATTTAATTTATATCACGTAAAATGACTTAACAAAAAAAAAAAAAAAAAAAAAAAAAAAGAAGAAAAGTTTCTTGTTTAAGTTTACTATTACTTTGGTTTAGTGTAAACACAGAAATATGAACCTTTTAGAACGTAAATCATTCGGGATTGCAATAGTGAATCGTTCGGACATAATGAAATTTGATGGACTCACGCGAAGCCTAATGTTTAACAAAATCTAGCACATATAACAGTGGGGCAGGGTTAATTCATTCAGACATCACTGGTATTCACATCACGTTTTACCCATGGGACCAACTGATGAGTTTACAATAGTTTTCTGCTACTAAATACACGAGGTTGTGTAAGGGAAAGAATGATAAAAACTTTCCTACTCCGAGTGTGTATAAAGAATAATTCAGCATTACATACGGCTAAAACATCCCAACTTTCAGTTTCCAAAAGAGTTTAATTCGTCACTGTAACTGACAGCAATCTAAAGTTATTATTAATATAACGTGAAAACATGATGTATTATAATAATATTAATCTTCATTCTTACACCAAAGATCGCCATATTATAATATTATATCGTGTACTAATTAGTAATTACATAGAAACGAAAATAAATTATGTTTTTAATTGAATTAATAATATATTATCTACCCAGTTTTTTTTTCTTTTTTTAATTCAATGTTTTATAACTTTTTTAATTTTCCAAAACATTTATTGGCCATATTTTAAAATAAAAATCCTAGTAGGGTTATAATAATATATTATTCCTGTATAATGAATCATAGTAATATTAATTAGAAATTTAAATTTCGCATTATTATTAATATGTAAAAAGTCAATAAAATATTATCAATTTAATCAACGTTGTAAATCTTACTAGAAATTGGCATTGATTTATCGGTATAAACAATACGCTTTTTAATATAATATTTTTACAGTTATTTGTTTGAATTACAATTTTTTATTTATAAATATTATAGTTAGGTAAGTAATATATTTCAGTATGAAAATCAAATTGTCATAATTTGAAAAATATTATGCAATACGAAAGCAAAGTGCCTTTTAAATTTAATATTTCCTGCTTTTAATTCAATAAAAATTTTAATTAAAAAATATGCATACCTCAAAAATCTATAAAAAAAATAATTTTCATTTTTTTTCTTCGTGCAATAATACTTGCAGAACACGAGCAATAAAACGACGACAATATCATACACGTTTTATTACCGGTGCAACTATCTTACGAGTATATACGTTTATACGTATTATTATTATTATTTTTATTAATAATCATAATAATCATAATAATAATAAATAAATAAAATTATACCATATTAATATTATTTTCGCGTAAAATATTCCAGATAATTCTAATAAACACGGATATCATCTTTAAGACTTCCTGTCAGCACGTGGCATATTAATTAAACGGCGGCGGAGGCGTTGACGCGACGGTGGCTGCGACAGCGATAATAATAATAATAATAATGATAATAATAATAATAATAATAATATAAAAACGTATACCGTCTGCAAGAACGGGTAAGTACAACCCTTTCAATTTATTCCCCCTATCATCATTACAATATGTACACCGACAGAGAGATTCGTATAGCAGACAATAAAACTGAATTTGGCGGGAGCCTACTCCGCCGCGTCCGCAACAGGCTAAAAACCAGACGATCAATAATATAGCCGTCTACGCTCTGCGCCTACGACGGCGACAGTCTGGACACCATCCCGACACTTTTTCTCCACGTAAAATTATATCGTAAAAGGATAACGTTTTTTTTTTTTTTTTTTTTTTTTACGGTTCCACTATTGTAGGAATTACTGGCAGCATAACGATATAGAATTCAAGAATATTTTTATATAGTTTTTTTTTATTATATTACGAAAAATTGTTTAAAAATTTTATTTTTAGTCGAGTATTAATTAAAATAATTAATATTTTAATGAATAAGGTATACTAGGTATAGAATTGAATTATACCCATATGAAACTATTCTAACGTACGAGGTTTTTTTTTTTAAAAAATAATTTCACTTGGGATTATTAAAACGCGTCTTAGGATAAATTATTATGTTTCATCCGTATAAACGTAATGTTCTGGACGCGGTTTTTCAATATATTTGAACATTTCAGGTACCTATCTACACGTTCGTACGCGTACAAGAGAAAAGACATTTTATTTGTATTGGAAACCGCGCAAATGTGCGTTGGAAATGCGATTTTTTTTCTTCCTTATCCTTCCGCCGCCGTCTCACGATTTATATTCGAAAACAGAACGAAATGACATAACATAATGGCAACGGTCGTGTATCGTCTGAGAGGCCAGAAGATAATATACTCGTCTGTCGTGTTGTTATTGTTATTGGACGTTTCGTGAAAATGACCCTAATATACACACGTTCGCGTGTGCCATCTCGTATCCGTCATAAGATGAAGTTGTGTACGCCGATAGAACATAAGTTTACACACACACACACCGAAAACTCCCAACATGACACTTGACAGGATATAATAAATAATAAAGAGTAACATTTATTACTAGTACATATACGACCTAAACTTTACATTCATAAAGTTCATTTTGATCGAGAAATCTCTTTTTAAATTTTTAACCTCGTCAAGTATAACATTATACGTTAAAGGAACTCAAATACACTATCGAAATTGATAATATAATAAATGAAACTAAATCACTGCCATTAAAAAACGATCCAGAACAAAACAAAATTTAAATAATTTAACATTTAAACATACATATTATTGTTAAAAAAAAAAATAATTTTATTTTTCGAAAAAATTACGTTATGCAATATTACAATGAAATAAATTTGAAATACTAAAATAATTATATTTTAAAATGGTTTTATAAAAAAAATTCTCGTATAAAATGTTATGTTATAAAGTAGATATTAAATTTATATTACAACGTTAACATTAGTCTTACTAATATACTTAGTATATTTTGTAAATTTTTAAAAGTCTAAAAATTTATTTTACATCTCTTAAAAATAAATAGTTAAATAACTTACTATAATATTTTACATTTTTATTCTGAACTAGTTTTATTATAATATAGTATGCAAAGGTGAGTAAAATATATATGAATCAAAAGTTATAGAACTTGCGGTTATAAATATATAACTTAAGTGTTGAAATATCAAATTAATGAAATTAATATTAATAGCATTGTATAACTAATGTATTTTCTTGTGTTCGTGTAACGTGAAATAATAACATTAGGTACGTCAATATTGTCAATAATTATTAAATATTAACATATGAATGCCTGTACATTATTTTTTAATTATAACTTTGTGGTCGACTGATTTTTTTTTTGTTTTATTAATTATTTACTAGAGTAAAATGTCGAGCTAATATTATAATTATAAATATTTATAATTAATAATTTATTTCCATTGCAATAATTGCAAGGTAGTTAAAGTACACATGCTTGCATTTGAATATTAATAATATATCAACTGAGTATATTAAATTATATTATGATACACACATAATATGAATGTGAGGAAGTAAAACTTTAGACAAATGAAAGCTACCTAACTACAATAATTCACGAGCCACCCTTCATAACTAACGAATGAAGAACAAATAATTTAAATAGCATCCTATATGCAAAGTGTTATAATATACTTGTGAATATTATTGTTGACAAACTCATACAACACATGACTAAAATATTATAATGTGTTATGATATGAATGTTATTCGGTTTTATACGATTTATACGAGTATATGAATATAATATTAAAATTTTTACATAACATTATTATATAATAAATTTATTTTATAATTATTAATATTTTTGACATATAAACTGGTATACGGTATAAAAATACGAGTTTATTGAAAATTCAAATAATTCTATTGTAATCTGTATATGGATGATATAATATATAATTTGTAAACTAACATCGTACATTTGATTATCTAAATATTTTAATTTTTTGTTTTTTTTTTCTTTAAGTAATATAAATATACTTAAATATCAAAAAATATTAAACTAAATAAATCAATATATATTATAAACAATGAATAATGGGTGGGGTACAAATCATAATTTATATACTTCTTTGTATCCAGCACTAAAATAAGCTTTTAAAACTTTTACGAAAGTAGTTCGTATAGTTTTTGCAATTAGCATTTGGAACTTGGGTGTTCTCGACGTGTTTATTGTGGCCAACTCTCTAGGCAAAGAACGCAAGAATCCCCTTCGGGTCATGTTTTAACATCAGTTTATATACCATTCTTTATAAATCCCATGGACAAATTCGACCCAATGCGGTGGTTCAACTTTTGGCCGTTAGTAATCGTTTGGGGGTTATTTTTTTTTCCTAGGGGCAAACAAACGCCATTTGTCACGTCGACAAAACGACGAAAACGTTTGAAGTTAGGAAACGTTTTTTCTCTTCTTCAATATACAAAACAACACCACGAAAACTAAACGTTTTTGTTTAGTTTTAAAAACAACTTTAAACACAAAAATTTTTAAACAAAATAAATACCCTTTTTTAATAAGGTTTTTTGTTTGTTTTAGTTTTTCATATTTAACATTGTTGAGTTATGAAATTAAAGTTTGTTAGTAAATTTATTATACAGATGATATACAGGGTGAATTATTAAGTAATTATTCTTAATAAGTCACCCTGTTTTAGTGTCATCTTATATATGATACACATGTTATTTCTATTTGAAATGTGAAATTCCTATTTTTCCGTGAAATAACATTAATATCTATTTGAGTGATATATAAGTGACATTATAATAATATTTTATTTCCATCTTTAAGATTTAATATAGTTTAAATCAAAATATATAAATAATATAAATAGATAACGTATAATAATATACATAATATTTTATTTTTTAATAATTATTTCCTAACATGATAATCATTTTGATTTTACGTAATATTAGCAATAGTATTTTATCCGTTTGCAAAGTATTTCTAGTTAGATACTTATACTATTCAATATAATTATATTAATAATAATATATTACATTAATATTGTTTAATCATCTACGTGTTTTAATGATATAAGTAATTATTAATATTTTTTTCAACTAAAAAAAAAAAAAAAAAAAAAATTAAATTACTACGAATTATTTTAATATCATACTATTCTCTCTCTCTCTCTCTCTTTCACACATAGTCTTGTCCACGTTCGGCTACACAGATTCATAAGTAAACCTATTCAATTAAACTGTAAAATAAACCTTTGTCTGATTTCCGCGTGAACACTCGTTCGAGAATCGGTTTCATTTGACGGTCGGTTGAGTCCGAGCAATGTTATAATCCTTTAGGCGCATTGTACAAATTAAATTTTATCCCGAGGGGCATCCCTTTTTTTTTTTTGTATATTATAAAATGTGATATGCAAGCCCGTCGGCTTAACTGGACCGGAAAACTTCATCAGCATCCTGTATAATAACGCTCATACACGCTCTCGTAAAACATGTATGAATATATCATATCAATATATTATTATTATAATACATTTTGCATATTACATTATCGTAATATATTGTATAATAAATTCGTAAAAATAACGCGAACGGGTTACAAATGTACTGACCATGTCGGGAAATATATTGTTCTGCGTTATTTTTCTTGCGAAACGTTCGACTGACTACGATTATATCTATGCCCTCCGAGGTCCGACCACATCCCCTCCGTATTTATTTTTATTTTTTTTTTTTTTTTAGTTCTCCTTGTGCGCGGTATACCGCAAAAACGTAACCGTGAAACCAGCACGGACATTATTTTCGTCCGACACAATATGAACGACTTAAGTCCGCGGGCATCGAGGAAGGCAAGGGTTAGGTTCGAGGTAGAGAGCGATTTCTAGACAGATTTATAAAGCACGTGGATGTACGTGTTATTATTGTATAGACGGTATATCATATACTCGCTTCTCGTAATTCGACATGATGTACGTGACGTCGATGATATGGATCCGACTTGACTCGGACAATGGATTGCGGTAATAATGAAATAAAATAAAAAAAATGATGTTCACCACCGAACAACGACCCAGGACGGTAGATCGTAAAAGCGCCCTATGTATTGCACGTTTTCATTTTGCGTAATATCACTCATGACACTGACCATAATATAACATTATGAATCGTAATGACATCAGGTTGACAGCAGGTTACATTTATAAAAACTATACCAGTTTAAAAATGAAACATAAAATACTCGTTTAGTATGACGAGGTTGATAAATAATTACATATTATATAATTAATAATTATTATAGCAACAAAATTTTTATAAAATATATACCTACGAGATAACATAAAGAGGGGAATAATATTTTAATTGGAATATTTTAGTCGGAAAATTAATCATTTAGATTACACGGCATTCATTAATTATAATATTTTAATTATAGATATTGTAACTCAAATAATAATATTGGTATATTCATAATATTATATTACACTAGATATGATATTATATAAAAAGCCGACCGGATACTGATATGGAAAGAATCGTTGCAATCACGGAAAAAATCATTCTTAACGAAGTTCATTGAGATAATATAGGTACTGGTAATAAATATTATTAATTTAAATGTTCATATATTTATTAAATTACTTCCTCGTTTAAATTTAAATATCAACGTAAGAATTCAAACTTTTATTACGCAGGTATATATATATATAAAATGAATACCTACCCAATACAGATTTCAAGTTTCTTCTCTCTTAGTTCAATATTTCTGAGTTATCTTAAAATATTTAAAAACAAATTTGTCATAATTAGAGTTACCGTAAATATAGCTAAATTATCGTAATTATTTGGTAGTCTTATTTTTGTCCGTGTTTTAAAGTCTAAACAATTTTTTTTTATATTACTCGAATAATTTACTCGTCTATTACTACTACCGATTTCTTCATTAATTACTCGTTCTTCAACTATGAAATAAATGTTCATAAAATTCCTAAATGAGTCTCCTAAAAAATAATCCAAAATCGTATTTTCCAATGCAATGATATATCATTGTATTCAAACCTTAATCAAAATACAAAACAATTCACAGCAATATACCGTTGTGTTTTTTACAATTTAAAATTTAAAATAGCTATGAAAAAATAGTAATTGCAATATACACAATATTTTGAAACATAATTAAGCGTTACGTGGTAAACCTTCAAAAAAATTTTCAAACCTTAAAATCCAAAATTGTCAATTTTATAATATTTTATTTAGAACGAATAAGAAGCTATTAAAGTCGTGAATATAATACAAAAACAAATTAAATAGGTACATTTTTAATGTCGTCAACATTAAAATGTGTTATTAATAGTATTAAACATATCGATGTTTAACAAATTAGACCTATTAGTACCTATTGAATTTTATACTATGGTAATACTTATATAATTATAAATTTATAACAAACAATTATTAAAAGATAGGAAATTTGAAAAAGAAAATGAATTATTTGTGTTTATAATGCGAAAAAACCAAATAATTGGAACATAGAAAAATAAATATTTGATGAAAGTGGTATATAAAAAGAAAAATAAGAATGAGCAGAACACGTGGAGATATTTATTTTACTACGTAGGTAATGCAATTCAAATTATTTCATAGAAGAGAAAATGTTGGTTAGAAATTTAAATATAAGAAGATTGTTTGCAAATTTCAAGACTATATAGTGAATGTAGAACAATAGAATAATCGTGTATAGGCTCATAGGGGATGGAGTATATTGAATTTATAAGTGAAGATAGAATTACCTTTAGCCTTGGACACTTTCAACATGCTGTAAGAGTGAATGAGTCATATAAAAAGTGGTTATATTCCACTTTATGGCAAACTAGTGAGCATAAAAGAATATTTAAGTTGGGTGAATAGTTTAAAAACAGTCTTTACATAAACACTAACTCTCTATTAAAATGTATTACATATATTTTTCGAAAGATGTATTAGGGCATATAGTGAGTAGAAGATCTAAGAATACAACTAAGTTATTATTTTATAACTCATTTGTGAGCTTTAATACCAATATATTTATATAAAGTATAATGTTTTCAATAAATTTATAAAATAGAAGTTACAAAATATAAGTTAAAATATATTATTTTGTAGTATACCTATCATAATTTCATATACCTACAGATACATTTGAATTTTTCATATATAATATTTAAATATAAAACTAGAAATTTCATGATGGTAATTAGATCTGAAAATTTTACTGAAGTATTATACTCATATATATATATTATTTAACATACTGCCAACGTAATAGAAAAATCTCAAGTCTCAGTTTTTTTTCATAACTATTTAAAGATTATATTTTTAGTGTAATAAAAAAAATCTTAGAATCCATATAACTATATAAGGCTTGTTCTTATTATTTCTTAATATTTTATAATAACGAATTAAAGAAAACAAAAATTATTAAAAATTTTATTGGAGCTCAAATACATATTACTTAACTCAGTTCAAAATAATTGTAAATATTATATTTATCTTTTTTTTTTTATATAGCTGTTTAATGCATAAAAAGAAGAGCTGTTCCTTCTGGAAGGGTTACAGATCTAAAGAAGATAGTATTGAATTTTGATTAAAATTTGAATGCAATGATCAATGATTACATTCAAAAACAATTCTGAGCAAAGTTCTGTCAGATTAGCGTATTTAGGTGACTCATTTACGAGCTTTATGAAAATTTCTATTGGACGTATAAACTGTATTAATTTAACAATTTTAATCAAAATCATATAATTATAATTACATCTGTAACCCTTCCACAGCAGTAGAAGATCTTTTTAAACTTTAAATAGCTATAGAAAAATAAATTGTACCTAATTGTATTATTCACAAAAATGTGGAACTGAGTTAAATAATACGTACATATTCGATCTTCAATAAAATGTTAAAATTTTTTCAAAATTATTTGTTCATTTTATTAATAATTATTGTTAAAATACTGAGAAATAATAAAAAATTAATTTTTGAACACTAAAAATATTAACTTATAAATGACCTATTCGTGAAAATTGGAGCATTATTTCTTGAGGAGAAAGTATTTGCAGAATGCAGATATACAAAAAAAAAAAGGAAAAACACACATCATTGTAAAAAGAAAATATTTTTTTGCTCAAGATCTAAAATGTAATCCTTGTTATCTCGCCGTTGATTTTTTATCAAAATAAGTTGTTTATTATGACATTTACTTGTACTGCAATATTACTTTCTTTATTATTTCTTTAAAAATATTTTAATATCATTCATTTTATGTGCATATATATTATATTATAACAGTAGTAAAAAATATATTAATTTCTCCTTCAAAATAAATTATATGGAATTCATGTAATTGAAAAACACTATTATGCTCTACATCACAATTGTTGAGATTTCCAAGAACGTAAAAATAATATTTGTAATATTTAAGAAATATTCACTTTCTTGTTACCTATAACCTATATATAAGATTATGAACTTGATTTTAATGAAATTTACATGTTAAACGGACGTTTTAAATATTTTAAATAATTAATTATGTACAATTTACAATTTAACCAATGTATATATATTATTATTTATTTTTAATAAAATTTAATAAGCGGTATAGTAATTAAATAATTAAATTGACTGCCCACGAATATTGTCGAAAAAAAAAATTCAAGAACCAAGTTTCCTCTACAAACGGTTGTCGCTATTTTTACCGCTGTATTCCTCGAAAAACGTTATAAATAATATACGTAAGTATTTATTTAAGTATATTTCTATTATAATAGTAGCAGGTAAGATCATAATAATTTATATTGTTTGTTCGTTCAGCGTAAACATCCATCGCCACCGTCGGAAATATAATCGTGTCATCGAGCTTTGGTCTTCAGAATAATCATCGGACGGGTGAACACACGATTGAAGGGGAAGAAAAAGAAAACCCGAGGGGGAAAAAGCGAACACCAAACACGTCGAAATCGCTTTTATTGCGTATACCCGTATTAACCGCATCTCATATAATGATCGCAGTTCGGACGGTATTTATTTGAGTGTCATCGTATCGAATTCGAGTTTAAGACGACGGTCTGGGGCGATGTAGCTGAAGGGTACAAAGACAATAGAAAAACAACCTGAAACGGTCTGAAAAAGTTTTTACGCTACCCGAGCGTCACAATATTGTCAGATACCGACGACACGACGTTTTCTTTGAACCGCAGTTATTTACCATTGCTCTAACGAAACGAGGGCTAAAATCGTTTTAATAAACAACTCTTATTTTTCATCGATGTGTTGTAAATCATTCAATATACGCAGCACACATTCTCACTGTAGATTTACTTGTCCATTTTAAAATCTATACATAATGTTTTTCGAGATTTATATAAAAATTTAAATATTCAACCCCGAATTGTGTATACAGTCTAAAATAACTATTCGTCATAATTTTATCATCTGTGTCTATTTTTATTATTATATCACTCGGTAAAATAACAAAAAATTTACATATTTTTATTATAAATTTATAATTTACTAATTTAGTGATTTACATAAAATGGATAATTATTACATTTTCAGTAATATATCGTTTGAATTGATTAATGTTCTCATAGATAAAAGTAATAGAGAAAACGCATTTTTAACACATAAAAAATATAATAAACAAAAAATAAGAATATTTTATTTTATATTCTAATTATTTGAAGAAGTTTGAATATATTTACTATATAGAATAATATAGAGTATACTATAATACAGTTATATAATATATAACTTCAAGTAAAATTAAAGAAAATTGTAATTAATGCTTCAATATAAGTTATTCTAACATTCAAGTTGTTATTATGGTCAGAATATTTACTTTTCTAAACTCAAGAAAATTTAATAAAATATAAAAAATAAAAATGAAAATAAAAATATGCTTATTTTGATTGATACCTACTATCGCTCTTAATATTGTTATTTTTCATAAACATTTATAAATACCTAACTACCGTAATCGTAAAAGTTATGTTCTATTAATAAAATATAGAATTTAAGTTATTTCACTATAATATAAACTTAAAATATTATTCAATATATTACTTTAAAAGGTTATGCTATATGATATGAATAATATATATTTATATATTATATTGTTTTATTTCACTTCCACAGTAAGTAATCTAAAAGTATAAAATTATCAATTGGTAATATTTATAGATAATAATATACGATCTTTGAATTGTTGATTATTACAGTGAGTTCTATTCATAAATTGTCGTCATATCCGTAACCAGTAATACATAGTATTATTGTAAATTTCACTACGAATAAAAAAAAAAAAAAAAAAAAAAAAAACGTTAAAATATTATAGAAAATAGCAATAAAATCCATTTGGTTAAGTAAAGCAGAGCCATTTTAAATAAAATATATACCTTCCAAGAATAAAAGATAAGTGTTTCATGAACGAGTAAAATGTTGTCATTTTTTTTTTTTTTTTTTTTTTTTTTTGTCATAAGATTAAAAAAAATAAACAATTAGGTCCTATTATTCAAGTGTAAGAAAACATTATAAAACACAGAATGAAGGAATAATTATAAAAGTAATAATAATAATAAAAAATAAAAATAAAAATAATAATAATAAAACCATTATTTAAATGACACATTGCTGGTGGAGAAAAACAACGCGTGAAACTTCGTTTGTTTCGAGTTTAAGATAAAAGCCAACTTTTTATCATTTATTTAATTAGTATTACACTGAATGAAAGAAAGTATATAAAATATATAAAGTTATTCAAATTATAAAAATGTACATTAATTTAATAATACCAACATTAACAATGTAAACACTATTTTATATTGTTTATTTCAAGATAATTTTAAATAAAGATTTTGAATATAATTGAAAAAAATATTAAAACAACAAAATTACAAATGTAAATGTAAATAATAATAATATGTAAATTATTATTGTTTTTGTTACCACTATTTAGATTTTAGATCTCATCATATTTATGATTTTCAATAAATTATCAAATAATAATAATAATAATAATAATAATGTTTTGTTGATAATTTACACGAAAAATGCAATAACGTTGATGTAATAATATAATATTATATAGGAATAATATATATTTTTTATTTGTAATATAAATTTATACTGTTGACTGTATTAATATTATTTAAGGTTACGTGTTATTTGGACAGTTAGGATGACATTTACAAGGGGCAAAGAATGTCATATAAAAACATTGTAATCATAACGATGTCTGATGCTAAAATATAATGGGTCGTTTCCTTGGTTATAACAATAATATAAAAAAAAACTGCATAACATAATTTATTCATATTCGTTGATGAATATTGCATAAGGAGTTGGACATATTTATGGATCGTGAGTTGTTAAAATCCATAATAATATAGTTATCACACTTAATTTAATTAAACATTCGTGTACCGTAAACTAAATTAAATTTTATAGTTTAATAGTTGCATAAAACTGTACATAATAATGTTTTCATAACACGAAAATTATTATAATAACATTGAAACAGCCATTATAATATAATAGTTACAGCGAATAATATGGAAAACTTGTATTTTTCATGATTATAAACTAATGTGTTAAATGGCTTTAGTAGATATACACATATAATATAGAATAATAAAATTTCATAATATTTCAGTAAAATAATATTATATTTATGTATATTTAAATTACAATATTATATTAGATTTTAAAGCTAAGCGAAAAATGTATTAGTTTTACAATTATGTATGTATTTTTTTATGTATGAATTTAAACACTTTTTCTACCCAAAACAATTTTCATGAATAGGATATGTTTCCGGTAGGAAAGTGGGTGTAGTCGATAATTTATTTGAGTTATTTTTCGAATTTCACGAAATTAAACCTATGCGGTATGAAAAACTACCAAAAAATGACAATAACATGGCATCATTTTACATGAAATTTTGACAAAATCATTTTCAATACTTCACAACAACTCAGACAATATTGATTCTAAAGTCTTAAAAATTATATTATTGGATGTTCACATAGGTACTATGTATAGGTACGCAGCGGTGTACCGAGGAGGTTTTTATTGGGGGGGTCAAAGTTGGTAATTTGGCCAACTCAAAAATTTTATCAGGACAATTTTTACCGTTATTTTGTCAAAGCGATTTTATCATTACTGTTAATAATTTTTCATTAAATAAGTCAACAACAATTACAAGTTATAAATTATTTATAATTATTATTAATTTAAAACCTAAGGGACGTAAGTTTACAGGTGATAAAATATTGAAACGGTTATGTTTATTATTTAAGAAAATATAACACTTTGAATATTTCCTAAAATTCTCGTTTTTAGCTTTATAATGTTTGATAAAATTGACAATTTTGGGTTGAAAGAGCTGAAAATTTTACCGAAATATATTCACATATTACTAAACATATAACCAAAATATTAAAAAATAATAATTCTTAATTTCTTTTTTATATCTGAATTAAAGTTTATATTTTTAGTGTAATCAAAAATCTAAGTATCAATAATACAAGGATCTTATTACTTAATATTTTTACAATTATAAATAATGAAATAACAAAAAAATTGAAAAAAATTATTGAAAATTTTATTGACATTTAATACATATTACTTAACTTGATTCCAAATTATTGTGAACATTACAAACACAATTATTTTTTAGCTATTTAAAAAAGGATGATGTGGAAGGGAAACGGATGTGAAGAGGATAGTGTTGAATTTTAGATTCTGAGCGAAGCGAAGAATGTATTGGTTTTACAATGATGTGTGATTTTTTTTTTTTTATTCTGTAGACAGAATAACTTACTACCAGATATAATGCTCCGATTTTCACGAATAGCATAATGTTTCTGGTCGGAAAGTGGATGTAATTGGTACATAATTTAGGTCATTTTATATATATAATATTATATTATATAATTAATAAATGGAATGATGAAAAATTATAAAATTATATAGTTAAAATTAAATACTTGTTAAATAATTAATTTAGTATTACATTTATTTAAAATGAACATAATTATTAATATTCAAAATAATAAGAAAAGACAATAAATTAATGGGTTTGTGTCACTTTTGGTCAGATGAAACGTTTCAACTGATTTTTAAATAAGACCATTATTTTTTTCGAACAATCCGTTTTGCTTCCCAGGGTAGCTTAATTGTGCAACGAGGATAGCTCGTATATATGCGTTCAAAGGATAAGATTATATCTGTCGAATTATTTTCGAAATATGTCCATTTAGCATGCTATGTTGCCGTTTAATTCTTTTGAATTCTGATGGTCGTGAGAAATATGTATGTTGGTGGTTTTATAATGATAAATTTATATTTATTATTATTTTTATTTTATGAGTGTTTCTATATATAAGTTTTCTTTTAATAGTGTTGTATAGTTGTTAGTTTTCTAATAATAATATATCAAATACTGACATGTACTAAATTTCAGTAACTTCGGTAAAACTTTATATTGTGATTAGAATTATTGTATAAAAATACATATATCTATGCAGATATGTGCTATATTACAAATTTTTATTAAACTTTGCATACACAAAAATTGTAATATATATGTATATTGTATATATTGTTTTTATTCAATAATTGTATTAAAATATAAAAATATTGAAATTTTCATTATATCTTTTTCTAGACTTGTACACATCGGAAACTTTAGGCCAGTAATATATTTTTACTTAAAATAATTCAGGCGGATATGAAGGATTGAAGGCTATAATTAAAATTAATAAGCTACAACCATTTTTTCATTACATATTGTTAGTAAAATTATAATTTAAATTTAACAAGATACTCTATACGACAGTTAATTAAACATCAACAAATGATATAATTAAAATGAAAATGAAGTCAAAATAACAATAGCGAATAGGTATAAATAATCATTGAAATAATTTAAGAAAGAAAAAAATTTCAATGGACAGTGAAATATTTACCATATGAGTGCCCTCTCAGATTTTTATGTCCAACATTTTTTTTTTTCTCTGTGGTAGAATTTTCGTTATTTTAATGGTCAAATTCTACTATAATGGACACTAATTTATTGTTTCTTAAATTCAAAATATAAAAGTAATATTTTGTTTTGTTTTCATATATATTTTTTGATATGTATTGTATAGTCTTTAATGCAATAGACATCGAAAATATAGTACCTATTGAAATTGTATTTCTGAAAAATGTAAATAAAGTGACCGACTATTAGGATAGAAAATTTTTAGGACTTATTTATTTTTAGGTACACTAAATATAAACTATTAAAACTATAATTATTATTTCAATCTATCCTTAGGTCTCAAAATACCTAAATAAGACTTCAGTAATATAACATAATAAACATAAAAAAGACAAGGGAAAGAATATTCGTGTGGAAGGGATACGTTGTAAAGAGGGTTGAATTTTGATTAAAATTTGAATACAATGATAAATCATTACATTTGTGAAAACGATTTTGAGCTAAGTTCATCAGATAAAATATGTACCGATTAAAATTTTTACGTTTATTAGTCTCTACATTCAATATAAATAATTTATCATAATACCCCTAATTGAGTCACCTAAATACGCAAATCCGACAGTACTTCGCTCAAAATCGTTTTTCAAAATTAATAATTTATCATTGCATTCAAATTTTAATCAAAGTTCTACACTATCTTCTTTCCTCTTTACATCTGTATCACTTATACACCTATCTATATATCGCTTCTCTTGCATTTTTATACTTTAAACAACTATAAAAATAAAAAATCGTAAATGTAATAATTTACCATTAATTGGAACTGAGTTATGTAAAATGTATTTAAACTTTAATAAAATTTTCTAAATTTTTGGTTTTTTTATTCATTTTTATTTTAAAAGTATTGAGAAATAATAAGGAGAATACTTGTATGGATTAATTTATATAAACTAATTTATAAGATTTTGTTTTAAACAAAAAATATCAACTTTAAATAGGCAAAAAAAAAATTGAGACTTAGGATTTTTCTAATATTTTGATATCATGTTAAGTAAAATGTCATATGAGTATACTTCAGTAAAATTTTCAGACCTTAATGCCCAAAATTGCCAATTTTATCAAACATTATATACATAAAAACGAGAATTTTATGAAATATTCAAAGTTCTATATTTTGTAGAAAAACTGTTCGTAAACATAACGGTTTCAAAATTTTACCACATGTTTATAAAGTTAGTTTTAATATTTAGTTTAATAAGTACGAAGTACCTATTATTGAAGTAACTAATATCAATTAGTACTAGAATTACTAATTATACAATCTGAAAATTAAAGAAATAATATTCAATATCCATCTTATAATTGATAATTATAATAATTATTATTATTTATGAAAGTCATAATTATAAAAATTTTAATTCATAAACATAAATAATTATCCTATATTTCATTATTTTAATAAAATAACATTTAATAAAGATTAATATATTTAATATTAGTATTTATTAATAGGTAGTTCAAATTTGGATAATTTATAAAATATTAAATTATTTAATATGGACATTTATACAGGTATGTACTAAGTACTAACTCATTTTAATATTCTCTGGAATAATTAATATTTTAAAAAACACGACCATAGTGAATTATGAATGAGTTTAATATATTATATGAGTATATTAGTTATGATATGTGATAGTTAGATATGGCCTTGGTGTATTTAATGGGATTAACCTTTATTACGGATTTCACATATTATGCACGTGGATGATTAAATATTTAAAAGCATCCGCACCAGGCAATAATAATATGAATTATAGAGCAATTTCGATAGTCTGAGACGATATTTAATTAAGTCGAATAAATTTAAAAGTGTAATAGTGCCCGTTAATAAATATTTTGTCAGACTATAACATTTTAAGTTGTCACACGGGACACGAAAATTTGGAGTTACGTATGCAGTTATGCGTGGTGGAAGAGAATCGTTTTTGGATTTAGGACTCGCCCGAATGCATCACAACCGTGTTGTGTAAACATACTCAAAAACGAACGGGAAAACATATGAATTGAGAGCTTACAAGAGGGATTACACCTTGTGTATTCTTTGTAATGATTGTTACACTGTAAACTTTTTAGAGCCTGACATGCGCATATCGGTGAAAATTTAATGGAAATAATATTGTTAAAACGAGACGTGACCATAAACGCAAATAAAGGATTGGTAAATATATTATAACTAGACGAGCGAAACGCAAACAGGCTGATAGGGAATATAATATCTACTATGGTTATGGTATTGAGGGAGGCAAAAGCTATTTTTGGTTATCGACGGTGGTGATCCCTTATCGTTGTAACGCAGGTCACAATATTTACAACTATACTATAGGTAAATATTTCAATAATAATAATAACCTGAGCTCAACGTTCCATTATGAATTCCAAACGAACTTACAAAGTAGGTACCTAGTTATATTATTATTATTATTATTATTATTATTATTATTATTATTATTATTA
>JAIUCT010000001.1:8995028-9017890 GCA_021307375.1 Tetraneura akinire | reverse complement strand
ATTATTATTATTATTATTATTATTATTATTATTATTATTATTATTATGATTTATAATATTTATATTTATTTTATATTTTTTTATTAGGTATACATCAGTATAAGTAAATAATTGTTCGACCGAAAAAATAATGTATTATTTAATTATATAATTTAAATATATTAATTTTTTACTTGTTTCGTATAATTCGTTATGTTTATTGAATTTTTAATATTATTAATTTTAATATCTATATAATATGTTGACATTTAAATGATATTTTCTTGGAGATTTTATACACAATTACATTATTTTGTGTTTTATTGAAAAACCAAAATTATACCTAGTATATATTATATTATGAAATTTTTATTGAAATATCACTATTTTCCTTATCACATTATTATCTTTTTTACTTATTATCTCACTAAAAATTCACTGTAATTGAAATATTTTAATATCATTTACCTACTCGTATAGATACACAAAAATAATAATTATTACGCTTCTTAAGAAATTAAATATATACAAATCTGTCCGCATTGTTCATATAAGTTTTATCTACATTTTAACATACCTACATTTCTTATTTTATTAACATATAATACATAGAAGCCAACGTAAAATCCGTTCACCAAAGCGTAAGGAAAATAATGTTAAACTAAAGTGACCTGTGCAGGGTTACCGAATGTATTTTTCTACACAGCTCTTGTGTCTAAAAGGTTTTGGTAGTAAAATACCCTCTCTTTATCTATAGTTTCGTTGAAATGAGATCTTTATAAAAAAATCTCTACCTTCATGAAGCCACTTGTCCACCGATATAGTATTGACAGAAACTTAATATAAAGTAACTTATTTAATATCATCTTGATACAGTTTGGGTTTTAGAAGCTCTTATATACTCTTAAGGTAAAAAAAAAAAAAAAAAAAAAAAAAAAAAAATGTGTTTTATTGAAGTAATGTTTTTATCTAGTTTAATCTAGTTTAAAATTACTTTCCCATTTTTTTTTTCTTGTAAGATATATATAAAACATACATGATTGATATTACACGTAAATATTACGTTAAAACATAAACAGAAAGTGAACTTCAGTAAATACTTAATAGATATCATTTGTTTATATAAGACAAACGTAGATTAAATGAAGAGAAAATTAAATTGATTATAATATATAAATATATAATGTATATAAATTTAATATTAAATTATAATATTGTAGATGTACCTAATAATAAAAATATAATTTTGTTATTCTATTAAAGTATTAAAAAATAAAAGGTTATATAGTTTACGTTTAAAAAACGATTGGTCTTACATGTTAAAGTATTATTCTTATATTTTATATAATACAAATTATCTTTTAAATAATAAAAAATGTGATAGTACAATATCGATGATATAAACTGAAATTTGGAGTTTAAAGGGTGATAATATATTTATTTAATACATGCAAGTAGAATATCTATGTGTAATGTGTACCAACTTTATTATTAAAGTTAATACCATTATCAATGTATTATATATAAATATATAATATGTACACGAACGCGGTCTTATACATAAGGCATGTGTAAAATTATTTATTTAATCTTTTTCATTAAACTTTTCTAAAAGTTTTTCGCTTTCCGACCGTAAAATAATGTTTTCTTAGAACGTGTAAAAATCTGACCTAACCACAACTCCGACCTCGTGGCACAGAAAAACGTAAGATCGCATGGCAAGTAGGCATTCTATTATTATAATATTCTAGAACATCGTGTTACCCTAATAATAAGTTGATGTTTGCACCGTGGAACGTGATACAGCCCCGGTTATATTATTATTATTATTATAATCCAAATACCCTAAACGTTAGGACGTGAAAAGGATTATTTCCAACGTCTTTGACTGTGGAAGACATATTCGTATACGTTAAGGCACGAACCGGAGCTTAGCGAGCGAACACGTGATATTTCCTTCCGTATCCTTCGGACAAGGTCATCAACACTGTCGTCTAATCCTAGAAAATAATGACGATATTTTCTACACGTGGCTGTTTCTTATAATATATCGCTCCTGTTCTCGGACCAAATTAATCGCGTAATAAAAATGCGTCGATAATTTTTCGTCGTAAAATAATCGATAATATTATTATCGTTAATTCGGCTAGGACGAAAATCGAGTGGATGTCGCATGTCATTTGCGTTTTGTAATTGAATTCTACATATAAGTATATTTATCCGGTGGTTTTTGCGACAAAATAATAATAAAAAACAACGCAACGGAAACTTCACGAGAACAGTCTTATCGCGCAGACATAGTTGAGAAACCAGCGTTATTCTTGCCAATATTTCCCTTAAAACTTTTTGCGTGTCCTTTGTGCCGCTGGATTCGTTCCAAAACACACACGTCTCATCCCTGCACCAGACTTTATAATATTATATTATACGCCGCCGTCGGCATTTTATAATAAAACACGATACATTGTCGCGTAGTGATATCGGTTTTTTTTTTTTTATCTAATATAATGTAATATTATTATACAGTTTAAAACTACAAAATTAACGAAAATTATTATCGTTTCGCGAACGTACAATAATTATTAACCGTGGTATTATTCGAAACCTTAAATTCAAATACGAATCTGAGATCAAAATAATTTATTCGCGTCTCAATAGCTTTTTAGTCAGACCAATAACGGTTAAAATATTATATATTACAAATAGTACTTATGAAAACGATAAAAATAATTAAATTATTTAAGATCTTTTATGTTATATTTTACTCACCGCGGAAATACAGACGTTTATCTACTTTCCAATATGATTCGCACGAATTCGAAAATTTCGATTACCGACGCCCTCGATTATTACCAGAGTTCTTCTTAAATTATTTACGAAAAAAGAAAACGGACTCGCGGATCCATCACGTCAATCGTATTATTTTGTGTAATAATTATTTTACGAAGTCGGATCCAAATTAAACAACACGTTGTGTGCGGGTTTGCGAATGAATAAGAGACACGAGAACTCGAACGAAACGCGTCGCAACCGCCGAACGACGTAGCGCGTGACACACGAAACTACCGTGGAATCGGACGAAGACCGAACAACGTGGTCAGGGACTACGGAGGGCGCGTGCGTTCTTGGACGAAGGATCCTGGGGAAGAAAACTCGTGGCGTCATCTAGGTACAACGATTACGCGTTTAGAATGTCAACCGATGACGGTAAGCGGCGGTAGAATAATCGAAATTTGATTTTAAATATTTTCGACAGGGATACGTGGAGCACGCGTTTTACCACATTTACAAGATGTATTATTATTAATTATTATTATTACAATAATGTACAAAATTCAAGTATAATTTCATAAAAATAAAATAAATGGTCGTTAATCTTCATCAACAATTATAGCTATTTGTATAATGTCAATAATTTACGAGGTGTAAAAAGAAATCACTAGAAATTATTCTATACTAATGATCACTGACACTCGCGAGCCGGTGTTTATACCCACAATTCTAGCAATTAATTCTCAACATTGTACTGGTGACCCTACCATTAAGGGTCGAATATGTGGTCACAAGATTGTACACTGATCATGTGGCCCGATTATGATATTGATAAACACTTACAAGAATTTTTTGACGTATGGCATGCAGAGATCAGTTTTAGTATCCCGACTAAAATATCAAAGTTCATACTATGTAATATAATAAAAAGAAAAACTATTATAGATATAGGTTGACAACAAGGGATAGAAATTTGCATCACGAAAACTGTTTTCGTCTATAGTCCATACTATCATTTTAAAATTTAATTCCCTAATATCCAATATTAATTAAAAATGTCTATATAAAATTTGAAAATGTTATGAAATTTTTTTTACGTTTTATCTTAATGGTTTGACATCAATCTATTTATATAATTATATTTTTTATATTATGTATTTTTATATAATATCTATTTGTATCCTAGAAGGCTAAAAACTTACTTTTAATATTTAAATGCATTACTTGTAAAAGGTTACTACCAAAGTACAGATTAATAGATTATAGGCCCGAAAATGGTCAGAAAAATATAAAAACTTAAAGTTGTGTTTCATTTTATGTATTTTTGTAAATAATAATAATAATAATAATAATAATAATAATTTTTGTTCTTATGCCTTCCACGAGCCATTTAGATTTAGACTCTTAGCCGCCAAAACTAATTATTTTTATTCCTCTCTATCTTATACCTGTTTGTCCCTTTCTATTTATTTTAATAATTCCTTGACGCTGTCTTTCCATCTTTTTCGTGGTCTTCCCCTTAGCCTCTTCCTCCTATCATATATGTCAATGCTCCTTTCAGTAAACTTCCATCAGCTCGCCAAACATGGCCTGCCAATTCCATCTTTGTCCTTTCGCAAATTGGACTACATCTTTTTTGTAAGGCTGGTAAAGTTAGGTGTTAGATCTTATTTCCCATTTCTGTTTTGTATTGTTGAATACGGGCCCATAAATTTTTCTAAGAATCTTTCTCCCGATTATACGTAGTTTTTCATCATCACCTTTTATCGTTGCCCATGTGGCACATGCATATTTCAATACAGGACGGATGTAACTTATGTATAGATATTCTTTTGTTTTCCTTGACAGCGTAATAATAATAATAATAATAATAATAATAATAATAATAATAATAATAATAATAATAATAATAATAATAATAATAATAATAATAATAATAATAATAATAATAATAATAATAATAATAATAATAATAATAATAATAATAATAATAATAATAATAATAATAATAATAATAATAATAATAATAATAATAATAATAATAATAATAATAATAATAATAATAATAATAATAATAATAATAATAATAATAATAATAATAATAATAATAATAATAATAATAATAATAATAATAATAATAATAATAATAATAATAATAATAATAATAATAATATTAATAATAATAATAATAATAATAATCATAATAATAATTTATTTGGATCGCGAGTTTTTATCCATGTACATTTCAGAAAAACGGATAACAATAACATTATTCATTCTTATTTTAGTTTTAGTTTTTTTATATTTAAACAATTATTGTACACTAGATGGCAGGGCATGGAATAATTCTGTAAATTCTATTGCTTGAAATCTTTCAAAAATACATAATTATTGTAATAATAAATTATTAGTTTTATCTCTTATCTCTTATGTGTATATAATACATTTCTCATGTGTACAAATTTTTGTCAAACGAAGAATATTATAATATTGAAATTTGTAGTCACAATCAATTAATAAGAAAAAAATGTATTTTCATAAAACTTTTTCTATATAATATTTTTCTTTATGATATCATTATTAATAAGACTAGGAAATTAGCGCAACATTTTGGTTTTTTTTCTTATTATTATTATTAAAAAATTGTCTAATTAGTAGTAATAGTAATTCACATAGAAATTAATTTTAAAATATTGAAAAGTAATCATTTTAACTTATATTACTGTATTTTTTATCACTTTATATATAGGTACCTAATTAATTCATTTCAAGACATTTTATTCATTTCAACTATAATTTACAAAATTTTAGTTATCAATTTTATATTTTAGAATATTTAAATTTATTGGCTTTACAGCGATGTGTCTATTTTTATTTATGTAGATACTTTTTTGACCTAAAATAATGATACGATTTGATCGAATAGGATATGTTTCTGGTTGAAAAGTGAAATTTTCCGAAATTGGGTTTATGGGATAAGAGAAACTGCAAAAAAATATGACAATTTTCACAACAACTGAAATTTGACGAAATATATTTTAATATTTCACGTTAACTCAAGCAATATTAAACATAAAAACTTAGAAATGTTTAACTATTGAATGTTAGCATGGGTACTATAAAAAAACATGATAAAATGTTTAACAGTTATGTTAATTATTTAAGAAAATATAACACTTAGAATATTTCCTATAAAATACTCGTTTTTAGCTCTAATGTTTGATAATATTGGCAAGTTTGAGTTTTACTGTCTGATAATATTTCTAAAATATACTCATTTATTACTTAGCATATTAAGTAGTATTATTTATGATTTGGTAGCATACCACCTACATATACCTAAGAATAATTTTAAATTTAATTTATAGCTGTTTAAATTTTATATTTTTTTAGGATAATCGAAAATCTAAGAATCCATATTAGTATTCTTCTTATTATTTCACTATACTTTTACAATAATAATTAAAAAAAAAAGAATATTAAATAATATTGTATTGAAATAACTTACATATTGGTTAACGTAGTTCCAAAATATTAGAAAAATCTCTACTCTGAAAATCTTTTTTTTTTTTAGGTGTTTAAAGTTAAAATTTTAGTAAAATTGATATTTATTTGGATTCTTTTCATTCTTTCTTAATATTTAACAATAATATTAAATAAAATTGACAAAAATGTTGAAAATTTTATTGAGACTCAAATACATATTACTACATATTACTACATACAGTACTAAGTTATTGTGAATATTGCATGTAAAATTTTTTTTTTTTTTTTGTATAAAGGATAAAAAGAAGAGCTGATATTGATGTGACAGGGCCACAGGGGCACACGTTTAATGAGGGTAGTGTTGAATTTTAATTAAAATACGAAAATAACGATTCTGAGCGAAGTAATATCAGATTTGGTTATTTAGTTGTTTTGTGGGCATTTGTATTTCTTTGATTCATTTGATTTATTTGATCTTAGAGATTGTGTGAATGTAAACATTTTAATCAATACCTACCTTTATTATCTAATGAACATCACTAAAAATTGTTTTCTCGAATGTAACGATTTATCATTGCATTAAAATTTCAATGAAAATTCAACACTATTCTGTTTAAACCTGTATCCCTTCCATATCCCTTCCTTTCAATTCTTATATTTAAAATTGTATTTTATAATGATGCATATATTTTCTTATTATTATTATGGGTTAATATTATTATTTTTGTAGTAGGTATTAGTAGTTTCAGTAGAATATACAATTGATTATTAACGAATAATTAGCAAGTATTATTAACTTCACAATAACACACGAAATATACAAGTCGTGTGGACCGTATTTATAAATTAAATAAATTAAACTATTGTTACAATACTATTTAAAAATTATTAAAAACTATTTTGCATTAAATTTGAATCAAACATTTTAATAAATTTATAATTATTTAATTTAAAATGTATATTCCACTACTAAAATTTACACATAAATAACATCTACTTACCTACCTATCCAGTTTTAATTTAATCATACCTACATTCATTTTATTTTTATACATCTAATATTATTAAAAGTTTTCTAAATAATATTTAAAAAGCAAAGGAAGGGATACTACTACCGCAGGGATATACATGTGCAAATCATAGTGTTTCATTTTATTTAGAATTTGAATGCAATGATAAACCATTGCAAACCCAAAAACGATATGAGCGAAGTTCAATCAGATATTGCAGGTATTGATTAAAATTTTGACATTTTTTTATTAAATATTTAAAATGCAAAATTTTATAATATTATAATAAAAATATTATTATTTAAAATAATATTATAATTATATAAAAAATAGTTTAAATATTAATTTTACTGAAATTTCAAATTTAAACCCCTAAAAAAAAAAAAAATATTATTAATTGAAATTTTCTTAATTTTTTGTAAATTCGTTAAGATATACCTGTATGTCAGTATTCTTGAATAAAATTTTCAAAAAATTATCAAATTTTTTGGCTTTTTTAATTATTTTTATTGTAAAATTATTGAGAAATAATAAGAATAATATTCGAATGGATTTTAAGATTTTCGTTTAAACTAAAAATATCAACTTTAAACAGATTTAAAAAAAATTGAGAATAGGGATATTTCTAATAATTTGATGTAATGTTAAGTGATATGTGAGTATACTCCAGTAAAATTTTCAGACCTAAATGACCAAAATTGTCAAATTTATAAAACATTATAAACATATAAACGAAAATTTTACGAAACATTTAAAATCTTAAATTTTGTAGGAAAATTAACGTAATGGTTCCAAAATTTTACCACATATATATATAATATCTATGTTAATATTCAATAAAATTTTCAAGTCTCTTACTTTAAAATTGTCTGAGTTATCGTGAAATATTGAAATCAAATTCATCGAAATTTTCGTGAAATGCCGTTTTTTCATTTTTTTTCTTTTCTCTGTCGCATAGGGTCAATTTTGAGAAATTCGAAAAATGACTTAAATAAAGTATCAACTACATCCACTTTCCAGTCGGAAACTTATACAATTCGTGAAAATGGAAGTATTATTTCGGGTAGTAAAAATGTCTTCATACCTAAAAACAAAAACATAAAGTCACACATTATTGTAAATCAAGTACCTACCTACATTCTTTACTTCGCTCAAAATCTAAAATTGTAATTGCTTTTAAATCCATTCTTACATTTTAATTTATTTTTATTTAAATAAATTTCACCAAAATATTATTATTATGATCAATATTACATTATGTCAAAAATATAATTAAATATACCTTTATTTTATTTAGATATCAATATCGTATTATACATTTAATCATTTTTTTTCATTTTTTTTTTTTTTTTTTTTTATCATTATACTAGTGACTAGATAAATATTAAACTATAATCCTAAAGTATATCTTTTTCAGTAATAGTCAGAGTATCAGAGAAAACAAAAGAAACTATAAGAAAGTGAACATATAGGAGTATGCTTTTGGTAACTATTTCCGGTGTTATCTGTAGAGGCCATTAGAGGAAAGAAAATAAGAAAAAAAGCTTTTAAAAGATCCAACAAACTAGACGTTTTGAACTCAGGAATTTATCTTCACATTTCGACTTGAATGATTTTGACATTTAGATGTCTCGATTTTCAGAAACGTCTACGAAGCAGTAATTAAAATATATATAAGAGATAGGAATATTATATTGCGAGATCTAACATTTTATAAATTCAATAAATGACGTTATACTGTGTACATTTGTTGTAATATAAAATTTTAATTTATTTATTTTAAATTATTGTAATATATATTATTATTTATCATTATATTGGATAAGAATACATTTATGATAAATAATAAGTATTTATTAGATATGTATATTAATGTTTCTATTAATATTACTAAAAGTAATATTATCTCGTATTCATATTTTACAATTTAATGGTTAAGCTGCTAAATATAAGTGAATTATAACTTTAAATTGAATATGAAGTTATTAAGTGAAAAAGATTAAATTAAGATTAAATATTATATACATTTTATATTACATTTCAAAAAATTAATCTAATAGGTACTTAATATTTTTAGCATCATAGATAATATTTATAATAGAATACATCTATGTAGGAAATTATTTACTTTATTCAATGTCCATAATTTTCTTAAACCACGTAGTTTGTTAAATTGTATTGATCTAAAAATAAAATGTTATAAAATGAAGTTTTTGAATAATTTTTTGTATTTTATATTTTAATTAAATGTGCAAAAATTATGATCATTTTTAATTTGTATACCTACTGTAAGAACAATAAACATTAATATTATTTAATATATAATTTAATGTATAACTATTAATAAATTTGTTATACTTGCTTAATATATTTTTATTTTTCTTTGTTATCATTTGTCATACTTGATGCTTGTAATAATATTTAATTAAATATTAAACAAGCAAGAGACAAAACTTTTCTAGTTACGATTGTAAGTTGTAATTATATGCTGTAAGAAATATAAAATCGTATCAAATAGAAAACAAATTTCTTTAGAAGTCTGGATATAGTAATCACACAATTTAATTGGTTCTGTTCATACATTTAATTACTATTTCAAATGAGTATTTTAAAAAGTAATAAAACTGTTTTGAAGTTTTGTATACTATAGTTTACGTATATTTTCAACAGTCTACTTCAACAATAATAATATTAACATTTAAATATAAATTTCAGTCAATTTATTAATGCTTTAATACTCTTTTAGCTTTGTTTTAAAACGAAATTTTCATTATAGTACTAAATACTATAATAGTATTAAAATTATTATAAATTTATTCCTTAAAATAACAATTATTAATGATATTATCTAATTAAAAGTTTTACTATAGGTATTTTATTAAAAGTATAAAATATAATAATTAGACTAAAATAAGTTATTTGTACTCGTATAATACGTATTTATCAATATTTAATAATAATTGTATATACGAGTACATAATAATCGTCTTTACTTTTTTATATTCCCATACCTATTTAAATTGTATTAATTAATTTTCCTTCTCTCTTTCTTTCTTTCTTCTTTGTTTTTTTTTATTGTCATAGATATTGTTTGGTTTGGTTCTTTTATTTAATTTTTTTACAATTATATATTTTATTAGAGAATTTTTTTTTAATTCATAATTTTAAGTTTTAAATTAAAATACATTTTAAAATTGTTTTTATATAAATACATTGAAATTATAAAACAATAAAGTGGCTATTATATATAATTTTTAAAATTAATATTTATCAAAATTATGATTAAGTATCAAAAAAATTTTTATATGTCTACCATTCAATTATTGTAATCGTATAAATTGTATAATGTACTACGTATATTTTCCATAAAAGAAAGAAAAAATAATAATAACTACAATAAATATATTTATCTTAGTTATAAATATTTACACCTTTACCATAAACATTTATACTTAGCCATAAAAGTTTTAAATTTAACCTAAAATTTCTTAAACCTAGATATATAATATAGGTATAATATTTTGAATAAACTTATAAAGAGTAATTAACATTCTAATTATAAAAATATTGATCTAACTATGAAGTTTTTGGTTTTGATACTCTTTATAGGTAGGTATATCTATTCAACTATATTATTTATATTAAAAAGGAACTGAAACTTATTAATATTCTAATTATATAAAGTTCAATATGTAATAAACTATTCGTTAAATCTTGAAATGGCTTTTCAAAATTTTTGTAAAAACTAACCGAATAATAATATGCAGAAAATAAGATAAATTATTATTTTTTTTTTTTTAAAAAAAAAGACAATATTTGTATTAATATAGAATAAACTTAAAGTTACATAAAAAATTCAGATTAAATTAAATATATTATTATTAGATAAATAATATTGAATATAAATGTTTAAAAATAAATGCGTCACTGTATAAATGTCTATTTATTGTCTATATTAGTTCAATCGACTCTATTTTATATTTCTGGTTCACTTGTTTACCTGCAGAAGATACTATCTGAAATTAATAATAAATAATCCTACAATCAATTAGTTGAAAAAGCTTTTTACCATAAAATCACCTAACATAATCGAATGTGTTTACGCATCAACGGTATTCCTTATCAATGTTTAATTTAATTGATTAGCTTCGGTCCCGTTGATTGATTGCTAATGCATTTTCTATACTATTCTTTTCTACCTTGCTCCGAATTATCCGGACGATTAGACTTGGGTTCATTAATTACTCGATTTTTTTTCCTGCTTCGTCATTTAACAAACTTGGCAAAACGTTTTTGGGATGCCTTGCATCATTAATCGTACAATTGTTTATTGTCTTAAACTCAACCACTTTCTTTATATAATATCATAGTATAAATATTATTATTACTGTGTAATTTTGTTCAACAAAAAAGCTATCATTTCGTTACTTTTACTAGTTATGAAAATCAGAAATTATACATAAACATAATATAAATATATAATATATATATATATATATATAATATAAGTGTTTGTTTTATTTAATTTATTATTTTAAATCGTTTTATGATATGTAAACAATCATTCCTATTATACATCTCGTTTTTTCGTTTGTTATATTATTATTCTCTTCGTCCAAGTAGATGAGGACAGGATTTAAAATGATAAATAAAACATTAAAATTAAATTAATTAACTTAAATAATTATCTTCAAGAATAACAGTTACTGTTTTAGTGTTATATACTTACGGAGTTATAGAGATTAAACACAGTATGTATTTAAATAAACGAAATTTACAAAGGATATTGTTTATAAACAATTGAAATAAAAGAATATAAGATACTTCATGAATTCGTTTAATCACAGATTTTTGTTTTAACAATGAACGTTATGTTGAAAATATTTAATGTTTAAACCATTATCCAAGTAGGTATGTAAATTATTTATGACGGTTTAAATAATTTTTTTGGAGTATATGGTGATACATTATTGTAAAACATTGTTTTCACATCCTTATTTACCTATGTGTAATATTTTATATTTGCATATTTGTTTAAAAGTATTATAAAATTATTAAATATTTATTATAACCACTTTGTGTTACGAGTAAAAATGTTATGTTAAATAGAGTTTTATTATTAAATTTCATAAAAATATATACCATATATATTGCAATTTTTTAATTAAATGTGTAGGTATTATTTATTAAAAATTCCTACATTTCAATAAATTTGTATTTAGTATAGGTATAATAGGTATATAATATTTTACCTCAACTCAAAATATTAAAACTAAAATATTATCATAAATTTTAAATGAATACGTTTACATTATAAAAATATTCAGTCATAACGAAATAAAACATTTGTATTTTTTCTTATAAAATTAATTAAATAATTTGTATTTTAATAATTTTTGCATAATTTCTAAAATATATGTATTTCTTAAACGAATAATTCGATTTTTGTAAATAAAAAATTATATAGTGTTATCATTTTTTAATTTTATTAAATGTGGTAATATAAATAAATTAGAATACATAAATGAATTAATACTAAAGAAAAAAAAAACATTTATTTTAATAATAATTATTATTATTATACGAATAAACATATTTTTGTTATTGTCTAACTTAAATGTTAATGCAGAATAATTTAGTTATTGTTTATATTAATAAAATATATTAAAAATTATCATTAATAATAATTTATTATGATATTATATTTATGTTCATTTATAGTATTGAAAAACCAATATCCTTGGTATTTAATAAAATATAACACAATTCCATTTGAATTGTATTATTTATGACCTCAAATACGATGTTTATGTCTAAAATTATTAAGTAAAAGCTATGATTAATTAAATATTGCATCTCGCGTTTTTGGTATTTTCAGCAAATTATTGGATTGCGCTAAGAATTACCGATTTAATCAGACCCGAAGGCCTCAAGAATGCGATGTGAAAATTCCAGCCGAAAGTACGATATAGGTGTGCCACCCTATTATTAAATATGACCAAACATGAAATAGTTGGATCTTAAATCGTATTAAAACTATTTTTGGGGTTTTTGTGTACTCCAATTTTCCAATAACCGCGTAAATTTAATTAAAAAATTTAATTATTGTTCTAAAATTAGTATTGCAAATATATATTATATATATATTATAAAATATTATAAATACATAAATATCATAATAATATATTTGGTATATTATGATATGTAATTACAATTTTACATCGTATAATTTTATGTTCTGTAGCTTAGCTGTAGCATATGCTTTCAAATTTCATATTTATACTTACATTTATTTTATTCATAAAAAGAATTATCGATTATTTCATATTATAATTGATTATTATAATTAGTTAATAAATAACTTTATTATGTGAAAAATAAAACATTTCCAAAATAATGTGTAGAAAGGCAACATATTATTTCAGTCAAATCAAACACTTGTAATCGTTTTAACAAATCTGTAAAAGTTTAATTTTACTTATACTATATATTAGTACTTATGAGTAACTAAGAAAACAATATGTGAAGTATACGATTTTATGCACAAAAACGGTTATTAACAAAAAATATTAATTTGTTATTGAATTGAATTGAATTGTCGCATAGACATAATTATATTATCGCTATTATGTCAAAATACTAATTATTATACAACGAATTCAATAATATTGAACTCAGTTAATCAAGTAGAAATATATTTCTTCTGGCCTTATTATAAATTATAATATATTACGAGTATATTTTTCAGTTTAACTCATGTTTGTTATTATTTCATGATAATAATTTCTTGATAAAGTTTATTTTGAATTTTTATCATAATATTATATTAATCGATGAAAGAATAAATAAATCTATATATATTAAGTAGATATTATAATCAATTATCGTGAAATTTATTCTATGCTTTTTATATGGCATCTATATTCAATTGTCAAAATATAGGTTAAATATAAATATAATATCTGTATTGCGATATGAATTTATTCTTTTACACCATCGCACAATATTTCTAAATTAAATTATTTCCTGAAGAAAATATGAATATTTATTTTTATAATGAATATTATTCATATTTTATTTGTATTAATTAGTTCATTATCTAAAGTAATAATATTAGTTCAATGATATTAAAAATTATTACTAAATAATATTTTAATAATTCCAATTAATATAATAGTTATGTAGTATAACCAATCTTTATATCATAACGATTTCCTCTCTCTGATCCGCTTAATTTAACTTCAATTAAACCGTAAAGAAAACTCTCGTATATACTACCCCTGTCTGCATAAAATACATAATATAAATATACATGCCGTATAAAATATATAATCCGAAATGCGAGTTTATAATATTTTAACGAGTACCTAATCATTATTTGGACGGTAGGAAATAAATGAAATATTTAAAAATCCCTTATTATAATATTATTCTTCTCTACGATATTGAACTTAATATATCGTAATATGTTATTATTTAAAAAATATTATGTCCAATTGTACAATATTGTTATTGTCTGCCCATACAGAATTTCATCAGAAAATCAAACTGAACCTTCAGAAAATGCATTCATCTGCAAAATTGCGGTAAATGTGAATCATTAATATTGATTTTCATTCGTAAGCATTTCATAATAAATTTCATCCGGAGGCATTATTTTCACCCGTAGAGTTCACACGTTCCCCACCGTTTAATTAAATGAGAATTTCACCCCTAAACACATATCCCAGCACATTAATAATAATTGCCAACTATAATATAAAGACATAGAATTCTTGCAGTGTCTTCCCTTTCAAATTTATGTACAAAAAAAGGTCCACCATATGAAGGGTATCATCTGGTCAGAAGTAATCTCCTTAATTCACATATTGTATTTACGAAAGTATGAAATATTTCTATTCATATTCTATCTTTTGTTCTTTGATAAATTATTTAATTTCGTATAATAACTCACTTTCAATTTATATATAATATGCAGAATAAAGTGAACGTTATTAATTTATTATATATTCATACGATAATAAAAGGTATACCAATAAATTACTAATGAAATATGTAATAAAATACTTCAATCAAGAATATATTCTTTCGTTATAAATGTTTCGTAAACAAAACAATATTACTATGTTTAATCATTGTGTAACTGTATTGAATACAATAATTTAGAACAGAAAAGAAAAAGATTGAAACATGATTAATTAAAATAAATATTATGTCTCCAATAATAATGATTTTAACAAAATTCTAAACTTCATCTAAATACTGCGTTAATAAAAATCTAAAATTTTAAACATTCAATCGATTTATACACCTTTGTAGTTTGTATAGTTATATAGGTAGTAGGTACCTATATATAGTCAACTTGTCAGTAAATAGACTTAATTTAATATCATTTCGTAAGGGTAACCGCAGTATAATAATATGTTAAAACAATATAATTATATTATTAGCATCGACACATTTTATTCAACTTTAAACTCGCGGTACCTAACGTTTAACAAAATTTAAACAACGTGTGCATAATTATATTGCTATTATAATAATAAGTTGAATATTATTTTTACTCCGTTGGTCGAAACACGTTCGCACACGTTTAAATCTGTGGTAATTTTCAACGCTGCTGTGCGGTTTTTGTACCCGGGCGAACGCTGTAATAATATATTAAAATACGTCATAGGGTACTTGTCCTGTCGGGCGTATACGTTTAAACTATCCGGACTGTGATAATTTGGAATCACTGTTATTGTCAACGAGTTTCTGCGATAAATTAAAAAATTAAAACAGCTACTGTATATAATTTAAATTACGCGCCCCACGACTATACCACGCCCGCGGTATATCGCAATGATTTCCTCCCTCCGGTCCGCTCGATTTAACTTCAATTAAACAGTCTGGATATTTCCCATGTAATATATTATTATATTTATATACCTACGCGAATACACACACACACACACATATATATATATTATTATACCTATATATATATATAATACATGTATATACTCAAATGACGCCGAAGAAAAAGAGGGAAAACGTATTTAAATGATAATAATAAATACACGTTCAATGGAGCTCCTAACGAACCGAACAATATTAAAAATACCGTTTTCCCTCGCGTACAAGACCGATTGCGGTGAATTTTTATTCTTTTGTTTCACCGCCATACGTAAGTATAAAAACAATGGTTTAAACCGACCATTTGATCGTGGGGAAATTGATCGTACGTAACAATTGATATGCGGATAAAAACGATCGTTTTAAAATATAAAATTTAATAAATTAATGCATTTTATAATTATTTAATATTTATAAAAAAAAAAAATAAGGCGTTTTAAAATATAAAATATAATTTAAATTTGTAGATATAAATATTATGGGCAATGCCTCGAAGATAACGCTAAACTATAATAAAATTTATTTTAATCTGATATAGAATAAATGTAAGAAGTTAATATTATAAATAATAATTATATAGTTTCGTATAACGAATGAATTAATAGAATGTCGATTTTTTTTTTTTACTTAAATTCTCTTTAATAATAAAAGAGTTATATGCATAAATGTTATATATTATGTTATTAAATCTTATATTTTTAAATTAATTATAACACCAATACTATTAAATTATTAATTATTCCATACAAAATATTTTACCAAAAACTCAAGGATAGAGCACAAGACAGAGAATCGTAGAGAGAACATTTACTTAAAAATGTAGACTAATCTATACAGATTGAAGACTATGAAAAAAAACTTTTTAATAAAATGATTAAAATTATTCTAATATCAAAGATAAATATTAATAAACATCATTTTAAGTTATTCATAACTAAATTTTGAAATCTGACATCATATCTTACAATAATTTTCAAATAATTCAGATACTTGTCATTCTCGTATATTCCTCCTGTCATATTTTCTTGGAAAATTATTCGAGTTCACGTTCAAAGGGAAAACTTAAATTATTAATTATTATACTATAAAACAATTATGTAGGCCACCTTAATGAAGTTGTCTACTCAACTACATACAAATGTTATCTTTGTTATAATATTTTTTTTTTTTTTTTTAATAATACGACGTTAAACTTAATATTTAAATATTACGAAGTCGAATTAAACGAATTATTAATATATTATATGAAATAAAATACATTTTCAATAGTAAATTATATTTGTTATTTTTATAAATTTAAATAATGTATTATGCATTGATGTATAAACTGAGGAATTAAATTAAATTACAGTTTGCATTTATGAATTGTTTAACATGATAAAATAATAAATAAATAAATAATTTCTATAACAATACAACAGCATACTTTTAATAATATATAAAATAAATTATGTAAATTAGTTTAAAGTTCTCTTACCTACCGTATAAGAGATAATATTGTTTACTAAAATTAAATAAATTATATTTTATATGTAATATAGGTAGAATCCATTAAATAATACATTCATATACTTTCAGAAATTTGTATATATTGTATAATTAAAATTTTTTAAAAACTATGTAAAATAAGATGAGTTTTGTAGCGCATACTAAATACTATAGGTACGCGTATTACAACGAAAATACAATAATTATTATTTATTATATTATAAACCTAAATATAGAATGTGTAATATTTACCGTTTTAGTTGTGAATATATCGTACGTATTATATTACCTATAACAATAAACCATTTTACATACATATTTTGTTTTAACAAGGCAAACGCTTGCGAATATATAAATTGGGCTTTCGAAAAGGGTAATTTCGGTAGGTAGAGAAACGGTTCACAAAAATGTTAAAGGGACTACCACGGGTTACGGTTGTTTGGTTAATATTGTCATAATGATATGCTAACTCGATTTTCCGACAAAACCCGTCATAATTTTGGACTAACGCAATCAAGTACAGAGGTCTCTCTACTCTCTTCTTTCCTGTCGACCAAGATAAACACAAAACACCTCCGCTACCTTTGTCGTTCTGCAATTACGTAAATGGTAAGGAGGAAGATGTAAATTGTTTTAAGCCGTCGACCAAAGTAATGCTATTTGGAAATTCGGTGGGTTAAAAATGCCAACGGGTAGGTACGTAATATTATAATCGTACGTCGGCACATCTCGTCGAGAATTCGGTGTTGCACAACGCACAACGTAATATATTCTTATAGATTGAAATATTTCTATTTTTAGTTCGCCCTATTTGAACAGGGAATAAAATCATTCGATGGTTGACCAAACGATTTACAGTATAATAATTTATTATCCTTGGTGAAATTTTAATTCTGTCGGTTAATAATTATACATTCATTTCATTAATTCTTTATCGACACACGATACATTTTTTTTTAGAGTATTAAGTATTAATATTCCACAACTCGGTGAAACAAATTTGTTCATCGTTACATTCGCTATATTTCTGTATTTCTGATTTATGTTATTAAATTACTGTAAGCATTCGTATAATAATATTATAATTACGTGTAACAGAGCCTTAATTATTATTATTTTCGTATAGATCATTTATGGTAATAAATTTTGTAAACACAAAGTAGATACATTATAATAATAATAACAATAATAATAATAATAATAATAATAATAATAATAATAATAATAATAATAATAATAATAATTATTATTATTATTATTATTATTATTAATATGAAAGCGACGACGCCCAGGAATTTGGGTTCGATGAGTAGGTAGTAGGTAGGTCGGAATATTATACCAACCATGATAGACAGGGTGTGGTCGTGTCGATTTATCAACGTTTCGCGAACGAGACGCGAGACGCGAGGCAAAAAGACTTTGACAAATGATCGACTCCAAAGGTTCTCTACTGAAACCAGCCCCACAGCACTATGTGTTCCTACGCGTGTGAGTACACTTGTACGTGTGTGTTGGTGTTGTCAAAGGGCTACCGTTAATTTCTCAAAATGTTAAACGTTATTGAAAACAACCCTTCCCCTGTTTAGACCGTGTAAATATTTCGCTAACACCAGAGCGCAATTTTCCTAATAACTTTGAGAGGTATTTGCAATACACTCGAACGCGAGTGATTGACGTTTTTAAGAATAATAATTGCTGTAAAAGACGATTTTTCATTATAACACTCTGGACGAGGAAGAAAGAAAAATTATGGAAACGGAAATATCCGATGTGTATAGGAACATATATATATATTGATGTCATTGGCATTTTTAAAAACGTAACCTGCTGACAAAATAATTTTTTCCATTTTAAAACGGAATTAAACTGAATATTATGTAGGTACCTACTCTTATTCATTTTTATGTAAATACTGACGAATATCGATGTTAACAATTCATTCCGTTGCTTAAATATTTTATTTAATATCAACAATAATAATAGGTATATATAAAATATATATTATATTAATCTTATAAGTATAATAATTCCAAACGGATATATAAATAAAACTATATATTAATTAAATATTTTGTCGTTTTCATTATAGTTGATATGAAAAATAAAATATTTAACAAAATGTATTTTAATTCGTTAAAAATGGAATAGGAATTTAATTGTTTCAAATCGATAATTTTGTTTTATGGCATTTTAAAGATTATATTATCATCATATTATATTAAGCGTCATTACAGAAAATCAATGAAAAAAATCCATTACATTTTATTTACTTTAATACAGTAAAACGTTTAATTATAATTTTACAAATAATACATAAATAAATAAATGAAAAAAATTATAAATTTGTTTAGAACACGATTTATACTTATATATTACATTATAATCTTGTATTATATAATTATAATTTATCTAAAGAAATAAATAAAAAATAAAAATACACTATTTTATTGTTTAATTAATATAAGATATAAAATTATCGCTTAATATTAAAAGAATAAAATATATAAGGAAGTTCTACAATTAAATTGTAAACTTTATTATGTAACAGGTAATTATTATATTATTGATAAATTTTAGGAATGTACTGTATTAATATACTATTAGTCATTATATTATAAATAATTAAAAAACGTATGATGAAATATTATACTATAAAATTACAATTCAATAGTTTTTTGCACACACGGACATCTCATGGCAAAAAAAGATCCACCCCTATGTCCAACATGCAATACAAACTTCTCAATCAATCGCATCAATGTCCACTGCCACAACTTCATCCATGCAAGGAAAGACTTCAACATCCTCAACAACCTATACGAAGCAATTGGTCCATTTTCAAATTTTCATAATATTATCCTATACCTCAAAAAAATTGAATTGTACAATAGTATATAACCTTAAAATGTAAAATGTAATAATTTAAGCTAATAACCTTTGTAGTTGATGCTTAATCAATAATAAAAAAATAAAAAAAATAGTTTTTTGATCCTATATACGAGTACTTACTTAATATTATTTTAAGTATTTATAATATTAAAGTTCTTTTTTTCATTTGATGCAGGCATATTATGATTTATGATTAGGTATATTATTTATCAATATACTGTCAATTTTGTAAATTAGAGCATAAGGTTAATATTTATAATTTAAATGTTAGTTTTTATTAAAGGTAGGAAAACATTTATCATAAAATTCAAAGTCCGAATTCCTAGCACGAGATTGAAAACATTATACTATTATTTTAATAAAAATATTATGAAACTGCAGCATAAGACAGTATCAATATTACTTCCTAACATATATATATTATTTATATTTTTTATGATTATAATAACTTCCTATCTTTTTAGATCAGAAAATTTAATTTATGTTCATACAATATGACGAGATTTAAATACAACTTACAAGTATTAAAATTTTTACATATATTTACTTTAATAAATAAATAAGTGTCTACGTAAGAATTATATAATGTTACTTTCGGAATGTACTCGTATATCATAAACCAATTATTGATTTTTATGATATCTTTGATGTTTTTGGAAGTAAGTTAATAATTAAATAAGATATATATACTAATTGATTAACTATCAAATAATTCAATAATATTATAATTTATAGTCAATCTCAACCCAGTCACATACATATAATATACATACAAATAATTTAACTGTCAGTAACAGCTACTATGATGCAATTAAAATCAGTGAAAATATCATAAATGAATATAATATGTCAAAGGATATTACACAAGTAAATTGATTAATTGAACAATTTATAGAATAGTATATAATAACTTATATACAAATTTAATATTTATTTGAAATTAATAGGTAACTAAAAAAAACTATAATATTATATTCATTAAAAATGAATAAAATAAGTAATTAGTTTTACATTATTGATAAATAATATTATAATTTTTCTAAAATAAATATTATTGCAAGATAATTCACATTTATAAGAAAAAAATTTATCTATTACTAAACTATTATCATCTATCTGTTTCCTTATCAAAATAATGCAAATTATAAATACTTTATGAATTATTATGATATCAAAATTAATCAATAGAATGATTCTGAATTAAAATATTTTATTTTATCACTCCAATGTCTACCTTGAATTATAAATAGCACATTTTATTATTTATATAATTGATATATTTTAAATATCTAAGTGTATTAAAATTGATTTAAATGCCTACTATTATTTAATTATTATTAATTATATGTTGATAAAAATTATTTTTATATGATAATAAACCATTCTTTTTCTAAAGAATTTACCTATGTTCAAAATTATTATAAAAAAAAATATATATAATGAGTAGTTTCTACTGTCTTATAATAATTTATAATACAAAATATATTATATCATTAAGAAATAAACATAATAATAACATTTTTCGTCTATTTAATAAAAATCTAACATACCTGTATGTTAATTATTTTAATTAACAATAATTAAATATAAAATAAAAAATAATATGAATAGGTATATTATATCATATTACTTTTTCTCATTAATTTTAATTTCAAATTTAAATTATTTCTACATATTATATTATTTTTTTAAATATAATTATTAATAATTAAGGTACCTAAGTATATTAGTTGTGATATTATTATGATATGGAAATACCTTCGGAGATATAAATTTATTAAAAAAAAAATAAAAGAGAATATATTAATAAAATATATATATATATATTATATCAATCAATAAAAATGTTAAGTTATAATGTTATATATATATAAAGAAAAATTACAATTAACTAATACAATAAAATATGGAATTTTTTTGTAAATAACCTAAATAATATTAGGTAGGTATAAAATACCTTGAATAAAATATACTAATATGAATAATCAATTTTAGATTATAAATTCTACACGTTATATGGCTAATTCTTACTACAATAGTTTATCTCCTCGTGAAAAGGAAAATTTAATATATAAAAGAAAACTTCTGCTTGAAATATATTTACAATTAAAAGATTTATTGATTCATAATATAAGGAGTTGTGTAAACTTTATACGTGGAAAATATTCAAATGATATTTTGTATAGATTGATCAAAATTAACTTAAACATTTTCAGAGACGTATTAAATGTAAGTTGTGATTAGATTAAACAAAAAGTGATCTGTTGAATATATTATATTATTATTATTTTATTTATTATTATTATTATTATTATTATTATTATTATTATTATTATTATT
>JAIUCT010000001.1:8976911-8995018 GCA_021307375.1 Tetraneura akinire | reverse complement strand
ATTATTATTATTATTATTATTATTATTATTATTATTATTATTATTATAATTATTATTATAGGATATTCTAAATTTGATTCATATTTAAATGGATTTTTAACATACAAATAAAAGATGGAAGAAAAGTTGAATCAAAATTTGGTAATATAAATTTCTTCATTTTATTTAGTGTATCAGTAATCATTTCAAAATATTAATTAGTGAATCGCCTACAAATCATTAATATACAATATTATTTAAGCTCGTGTATTCATTCATTTTATTAATATTACCTATTATTATTTATAATATTTATAATAATATGAAAATTGCAATCGTTTATTGATCGAGAATTATTTTTATAATACTAATATAATTCTTATTTCATAAGAAAAATATATACATGTTAGTTACGTTTATTTACATTGTTTAAATATGTTTTAAGTAGGTAACTTAATTAATGAAATCAAAGGTAGGAATGGAAGTATTAAAATAAATGCTGACTATATATTTTATGTTATAATACAGGTATGATTACAATATGAATAATTAAATAAATAAATAAAACTAAATATTTTTACTAGAAAATATAAATATTACAATAATATGCTGTTGGTGTTTTAGAAATGTTCTATTTTATTTAATTATTAAACGTGATAATGTAAATAACTAGACTATATGATCGTGTATTATTTTTGACAAAATGTATAAATAAAGCACGTTAATATTTCTAGAATAAAATTTATTATTAAAAGCCACCTCCCCCATACGCCAGTTATATTTATCAGTTCTTGAAAGGGACTAGGTCTGTTGAAGATTCCCGTAGTTTATGTGAATATAATATATAAATATTATATATGTATAAGCTGAATGAACTTTGCATACTGGTACTCCTTTTTGTTAGATCAGCGGTAATTAAAACTTATTTTCATAATACAGATTCTATTAAATGATAACCGAAGACGGACAAAATGTCTGCAGAAGTCTTTTTCGACAAAAGGCCTTTTGTCGATGTTTTAAACGACGGAGCAGACCCGATTACAAACCAAAAAAGTCCGAGGTTGTGTTATTCCTTATACAGAACCCCCCAGAGATTCATGTAAACCGCAGGACCACTTCAAAGCAACGAAGACTGGGAAATTAATTTTCAAAATACGAAAAAGTTTTTAGAGGCTAAGATTCATTAGTGGAATTTAATTGTATAAAACTGAGATTTTCGGTTCAAGGGTCACATTTTATAAATTCATCCAGATAAAAAAAAAAAAAAAGTAATAATAACTTAAATATTATTATTTGCTACTTGTAAATGTTTGATTTCAAAAACTCATGTGTATATAACATGTATATGTGTATAAGTATAATGTATATAAATCCATGATAATATATTACTAACATAAATCGATAGTACCATTCAGACGTACACAATATAAATTCGACAACTGCCGTCTGCGTGCTTTTAAAAATATTCAATAGGTACCTGAAATGCTCTTTTCGTAGTAGCATATTACGACATATTCGGTGGTGCGAGAGAAGACTCTCTTTTGATATATACTCGTATTTTAATAAAAAAAAATATAAAAAAATAAATATAAAATATAAAATATACGTGTATTATTGAAAATTATGAATTTAAAATAAATCAACATGTTATACGTATTTAAATAATATAATAATATTTTGATAATACTCGTAATATAAAAAATAAGATTTTATTTTTATTTTGAATCACAATTATTTTATTTCAATGAATTAAGTATACCCTAAATTTTTTTACATAAAAAATTACAATTAATATTGTTCTAGGCAAAATTTTATTAAACAGAATATTTTTTCTAAACAATTTCTTTACTTTTTTACTTTATAAATACAGTATAAACATTGATTAAATTATATAATAGTATATTTTAATTAATGGCATTGTAATATAATACAATATACAAATAGGTATAATATATTCATATTGGGCATACTAAATATAAGTTGGTTGTCATTAGTAAAAACATATTGTATTAATGATGTAACTAGGCGTCATATATTTGATAAATGATTAATATTATTCTTTTGGTTTATTTTTTTCTGATTTTGATAAATCATCTTTATAATTTTCCTGTTCAATAACAATAATTTTAATGTAAAAGGTATATGTTATAAGTTAATTAATATTTGCATTTTTTAATTTACCTTAATTCTTTTCAAAAAATCATTTACATCAAGTCCCAAATTCATTATGTTATTTTGAATATTGTCTGGTAATAAATTGAATGATTTATTTGTTATGGTATTGATATATTTTATTGACTCCATATACGATCCAGTGACAAAATATGACAAATAACCTATTATTTTTTTTCTGTTATCTTTTTCTTCTGGTGTTAGGTTAGACAAATCAGAAAAGCCCTAAAAAATAAATAATTATAATTATTAATAACAATCATCATATTTTTTTATCATATTTTCCTATTTCAATAAATAAATATGCATGCATAAAGCATAACAAAATATGATTATCAGTCTAATATAAGACAAATATTTTCTTAATATGAATATATTAGTGGTTTATAAGAAAAACGATAAAATTTTCCTTAATTTATTTATTCCACAAATAATAATTAATTATTAATTATTTATATCTATATATGTTTATTATTATTCCGTGTATACTAATAATAAAAAACATATTTACATATATAAAATTCAATAATAAACAATAATATACTTAGGTATAATTGGTTTTTGCAATATAAAAATAAACTAAAATATTAAATAATACAAAAAAAAATAAAAACTTAAAATTATATTATTATTTAAGATAAATATATTTAAAAAGAAGCATATAAATTGCCTTTTCAATTTGACTTATTGATTGTTTGATTCCTGATTTAGCTTTATTTAAATAGTCTTCTATATTATAATAATCGTTTAATGGTTCCACTCCAGTAATAATTGTATTTGGTACTAAAGATACTACATCTTGTAATGATTTAAGCAGATTACCAGTTAATTTATCTAGTTCAGTTTCAGAAGAAATCTGTATATAAGGCATAATTTTATTCAATATTAGATTTGTAATCATATTAATAATTTGTATTTATCTATATATATACAGTGTTGGGATTAGATAACTAAAAATTTATCTAGATAAAGATAAAAGATAACATGAAAAAATCATCTAGATAAAGATAAAAGATGAACCAGAAGGATTTATCTAGATAAAGATAAAAGATAAACTCATTTTTATCTAGATAAAAAAAAGATAATTTTAAATTTCAAAAATTTTTTTACTAATATTTTTAAGATGTTAAAAATTATGTGTATAATATTAATAGTACGTTATTGATAATAAACAAAAATATAAAGAAAATTATAGACACAAGAAGTGTACACACTACACATTACACACCACACATTTTTCTTGCATTTAAATGCATACACTTTGAGGTATATCTATTTTCGCCAATAAAGCAATACTTTTGTATATTACTTAAAGATTTATCTAAAAAAATTATCTAGATAAATTTACTTAGATAGGTAAAATTTTTATCTAAGATAATTATTTAGATATTATTTATCTAGATAAGATAAAAGATAAGTAAATAATTATCTAGATAATTTATCTAGATAAATTTATCTAGATAAGTCCCAACACTGTATATCTGTATATATATATATATATATATAATTTAAAATAAAAATTTTATTACTTACCTGAGTAATTTTTGATGATAATAATAATATAACAATGTATGGTAACTTCATCATGGGAATAAAGTTATGTGGTAGCTAAATAATTACTTATAATATTTTCACTAGTTTTAATTCGGGTTAAATATGTATTATACCTAATTTATAATTGATGTTTAATGTTTTCATATCCATGCATACCTTTATATAAATTCTAACTTGATATATAAAAAATATTATTTATTTATTATAACTTTCAACATAACATATTATAATTGTTTTTGTAATACACTGATAACAAATAATAGTGTTATTATAACAATATATAAGTAATTAGTAAAATAAATAGAGATTTCTGCATTTTAATTATCTTCCGTAAACGTAAGCACTCTTAGTTGCACATATAATGGTATTACGTCATTCGATTATTTATATATATATTAATTATTATTAATATAAAATGAACTATTGAGTTTTTATGTTAATAATATTAATGTAATATTAACAATACAATAAAACAAAATTACATAAAGAATATAATATTAAAATTACTGTATAAAAATATTAAATGTGTTTTTCTTTTTTTTGTTATTAAAGTTATAAATATAATTATATAAGAGTAAATATTTGATTTTATCAATTATATTATTTTTTATCTATTTATAGTCTAACCAACAATAAACCAACCCATGAACTAATCATTGGAATATCTAATATTATTATTATGATTTTATGTTAAAAATAGTACCTACCTATTTATTTTTTTTCGTTTTGCAATTATTTTAGTTCTAACAATTTAAAAATTTCATAGAAGTATTATAATTATTTATATATTGCTTAATTAAGATGTAAAATATTTTATAAATCGACAGTCCCAATAATAAGTATTTTAAAATGATTTTTTAAATTAAATATTCTCTAGTAAAATCAAAGACATTTGATATTTTATATGTACTTCCGCGATTTCAAAAAAATTTAACAATGAACTAATTATATAATGATTTTATATAATTATTAGAGAATATTGAAGACTTGTCTAACTTTGAAGTATCATTAATACATATTGCATACATATCAGCACTAAAATGACAAATACTGTAAAGGTTATAAAGTTAATCAATTTAGTCTTTAAATGTAAAATATGTATTTAATTTGTTTTTTTATAATATATAGGTATATAAATATAAATAATCATATAATATCTTATTGTGCATTATGATATAAATTAAACCTAGAAGTAAAAAAATTAAAATAAACAATGAAAAATATATATTTATTAAATAGGTACACATAAAGACTATGAGAGAAAATCTATATATCGTTCTGTAAAATTATAAGCAATTTATGAATATTATATATTATTAAAAAAAAAAAAATTAAACATAGGTATTCAGTTTAGGTAGGTATAAAAAAAAAAAAAAAAAAAAAAAAATATTTAATATCGATTTGATTTTTTTAATATAATCATCAACTCATTGCTCAATTCTTTTAGAACATTGTCGAGATGTTTTAAATAATCCAAATGTTTTGTAATTAATAGTTTTGTTGTTTGAATTTTGTCCAGTGCTGATTTCGTTTCTGTTTGTAATGAACTGTTTGAAAGATCATTTAATCTCTAAATAAATAAAATAATATTTATATATACATAAACATTAATGATTAATTATAAAATATTTTACATATTAAAATTATTAAAACGTAAACAAAAATTAATTAATGATATATCTACATTACATTCTTCTTGTTAATTATATAGTTTTCCACTTCTTCAAGCTCATCAATTGATTTGGTTAGAAATCCAATTTTATATGTAACATATTCCATAGTCATAGCTGTATTTTCATACATTATAAGACCCTTTCTTTGAAAGTCTTTCATCTGGTCATCATCAAAATCGGTACTATTTCGTTTATTAGTATATTTCTGCAACTAGATAAACAAAATACAATGTTAAAATTATATTTAATAATGAATATTTTTATATAGCTTTTAATTTGTACTTACGTCCTCGATTGTAATATTTAAATTATTCATGAACAATGTAATTATTGCTTGTATTTCATAATTAACGAACTCTTTCGTCGAATTCCTTGCAATATCCTCAGTGGCTAACTCAATGTGTTTCAATATTCGTTCGTCTAGTTCTACAAAAGTATTTTGACTAGCTACTGGTACAGCCTGAATGAAAAATATAAATTAAACGAAATTACAAACTAATATTATTATTAAGTTATTATAATAAATATAATATTTATATTTAGGTCTCTAATAATATTAAATAATTTGGTATACAATGAATATTTGACAAATGCAACGTAATTCAAATATTTTAAACGTAATTCTAATTATGCATATTTAAAAAAATAAAATTTGAATATTACTGGTATTTTAACCTTTTATTTTGATTAAATCAATTTTTTAAGTTGGTTTGAATTCAAATATTTTACTTAAAACAATTGTGAAATCATTTTAAATCATTTTTCCTAAGAAATTATTTGTTATCAGTAATAAATGAAATATAAATGTAAAATAACTATAATGCGTGCATTAGTGCGATATATCTACAAATCATAATATAAAATATATTTTTAAAAAAATGGTAAAGTTAATCTAATAGTAGGTAGTTATAGATAACTTAATAACTAACTTACATAATATTGATGAACAGAATATCAATGAATAAGAATGATTATGTCATGGAATAAATATTTGTTTTGTACTTTGTAGTGAACTAGTGAATATTATTTATTAATTTCAAGATTTTATAGAAAATAATAATACATGGAAAATACATATCCATTGTTAAATTTAAATTAAATATAAATTTTAGAATTTTATACTTAAACTATAAATATTAAATTTTAGATTTTGAAAAAAAAAATATTAAAATATTTTATTTATTTTTAGGTAAAATAAAATATATTAATTTTAGGAGTGTGTGAATAATAAAAGCATAAAATGTTGAATAGAATAATAGTTATTTAATTTAGAAGTTTAAACTAATAATTATTAACTACGTTACTAATTATGAACAATTATTAGTTAAATTCGTAAATTCGTAATATTATCCCATTTATATTCAAATTAGAAATTTTAAGTAAACTCGAAAACTTAATATTTTTATTTTTATAATTTATTTAATTACTTAAGTTATGTCATTACTTTTTTTCTTCTATAAAATAATCAAATAATTGATTCATTGTTATTCGTTCAATATATATTATTACCTAATATATACTATAACATCTTATAAAATAAAAATAAATAAATCTTATAATCTATAAATTTTATCACAGGTATTAAATCCAATTTATATGTAATAGAATATGACGTAGTGTATTGATATAATTTAATATTTTTTCATATTACTTAACCTAAACTATTATTACAATACGAAAAAATATATGACTGTAATAAATAGTACCTATTTAAATGATAATATAATTATTTGCATTATTACTCATATTTTATTTTTTTCAATTTCAATTATGTTTCAGTTTCATGTTATAAATTTATAGGTACCTATTTGTTTTAAAAAAGAAAAAAGACAAATTTTCTAACACATTTAAAATATCTTACATACAAAAGAAAAATTATTATCTATAGTATCATAATTATGATAATACTACTTATATTACTATAATATCTAATCAAAATTGATGTCAATTAATAATATTAAAATTATAACGTTTTTACCTCGATACTCGTTGAAATACACGCCGAAGTAAGCAAGGTTATCCACAATATGAACTCCATGATGACTGTAATGACGGTTTTTAAAATCTTAACTAATGTCTGCAGTTCACTTAAACAAACCGATGACTAAACGTTTATATTATGTGTATGTATTTGTATTTATTTTATATATACATTCTTTTATTTATTTTTTTTTTTTTTTTTTTTTTATGGTGTACTGTTATTTTGTTTCTGGTTTTGTAACGGACGGTTGTCCGCTACTCGATGGTATTTACATAATAAATAAATCGTATAAAATGACGTCGGTAATATAATTATTATATATATATATATGTTTATGTATCACCGATTTTACGTATCATGTGTTCTCAAAATAATAAAACACTACCCCTTATCTATAATAATATCGTCAAAACAATATCTGTTTCACGTTCAACTAAATAATATAATATTAGTCAATTCAAATTGTTTTTCATATTTGTAATTTTTCCATTATTCAAAGCCTTTAAAATTTTTGATGACGTTTAATATAGAACAAACACACACGCGTCTAATAAGCGCAGTTAGTATAAATTTTTCTTATATATGTATATATGATTATCACATAATTAAATCATACATTTTTTAATTATATTTTAATATCAATTTCTCACTATAAAGTTAAATATTTATACAGATTAAAATACCATATCCGATGAACATCAATAATTTATCATGTCACATTTTATATAGTATTAGTGTATTACAAACATATAAAACATTTAAATATTAATTTAACTAAAAACTTAGTTTAGTATTTGTATTACTAAGAAGTTTTTACTAAAAAACTAAATATTTTAATAATTTTATAAAGTTCAAAATAACTATTTTGTGTATGTAAATATTACGAAAAAATGATCACAAAGAACATATTTCTTTGCATTGGAGTCAATCGTATTGGATCATCTAAAAATAATATTAAAATTATAAGACCTTGTCTTATTTATTTCCCTTAAAAGTTCGTTATTTTTCATATTTAAAATATCTTAAATATACAAATTGCGTACCTAAGAAAATAAATTGTATTAATTTGGTAGTAGAAACATTTTGACTATTTTAATAAAGTAAAACTAATATAAATAAAACAATATTAAAAAATATATTGATATATTGATATTAATAATAATTATATTTATAATATTTTATATAATATTTAAATTATATTATTATATTAATTAATAATATTAATAATAATAATTCTTCGTCGTTGGAGACTTTAACGCTTTAAAAAAAATATATTTACTAAACAATATAGCTAAATATTTTGATATATTATATATATTTTCTACTAATTATTTCTTTCATTTTTCATTATTTTTATATGATAATAAAATCTAAAGTATTTGATTTTATTATAATTAAATTTATGTCAACATTATTAGGTATATATTATATTTATATATACGTGTAACAGACAAAGTATGAAATTCGTGTATTGTGCACAATGCTCAGGCATTGTATACAATGACCGAACATTTTGAACAAAGAATTATATTTTAAAACTATTAATGTTATAGTTTTAAAGTGATTAAATTTTTGATTTTTTTTAAAAAAATCTAGGTAATTTGTAGCTATTAATTGTAAGGGATAGCTTATTTCGTCTGCCAGCTTCGTTCATTTCCTTAAGCGCCGCTTGACGGCACTATTCGTGATGATGGGGCTATGTCTCTAGGGACTATGGCATATCTACCTAATACCTATCCTATAAACCTGATACTGGTGAGGATAGACAGTGGTTTTGTATGACCTAAAACCTCGCTCTGCGAAATAATTAATATTTAAACTTAAACTATTTATTAACTTATATTGACTGTTTGATAATATCGATATAATGGTTGTCTTCATTTTGGTATCTTATATTGAATAGATTATGATTTTCACTATTAAACTTATTTATCATTTTTTATAAAATATAATAGTATTAAAAAAAAAAATTATCTCCAATAATTCAAAAGGTTTACCATTAATAATATAGATTAATATAGAGTTATGATTTAAGATTCATATTTTATTAATCCCAATAACACATTATCTAAAGGCAGTTATCATGCTATGACTTTATTATTCGTTTTATCGAATACGATAAATCGTATAAAGTAAAACGTACAAGTACATTAATAAGTCATAGCGCTTGACATGCCTTAAGAAATATTCAGACACCTACGTTACAAAAAAAAAAAAAAAATAATAAATAATTTATATTGTAAACAAAAATTTATATACATTATGATAAATGATATATTTTAATATTAATAAGGCGTAATGTTTATTAAGAGATATAAAATCGTCTAAAAAGTCGTAACGTATAGAGAACATATTTAAAATTAATTTTCTCATGTTTGGATAATATCATGATTAAATAATATCTATTTTCATATTATCACGATGACTATTTAATTATATTTTATACGTCGTACACTAGCTGTTATTCACAACCATCATTAACTACCCAACATTAATTACTTGCCTATAATTTATATTCGTATTATACGAAATGCCATATTTAATTATACTGTTGTTATGTCATTACGTACATAGCTGGTAAATAGGCCTGCATTGTACACGTACATTATATTATTATAACGAGCTGGTTGAATGTTATTTAGGTGGAAAAAGCTCGCCCGTCCGTCGACGACATCGTCTTGGTTACGATCAAACCAAAACAAATGACTACGGCATTCGTGACTCCCGAAAAATTACGACGTGCGCTAAACTAAAAAAACGTGCAATGGTACGTCCATTTAGAATGGTCAATTATATCCATGATTTTTAAGAGTGTGCCTAAACAATATTTTTGAAAAGTCAACATTACCCATATCATCTTTAACTTTTCTATGTTACATATTTCTAATAAATTTTATTTAATTCGGGGGTCCGTTTTATTTCCAACAAACTTTAGTAAACATTGGAATTAAAAAATCATTCCAGATAGAGAAAATTGCATAATATGTGCACGTAACGGAGATATTTCAATGAAAAAAATTACAAACATCGATTTTTTATCTTTGATAAATAATCAAATATAGTTTTTTTGAAATCTGCTTGGTATATAAAGTTGGGATAAAAATTATTTACTTAAAAGTTACTTTCTATTTATAATATGTGAGATATACCTATTATACGCAACTAAAACTAAATAAACTATTTACTAAAACAAGTAAAATATTTCATGATGAATTTAAATTCGTGGTTACATAAACCATAAACCACCTAACCGTGGTATATAAACATTATAAATACTCGTTCCAGATACATTTTGCTCACTTAAAAGTTAAAATACTGAGGTTGTATTTGCTATGACATTATTATATAACATTATAGTGAATAAAGTTTTAAATATATCTTTAATAAATTATATTATAATATATTATACTTACAACTTTGTAGCCGTGTTTATATGCACAGAAGCTTTGTATTTCTAAATTTTTTAAATTGTATTTCAACGACAAAAGTCGTCAAGAGTATATGACTATGCGTCGGGATTTCTTTGTGTTCCAAGGCTGTTAAATTTTAATTAAAATCCTACTGCTTCACTCTGCTATTGACGATATTTTCCTCTACTCCACGGCAAAGAAAATCACTAAGTAGCGAAAGTCATTAAACACACCAGTACGCCGTATGGTTTAAAAGCCGAACCGTGTTTTCCTACACACACGTTATTGTATATTATATAAACGTAAATAATCGTTTACTGAAAGTAAAGGTTTTACGATTTTATTTTTTTCTTTATTTCTTTTTTTCTTTTTCATCAGAGATTTTTTCTTTAAGAACTTTCTACATATACAATTTTATATAATATATTATTGATATTTATTTTATTATAATTTATAATATTACATCATTTACCAGATAAATTATATCGAACTCAACAATGATTTTTTCAAATATAAGAAAGAAAACCATTTATAGAACACGATAAATTCAGGTAATTTATTACATATTAAAATATACAGATATATCAGTTGGCAAAAATAATAAATATTATTGATTTAATTTTAAATGAAATTATTGTGTTTGGAAATAAAAATGAACAATTTCATTTCACGACCCTAGCTGTTTGTGCGAAATACCATGGACAGGTTGGCAATTTATTTATCAAACGATAACGAGTCATGTAATGTCGATAAAAATGTACCTATAGATAATAGTAGTGTAGGTACTTTCTATAAATATTTCACAATTTTTTGTTTTATGTAAAATTTTAAAGTTCACTAGAAAATGTAAAGTCCTCGAAATAAAAATTTCGCCAAAACCATCTAGACGCTATTCAGAATGTAGAAAATTAAAATATATCACTGGAATACATTTTCTCGCCAACTCCGGAAGGAGTCATCGTGTTTCGAAATATTCCATTAGCGCGGGCCTGTATCATTCGGATTATACTCGAACGTTATAATAACGAGCCGAGTTTGTCCTCTGAAGATTTTGCTGCCGTTTGAGGGTCGTTTAATTAAGAAGTTTTGGGGATTCATTACATGGTGAAATAATAACCCGATTCTCCTCATTCTTCACTGCCACGCACCCTTCAGCCATCGCCAAAATACCACCCGAGCAATGGTAATTCCGTCTAATTATGATGTAAACGTCTATGTGTTACCGTGGAACTCCTTTTAAACACATTATCATGTTTAAATTATAATGTAATGTCGCAGTACGCAGGTAAGTTTAATATAATATGCACTTAAAAGTATTAAAATATATTATTTTGAGTTCACTTCTCGAAAGCAAAACAGCGTATTTTAGTAATGATAATGATAATAATAATAATAATAATAATAATAATAATAATAATAATAATAATAATAATAATAATAATAATAATTTACTTGGATCACGTGTTTTTGTCTAATATTATTAATTATTGTGTTATAGTTATATAATATTGTTATTGTTACACAGTAGTATTGCGAGTATGGTAATACACGAATAGTACCACGGCACGTATGTTACAATAATATATACTATGAGTTTCATTTGGATAGGATTTGGATTAAGTTGAAATAATAATCTTCTTTAGTTTCCACCAAGGTGTAGAGGTGGTAGAAGTCGAAAGAAAATAAGTCCGTACTAACTTCGGTTCGTCACACTGGTAAATAATAAACGGTAGTGCGAAACGAATTCATTCATTTATATTAATATTATGTTATAGTTAGATATTAATTAAATTAATTCCTAAATGGATTTGTAAAATATCAATACTTTTAAGTATAATAATTTACTAACCTATGATCAGCCGTTTTATAATAATTATTTAATTTTTAGGACGAACACGATTCAAATTTCAAATTTAATGTTATAACTTTCATTAATTTTTAACTATTAAAATTTTATTAAAAGTACGTACCTCTTAATGTCTTATTATTTATAATATTCACTCACAATTTATTATTATTGCAGACTACTGCGGGTCAATGCCATGAATTGGCTAGTTCATTTCGGACGCTCCTCGGACAGTAGAGAGTTCATCATAATATTATAAACCCACACGTTTTTATTAGTGCCTATAAGATACTTGTTTGCATAATATTAATTTAATAACATAACCCGTATGAGTAATGAAAGCGTTAAATAATAATATCTCATAACGTTAACAATGTAATTTAATTTAAACTAGAAATCACGTATAATTTCTAACGCTACTCATCATAAGAATAAATTATGATTATATTGTAACAAATTGGGAAAAGTTTAGAACTAATGGTAAATCGAATTCGATCACAACTAAATTAAGATAAACGGTCAAGTAAACTCGAATGAAATTTACTTCAAATCATATGTTATAATAAAATGCAATTTAAACTAGTAGTGAATAACAAATTATGTTTAGAGAGAAAGCAAAATTAAATAATTACAAAATAGATACATAATAATAATTATTATTTTATTAAAATTTAAATATATTGATGAAAGAAAATATTATATTTAATTTAAAAAAATATATATTTATTTTATTTTACAAATTATTCAATATAGAATAATTGATCTGATATGTAATTAAAATTTAAAAGTGATACGTTATTAACTAAACAAATTATAAATTGACAGCAATAAATTTTAATAACTTTAACAATTTAACATTTTACTTTTTAACACTACTTATTTTTTGATAAGTAATATTAAAAAAAATAATAATAATAAAAATCAAAATTAAAGTTAAAATTAAATGTATATTATATTGTAATACTCGTATAATCATGTATTCATTATTTCTCTTAATTTAAGTATGTGATAGATATTCATAAAAATTTTCATTTTGATAAAAATTTCTTATTATTTCATTTTGTATACCTACTAATATTATTGTCAGTATGGTACCTAATTATTATTGTAAAATTTTGGTATTATATGATATAAAAATATGTTAAGGGTCATTTTAAATAACAATATTATAATAAATTCGGAAAATTATTAGGGTTAGAAAAATGTAATGTTGTAATATAGATAAGATTTAATAACAAAAATAAATTTAAACGGGGCACATCTTTCGAGGCGACCGTTTATTTAAAATAACAACTCTGGAAGGTTACTTTACTAGTGTGTCGTTTATTTACCTAACCTACCTATACAAATTATGGGAGCGCGTTTATGAGACATCGGTTTAAGGACCGTTGGTGACATCAGCTTAAAATATGTCACAATTAATACAGTTTAAATATATATGAGGGAACAGATACTGGAGTTCGGAAGACTTAAAAATCATAAGACATATCAATATATATAATAAGAAGAGCTAATGCTGCTGTAGAATAAATACAGGACAACAGGACACAGGAGTAAAGAGGAAAGTGTTGAAAATGATATTTTAATAATTGTTTGTACTTATATTACAAATATTAACATATGTCATATAACCATTATAGACATATGAATAAACGAACTGTATATGTTATATATTATGCAGTTTAAAATAACTAATTTGTAAAATATATGATTATATTTTAATTTAAAATGATGTTCATTTAAATGAATAGGTAACTTCAACAAAATAATTAAAATATATCGTATTAGAATAAAATAAAATTATTGAAAATATGTATTCATTAATTATATAATATTATAATAAAGTGTGGAAATAACATATATTATGATAAATAATTTAATTTAAATATAAGAATAAATAGTTTAAAAAAAAAAAAACAAATAATTTCAAAACTAATAAACAAAAGTGCATTAAAATATTAGTAATTTTTAATGTTACAATAATAATACTCAATAATTCAATGCATTTCATAATGGAAAAACATTTTTACACTTTATAAATTAATATTTTTTATATTCAATTATTCCAGTGACAATACGATACGAGTATATATATTTCTGTTTCCAATATCCATTTTAATGATTTCGTCTTCGGTATTGTATAATGTAAAAATCCAACGTAGCATATGCAATGTTATTGTTTTTATCGTCAGTAAATGACATTTTAGTTTTCCAATAATATGCCCACCACTTTTCTAGGGGATTACTAAACGAAGACATAAATTTGTCTAAATCAAACGACACGTTTTCATATTTATATTCACCCTGAAAAATATGAATTACATTTTTATAAAAAATAATGTAATTCAATATAAATATTAATAGTACCTATTGTGGAAAAGATGTAAATAGGATAATGTTGAATTTTGATTAAAATTTTAAGGCAATGCCTTATTATCGCAATCGAAAAAACGATTCTGAAATAAAATTCTGACAGATATGGGCATTTAGGTGAATTTGATTAAAATTTTTGTATTTTTATAAAAATTAAAAACACCTAGATTCTCATTTGCATTTAGATTTAAATGTTACAAAATTTTATTATAATATAGTTTTATATTATTTGATTTTAAACCAGTATCACTCACCCAGAAATAACAGTTTCATTTTATATTTTTAAAGGGCTAGAAAAAACAATTTTTATATTATTATAAAATAATTATTGTAGAATTATTGAAATTAAAAAAAGAATCCTTCTTATATTTTGTTAACATGTCAAGATATTTAGATATATGTATAGATACTAAAATTAAATTTTCATACTTTAAAACTCAAAATTTCCAATGTAATTAAACAATATGTAGATAAAAACTAGAATTTAAGGAAATATTCATAGTTCTATATTTTATCAAAAAATTAACATCACTTTCACTTTAATACTTTTATAAAAAAAACCGATACAATTTTCAAGCCTCAAAATTTAATATTGAAATCGAATTCATCTAAATTTTATATTCCATGAAGGTTCGTCTATTTTCATCATTTTCGGTAGTTATTCTTATTTCATAAACTTAATTTGAGAAATTTAAAAAATTACGTTAAATCTACTTTTATGTTGGAACACATTCTTTTCATGAAAATGAGAACATAATTTCTGAACAAAAATGGGTCTATGGACATTAAAAATTCAGAATCTAAAATTATGTGTACTTCTTCTTTATTAATGTCAGTAAAAAATTTTAAACGTAATTTTAAATTTTGAGTTAAAAAAATAATAGTAATTGACTATTAACTAAAAAAATAATCCATACAATATTGAGATAAATAAATAATAATATTAATAACAATTTAACACAAAATAACCCCTAAACTAGAATACTTACATATACGGGACAATTTTTCACAGTACGTTCAGAATTCTGAACTGCATAAAAATACGTTACATAAATTAATTTTGAACATGCATTAAGAATATCGTATGATACAACATTTACACAGTCTATATAATATTCCTTACATTTTTCCACACTTAATCTAACCTAAAATCAAAATATTATATCAAAATAATATTCACACCTAAAAACAAATTCTATACATACAATCCATACTACTACTTTAATCATTATAACAACAATACATATAAAAATATTATGCATAGTTAAATACTAATTAAAACGATTTTTAGTAAAATATCAATAATTTTATTTCATGGTATAATTTATTATTTTTATGTCATAAAACACTATTTTTAAAGAAAATAAATCGTTTTAATGAGAGGTTTAATATATTTAAATAAAAAGAAATAACTATTTATATATAAATATAATATATAAGAAGAAGAGCTGATTCTGCTGTAGAATGAATACAGAATTATTGCATGTTATTGTAGTGATTATGATTAAGTTTTTGGATGCCTAGATATATCATCGAATTTGAAAAAACGATTTTGAGAAAAAAACCTAACCTAATAATAAATAAAATGATAAAATAATAATTATTTTTGTAATATTAAAAAATAATTTGAAACTGACTTAAGAAAATATTTGAGCTTCAATAATATTTTTAAATGTTTTGATTTATTATAAAATATTTTTGTTAAAATATTGAGAAATATAAAAAATAAAAATAAAAACATATAAAACTATAATATCGACTTTCATAAAATTTGAACTGTCTATTAAACATCTATAAAAAAAAATATATGTGACATTCCATTTTTCAATTTAAATATTTTAGATGCACGTCAAGTTATATGTGAGGATGCTACAAAAAAATATTCAATATCTCAATGTTCAATATTACTTAATTTATTGAAAAATTTTTAATTTAATTTTGTCAAAATTTCAGTTTTCGTGAAAAATGTAGTATTTTTGTCTTTTTTGGACGTTTTTCGTGCAATAAGTTCAAAATTGAGAAATTCGAAAAATGTCCCAAATTAAGTATCAATTAAATCTACTTTCCTACCAGAAATATATTCTGTTCGTGATAGTCTGAGCATTTTTTTTTAATAGAAAAATTATCTAATAACATGAAAAAATAAATAAAAATAATACACATTATTGTAAAACTAATTCATTCTACGCTTCGATCATAATTTGAAATTATAAAGCCTAAAATAATCCCATTATTGTCTGTAAAATTATAAAATAAAATTTAACTTACATTGAAATCAAATATTTTTTCCTTTACTATAATGTGTAGATTAATGAATTGATTAATGCCATATTGTTTAATTGATTTTTCCAAAACAGCGGATGAATTTAAATTTAGTGAATGTGCTTCGAACTTAGTAAAGCGTTGTAATGGATGAATAGCTGGAATTGAAATCTAAGAGAAAAAAATATTGCCTTAAGAAATTATGTTGTATATTTCTAATATATTATATTATATAATTTAATATAACTTACTGTATGGCTTATCGGGAGATAAATGAAAATACTTAAAAACATATAAAGTATTAAATTAAACCACTTCATTTTATTTATTTAAAATAATATAGAAATTCAAATATAAATATATTGTAAAAAAAAAATGCATAATAAAATAGTTTAGTTTTTCAGAATCTGCTTATATACCATTGCAGGGTATTATGTATATTTTATATTTATAAAATATAATGGATTGCATTACAATAAGTTAAAATTCAATATAATAGATAGGTAACCTTGTTATAAATTACAATTATTAAAAAATTCTGTCGAGGAAATGATTACAAAATTTTATATAAATCATATAATTTCAAAAACTGCATCATATTTTAGAATGAAGATGCAAAAACATGATATATTATATCGAGTTTTCGGATCATAATATGAAATGTTTCAAATAATATTTTAAATTCAACAAAAGAGCTGATACTCCTGCCGCACAGGATACAGGTGTGCGGATCATAGCGTTTAATTTTACTTAGAATTTGAATGCAATGATAAACCATTGCATTCGAAAAAACGATTCTGAGCGAAGTTCAGTCAGATTATAATTTTCGTTTGAACTAAAAATATCAACTTAAAACA
>JAIUCT010000001.1:8940683-8956911 GCA_021307375.1 Tetraneura akinire | reverse complement strand
CATCCTACTACATAATATTATCATTAATAATTTATCTTCAAAACTTATTTTTAATATTTTTTTCTTTACTATAAAGTGTAAATCAATGACTTGTTCAATGCCGTATTGTTTAATTGATTTTTCCAAAATATAGGAATAATTTGAATTTATTGAATGTATTTCAAGCTTAGTATAACGTTGTAATGGTTGAATATCAGAAAGCGAAATCTAAGAGAAAAATAATATTATTGCATTAAGAAATTGTGATATTTATTTTTAATGTATAATATAATTTAATATAACTTACGGTTTGGCTTATCGGGAAATAAATGAAAGTACTCCAGTACACAAAACATATTAAATAAAACCACTTCATTTTATTTATTTAAAATAATATAGCAATTCACATATAATTATATTATAAAAAAAATGTACAATAAAATAGTTTAGTTTATCAGAATTTGCTTATATACTCGTACCATTGCAGGGTATTATGTAGGTATATTTTATATTTACCAATTATAATGGATTGCAATACAATAAGTAACAATTCAAAATAATAGATAGATAACCTTGTTATAAATTACAATTATTAAACAATTCTATCAAGGAAATAATTACAACAAATTATATATTTCATATTATTTCAAAAACTGCCTAATATTTCAGAATAAAGATGCAAAAACCTGATATATTATATCGAGTTTCCCATCATATTAAATGTTTTAAATAATATTTCAATTCAATAAAATATTCTATTATAAAATAGAAGCATATAAATTAAGAAAAGCATAAATAAGCTATTGAAATATTTTCATAATATTAGTTATTTGAAATGACAATGAATTAATTATAATAAAATAAGTGGTTTTCATTCATAAACACATAAACTGATAACAATAAATTATCAACTTAATATATATACAATTCATTTAAATGACTCTACGGCTTTATAATATATCAAATTTTATATAAATTAAATATAAAGTAAAATTTAAAAAAAAAAAATCAAGAATTGAAGACCCTGTATTTTTTATATTGCTTAAAAATGAATATAATAGAGGTCGTAAATTTGTTTAACATTGCACTACAAAAAAATGAAGAAAATGACAAATTTACTTTAATGTAAGATGTAATATTATGATTTATGACGATCACGAGTTGAATTTAATGTTGTTATAAATACAAAGAAAACCTCGTATTTGAGGATGTGCAAATTTTAATAATTATTTCTATTAATATTACATTTACATAAATGATACATTTTTGAAATTATTTCTTTAATTTATCGTAGGTATTTACTTTATTATTATTACATGATCAATACAATGTATCGCCAGGGAATAATTTTTATTACCTACTAATATTTAAACAAGATTCTGATTGCCGTATAATTAGGTATAAGTAGGTGTAATCCATTATATAGAAATATATATCTAATAATATAAGTGACGTATTGCTGACAGTGTATGCTAAAATGAGATTTTGTATCAGGATTGACTAATATACTATTGGTCACGATAAGTAGACCGAATTTGCCGATGTTCTGTAACGAAATTTTAATAGATTAGTCGTCGTTATTTACGTCGTAAATCCTTGTTATCCTAACTGTTTAAACTTTAAATTGTACAAAATATGAGATTAACTGGTGATTTATATACTCTGATGATTCTTGCTCACTCCGTACGTAAAGTATGCAAGGATTATCTTATTAGTTGATTGCAAAAATTATTATTTTCTAGTTCCTATAATATATTATTTTGGGGTATAAGATTGTTTGATTTCAGAAAAAGTTAAAAATGCCTACCTTAAAAAAATGTTATTAATACATTTATGTTTTTATCACAGGTTTTATAACCCAGGTATTATTGTGAGCCAATTAGCTAAATTAGAAGTGATAGAACCCTACAATATTTGTAATATTTTCTAGTATTTTTATTGTGTATGTATTAAATTTCTTGTTGAGGAGCTGGCAAATTTCCTTTCGGAATATTTCCGGCCTTAAGCGATATATTTTTTTTTTTAAAAAAAAAAAAAAAAGGTATTTTTACTCTCATGGGGTAAAATAATCCCTTAATAATAAAAAGTATAATATGTCATTAAATGCATAATTTTATTCTTTATACAATTTTATGAAAGTGTAAATATAAATAACTATTACCCTATGTATAGAATATTTTTTTCCTTCTTCGTTTTAAAAATCGTTGCAGGATACGCATTTTCATCTGGGGTAAATTTATTTGAAGACCACATATGGTTCTTAAAGGCGATTCCAGTGGACGTGAACACACACTTTTAAATGGTAAATTATAAATAATATATTATAGTATTGAACCGCCATTCGTGGCATTGTGAAATTGTATATTGTAATTGGTATTTTATTTTATTTTTCCCGAACGTCAAAATATCCGAATAAATAAGGTGTTGAAAACCCAAAATCTTGGCTAGAAAACAATAAATAACCCGCATAATATAATATTATTATTTATTTAGTAAGATGTAATATATTATTATCTATTTGTTGTTTTCCTCTTCAGATTCAAAGAAACGTTCTGCACGAATTCTCGATGTATGTGATAAATAATAATATAGTGAAAACTGAAGTACATATATAATATATATTATGTATAATGTATATTATAAAACACATACTTTCGAAGATTAGCCGAGCGTAAACGCTGTTTTCGCCTAAAGTTCTCGTACTAACGTGATTCTTATTATATATGTATAGTGTGCTATTTAAGTCATTCTTCGGAGAACAAATAGATAATTCGCGTAAAACGATACTAGGTCGAATCTCTTCTTGATTGCACTTTCGTTCTATTATCCGAATTTGGCACGACACTTAAATTATTTCCCTTTGTGTATTTTCATGTCAATATCGAACGTGAGACGTTCGCATTTGAGAAATTTGTATTTACCGTCTAAAATTTCGAAAAATCTTAACACTAACTAAACTATATTGATCTATTCGTATTATTTAGGATGGCCGGAATAATAAATATCAATATTATATTTTACTTCTACCCAAAATCCCAGCGAGTTCAACATAACATGAATATTAAATTTATTTTTATCTTAATCTTTAATAAAATAATGACGGTTTATGAATAAATATATTGCATCTATGACGTACGGCTAAAAACCGTATACATTAATGCATCTTGTTAATAATTATCAAAATCAAAACGACGGGACCGAAATAATAAATGAACTAATTATTTAGATATAGGTAGGTACGTATATAATAAATTTCTCTTGAAATTGTTTGTGGTCGGCCATGGAATAGATTCGATTGAAAATACAATTTAGTTTCGAAGGAAAAATCATTTCAACCACTCGTCGCTTTGAAAAGATGCGTGTAATTGAATTAAAAAGAAGAAATTTGAATTTGCTTTTAACTTATATGTAAGGTAACGGTGAGTACGTAATATATAATATAATCCCTATCGGTAATACAGTCCATATACTGTATAGAATAATAATAATATGTTACTCTTAATATGATAAATTGGTTAATATGTACAATAACTAGAACGTATGGATAATATGACAAATTATTTAAGATTTCTTGTTTTTCTTATATTAACCAGTTATTATGAATAATAATAATCATGGACTCTGGTCAATATAATACATTTTTCATATTTGTATTAAAAAAAAAAAAAATCATTCTAACTATTACATAAAATTATCTTCATTCTTTTCCATTTTATTAGTCTAATAAAGTAATAAATTATGCATCACAACCATATTTTATTGTATATTTATATATTGTATTAACAAAAAATTCTTACCAAATTCGTCCATCTAATCTTGTACAATCTTATATTCTTATCATATTAACAGGAACACATATATATCGAATACGACTGATATAGTGGCAATTAGTATAACATGTACGAACAAATATAAAAAAATCATAAAATGTTACCTATAGTATGAGGTAAAAAAAAAAAATAATAATTATTATATTTGTCTTATTGTATAATATTTGAATTTTGAATGCTATGTAATATGTGTACGTCATTTAGATCGAAAAACTCGTGTACCTACATGATAAATTTAATAAAAATTGCAAATGGAAATTATTGTTAATGTTATAATGATTACGTAACATAAGTTTTCAAATGAAAAACCAAACGTAAAGTATCAAAAATTGTCTATTTATTGTAATGCATTATTGTGTTTTTAATAAAAAGTCACATTGTCATCGTGAATCAAAAGTCATAATCGAGAACGTATATTTTCTAATTTAATCGGTCGCAACGATAATAAATAATAATAATTATATTATTATCCAAGTGTTGTCTTGTCAACATTTAGGCGTATGTCGATGTATAATAATAATACAGTACAGGGTACCTAAATCGCTGAACCATAGCGACGACTGCAAAGTTAATGGAAGATTTTGTTTTTGGAAAAACAAAGAAATCACCCGTTTTTCCTTTTAATCCCGTCCAAAAACGGATGGCGCGTAAAACAATAAAGCACACACGTCACCCTTATAATAATATCATAGTATTTTGTTATAAAATTAATAAATTATTATTATGATATTGTATAGAGGGATATCGGCGTTTTTGTTTGGCCGCGTCGTTGCGCTTGACGACCACGGCGGCGGCGGCGTGTTTACAAAATATCACAAAACTCCTTCCGACCGGCGACGGATCGACACCGAAAACAAAAACATTTTTAAATAATATTACCCACGGACGTGTTTAAAAAGCACGCGTTGTTCCGTCGTCTCGTATACGGCATTAACGTCTAAAATATAATATTAAACAAAACATAATATCATTTCTATATAGGTGCAACCACCGTGATTATAATAATGCCCCACGCGGAATAATAACTAATAATGTTTCTTGTGACATATTTCCAAAGGTTTTGATTGATGATTTTTCGAGTACGCGCCGAGTAAACTGTGAACAGCTACGGGAGGAGGGACTCACTTTGAACACCGCCTCAGTGTTAAATAATTATTATTTATTATTTAATATTGTTATCGTAAATTCGTAAATCTTCGCCGCTACAAGACAACACACTTTCGATACGTTCCAGTAATTAATAATTAGTAATTTCCTTATTTTACACCGAGCGATTTGTAAATTATTAAATATTACTTTCCAAGTTTATAAATACAAATACATAGAGCAACGCGTGGCATAAAACTGCGATAATTATTAACAATCGAATTTGTGTATTATGGTAAAATATTTCATTATAATATCAAGATATCCGATAACGTTTTTTTTTTTTTTTCCATATTAGGGTCAGGTATTTTTTTAAATACCAGTCACCTGTACGTAACTTAAATTAATCAATTTGCTAAATCAAATGCATCTAAATATATGATGTACGTCCAAAAAGTTGGGAGCGTGTCACTTGTATTAGTGAAATAATTTTCCATCTAAGGTCATCTGGATGAAATATTTGGTGGTACTTTTAGACCGTATTTTCATATAATTAAAACAAGTCATATTAAATTATTTGCTTATTGTCTAATTTAATATTAAGTATGACTTTTGCACCAACATATAGCACACCAGTGTGATTTCAAAGCAACAATTTTTGCATAAAGCTAAGTTCATTATAATATACTCAATATAGATAATAATATAGTCTTGAGTCTTGACTGCTGATGTTTATTTTATTCATTCAAAATGAAAAAAATTATTAAGACATTTAACGAAACAAATAAATTCTTATCGACAAATGTTATAAAATCAATTATAATATTTGATATATTATAATTCCTAAAAATTATAATATAATAGAATATGGTTAAAATAATATTTCAATAAAATAACTTAGAAATATACAAGTAATAACGTATATTATGAAATTAATCTTATCATTTATAAAATATATTTTTTATTAATGGCTCCGTGTGTTTATTTTGATAAATTTTAAAGAGATATAGTTATAGACTTCACACTATACCTAAGTATTCGCATTTCAACTTATCGAGTAAATCAATAGTCGTATTAGTAGTAATTATACAGGTACAAAATATTTCTAATTCATAGTCAATTATTTATATAAATTGTGGTTCAATCATAATTTAAAAAAAAAAAATTGTTTTACTATTAAATTAAAACTGTGGGGTAGTAAAATGTTATTTTAGGCAAGTTAAATCGTAAAATAAAATAACTACGAGTATATCGCACGAAAATTCACGAGAAGGTACATTTAATAATACAAGTATAATAACATAAAAATGACCCGTGGGAAATCATCCGATTGAAAATGTTCGAGAACACCGCTCTGGTCAGCGATAATTATTTAATAAACGACTAATTTTTTTCCGGGAAAATCTTTTTTGCTCTCTATATTTATATGTTGGCTACAGATATTTGATGATGTTATTGTTGTTTTCATCGTTTAATTTTTCGATTTTCGTGCTTAAGTGATTGGAAACACGATGAGTGAGATAGATACAACGACTGACGTTTTTAATATTATCAATAACTATAGGTCTATAACAAATTATATTACGTATTATATGCCTACTTCAATATTATTATTATTACCGTCCATTATATTAAGTTGATTTTATTTTAAAGTTGAATCTAAGCCATTTTACGAATTCAATACAACGAACGATATAAAAACATTTTGTGATGAAAAATTTAAAAAAAATAATCGCAAATCTATAACATACGAGTATATTAGTAATACAATTATATAATATACCTGTATAGTGTATATTGTGATAGATTTTTAGTATGGAATAAAATATATAAATTTAAATAAATCATTGAATATAGAATAATAAATTTTACTTTTCAACAAAATTTAAATAAAAGACAAACAATTTAAAAGAAAGTTTTTAAACATACACATATACCATTTATGCTAAGTTTTATGTATAAAAAAAAAAACATAATATAGCTTGTATAAACTTTGTGTAACTAAAATACCTTGAAAGACAATATTAAACAATAAATTATAAAATAATTTGAAACTTTTTATAACATTCGTAACATTTATTTTTTTTTATTTAATAATTAAGATAAATTACAGGAAGAAAAATAGTTTTTAAATTTAACAATTAATTTTAAATAGTACTCTTCAAGTTATATAATTGTGATATAATAGTGATTAAATAATTAGAATAAGTACAAACAACAATATATTTGTAAATTATATTGAATAACACAGAAGTATTGGTGTTGGTATTTATTATTTAATATTACAAATTTTATAATAATCTTTCATTCCATTGATATTGGATTTTAAATGATAAAATCATATTTAAAAACACATAATATAGATAATTTTCTAAAAAAATTGAATAATAAATAAAACACATATTTAATTTCTGAATAATTATAATTATTAATTTATTAATAAGCATTAAATTTTTTTAATAAAATTATAATAAAACACATTAATAGTATTTTAATAACAATTTAAAAATTATATAATTTTATATAATTATCACCCATAAGATAATTTTTTTACATATAGGTAGTTTAAATAACTATCAAAGAAAAATCATAATTATTTTTAATGAATGACCTATTATTAACATATAACTAAGTACTAATTTCTACATACTCGTATTATGAATATCTTTAAAAAAAATAATTAATAATATAATAATTTAATTTAATGTTTAAGAAAATTAAATGAAATTATTTAGTTTGTTGAATTTCGGTTAAAAAAAAAATACGTATATACTATAAATAAATATGAAATACGATTATTGTTTTTTTTATTCTTAAATATTACTTTTCTCGTTACAAATCGCATTACATTTCATTACATATATTATAAAATTTAATATTATTTAAATATAGGTTGGTAATTAATTTATATTATAATATTTTCATATATTTTATTTTTGTGTTTATAACATTGTGAATTTGTGATGGCATTAATTTATGTTAATTCAATTGAATAAATAAATAAATAAAAAATATGAAAAAATATATTGGTATTTATTTTTATAAAAAAATACTTTTGACAAAAAAAAAATATAATGTTAAAATTATAATAAATTACGGAGAATTAATGTTTACATTCACAGTCTTTTCTGTGTTACTTTCAAATTTAAAATATAATTTAGTCGAATTAAATTAAAGTCGACCAAATTTAAATATTACCATATTTAAAATAATATCTATACGAAAAGTTGTATATTTTATTTTAACATATATTTAATATTCAGTCGACTTATGAGACAAACAAACAGTTAAATAGTTTAAATATATTTAAATTTTATAATATTTATTGAGAAAAATATAAATGCTATTATTGATTTATTAGCTTATTGGTAAATAATGTATTAAACACATTATAAGTATAAGTTAAAAAGATAATTTGTCATTTATTTTTTTTTATAACTACGTAGTTACTCGTTGTTCCGAATAAAATGAATAATATATAAAACAACGATTAATCGATAAAGAAAAATTGAAGTACACATAACCGTATATTATAATTTAGTAATTTTTTTTTTTTTTTTTTAATTAATAAATGATTCGAAGAAACAACATTTTAGAGACAAAAAATATATTTATAAACTCTTTAAAACTATTATATATATTTAATAAAAATATATTATATAATTTTCTTTAGCCTATATTCGTAATTTGCACTCGATGTAACAATGTAATATAATTTTGGTATTATTTCAATATGTGCCGTTATTATCATTCAGTTGACTTAATACGCGTGAACATATTATATAAAATATTCTATGCCATTAAAATAAAATATAATATAATCCTTTGACGTGGTTTCTGGTCACGCGATCTCGACCACGCATCGAAACTGTTATAATATTCACTCCGTCTCTTTTCTAATGGACCAGACATTTTTTAAGCTAGATCGCCACACTAGTGATCACGTCCTATGTTCGATGGCACACCAACGATTAATCTCGTCGGGTACGATTAGGACGGATCGATGAGAAGTCGACAATGGGGTTTTCTTTAAATAATGTTTGTCTTTCACCGAGTATTGAAAATTTCACAGGTTATAAAAAAAAAAGTAGATTCCCCGACGAATTCCATGCATACAATATATGTATTACTTACAAAAATAAATATGGAAGCCAATTCTCCGACATGAAGACAGCTTTAAACATATTTACATTTTTTTTTTTTTTTGTACCTACCTTCCAAATTCGAGTTATGTAGATCTACACGTATTACACATATTATTTTATAATACAAATCGATGCATTTTTGCTGCACGTATTCGACTCATCGTAAATGATTGTATGTTACTATCTAAATAATTAACATCTCAGAATAATGTTAGGTTAGGTTAGGTTAGGTTAACTGAACTCTATATATTATGTTAACTGTCGAGAGTAAAAAATAATATTTGGATCATTGACTTAATTGAACCATCTCCATTATGACTATTTATGAGTTAATAATAAAAATAATAATATTATTGAATAAGGATGAGGAAAATTGGAACACATATTTTGATGAATCGTCATAAAGAATTTAAATTTTATAATGGGAGAAAGATGAAATTGTATTAAAATACAACATCAGTTTAATAATATAATAAAATATAATGTAATATTATATAATACAATAGTAGGTAAATTTCTAGGTACTACACAAGATTTAGGTAGTTAGGAGCCACAAGGACAAGAATTTAATTGTTTCACTCACAATATCAGACATGTCAAACACGCGGACCACGACTCAATTTTTATGACCTGCTGCTTGTAATGTAAATGCATTATTAATTGTAAAAATAAATTTAAAAATTATTAATATACTACAAAATTGTGTTTGCAATATAATGCAAAAAATATTAACCGAAATATTTTGTTTTTTTTTTCCATTATGAGTTACGTTTTTTTTTAGTTTTATCGTTTTATATTAATATCGTATTGTTCATATTACATAAGTATTATGTTCAAAAATCGTTTTCTGTTTTCATATCAAAAAATATAAAACATTCTCCCTCTCGCCACCATAAGCATGAACTGGATCTGTTTCTGATTGTAGTATGACGTGAATATCGAATTTTACACTACAAAGTAAAATGGAGATTAGCGACATGACATTGACATAAACAAATGATAGGAAATGATGTATCTATAATGGAGCCTAATGAACCAAAGCTAACTTATCCTTGATCGTTTTTTAACGAATGATTTACTTTTGAAAATTAATGGTAAATGCCACACTTTTTGTATTAAAAATGAGACCTAAACGACAACAATTTTGGGAAACAAACGTCATGAAAGTATAAAATTTACTCTAGAACTTAAGATTTGTGTTTGTTATTTGGAATAAACTTTAAGGAAAAAAAATAACACTTATTATAAATTCTTTGAAAAAAAGGGACACTATTATTTATTATGACATAAAACTTGTGGATTTATTGTAAAATAGCTAACGAAAAATTAATACGCGATTAAAATTTTGTTTACTATAAAAAGATATTGTTCCATTATCCATTGTTAGTTAATATAATATTGTTATTAAATTTCTACATCGGAAACAATTCCGATAAAGTCTATGGCACGGACAACGGATTAGAGGGGGTACTGAGTGGACTTCAGCTCAGAAGCACCCACAATGTATAATATTATTTTATGGAAATTAAAAAAAACATTTTAAAAATTATACAATTTTTTTTTTACTATTAATTATTCAAAATACAATTTTCAAATAAAATACTTGTTATATTTAAAATATAATATTATATGTACTAAAATTACGTTTTTATTATTAGACAAAGCAAAGCATATTTAGTTCATTCCCTATTATTTTTATTATATTATAATTATTATTATTATTATAACTTTTACTTATTAATACTATTTGTATTTAATTTTATGACTATTATAACTCGCAAAAATATCCACTGTAAACCACACGAAAGAATGCAAGATTAATGCCTTCCCTTCGCGGCCTTCTGTCAGTTTTAACCCTTTTTGTCTCTCGACAATCGATATAAGTACGATACAAGAAGTATTATGATAATATATACAATATAATATTTGTACGTTATAATGTAATATTATATAAGTACTTGTATATTGGCTGGCCGCATATTGCTTTATATTAATATTATTTCATAATATATACGCATCTTTCGGCGTATAGAAAGAAAACCGTAAAGAATAAATAAATAATAATAATGATAAGGGGACGTGTAATTTAAAATATTTCGCCCTCGCATAAAAAAAAAAAAAATGATAATAATAATAAAATAATAATAAAAACGCGTATCGTGCGACACTATCCGGAATACGGACGGTGTCGCCAGGGTGTTGGTCGTATAACGGTGCGAAATTAAATAAACAACTGGGGTCGTCTTGATTAACATTCTCGGTGCGCGGTCCTTTCAAATCTGATTACGCGAGCCATAAGGGATTTCTGGCCTCAGCGGAGGGCAGCGGAGAAAAACGAGAAACACTAAAATTATTTTATACCCCACGGATATATTATTACTATACATATATCAACAAACCGTATAAGTCGATCTTTTTATATATACATATGAGTCACTACTGTCGCCCGACGGACTGTCCGGGTATATATAGGTACCCCCTCGGGTATATACATAGAAAATCATTTTCTTACTATAAAAGTCATCTGAAAATTTACCGTTTGTCCCTTCAGCAGCAGTCGGATGACGTGGGCGAGACATCTGTTGCCGCGTTTTACGCGGTCCCGCTTGTCGCAATCTGGCCGAACGTACTGGACTGTGAAATTAAGACTGGGAAAACAAAAATTGCAAACCCCCGAAAAACACATAATAATAATAATAATAGTAGTAGTAGTATAGACGCAAAATAAAAAGAAAACTAGGGTTTTTCGTCAATTTTTCAACGTGTGAACAAAGTCCAGTTCGATCGATACAAAATCGTCGTATAATCAGTTATGATGACGTGATTAGGATTAGAAGAAATACCACATTGGTCATTCATTTACATTCATTTGTTGACAAACAAACGAAATTCAACCTAACCTATTTTAGTGAACTTTTTCCTGAAATTATTAATTTATCGCAACATAATTTTACCATAACGCGTGCAGTTCGAAGTTGTACCCGAAAAAATCAAAAAACATATTATTAACAAAAAATATAACACACGCAATATAAAATCACAAATTATATATTATATTTTTCTCTATGGCGGATATATATGTTTTTTTTTTACATTATATTGTGAAATATATATAGCATACATGATATTTTGTTTAAACATTTTTATCAATCATTCTGCATAAGATTAAATTTTTGTTTGTTTACATATTTGAATTGCATGAATAGGCATTCCCAGGGATGTGATAATATATTATTTTTCAAACAATCAACCATTAAACTCAATCTGCCCGTGTTTTGTATCACGCAAAAACCTACGCATCATCACTCTTCCACGACGTGATCGTTATTTCTATTTTATTTTTCGATATAACGACTGAATTTCGTGAATTTCCAGATTTTTCCCCAACAGACAACATAATAATATTACCTATAAGATATAAGTACCTATACAGTTATTTTCTGGTAACCGTTACTCACTAGACCGTCCGACAATAATACGTGTATAAACGGTGAAAAGATTAATTTAACAACGTTTAACGTTAGTTTCGAGTCGTTTATCAAAGCTCCTAGAACGGAGGGAAAGAGAGGGTTAGGTGAAAAAAAAAGAAGAGGCGTTGGAAGATAACCTCTCACGGGAGTTACGCTAACCGGATTAGAAAAATTACTGGCGATGTACACAAATTGCAACCCACCTATTTGGAAATAAAACGAAATGGATTTCTAGTCTTCAACTACTACATAATATATAATATTGTTATCTGTTATGTATGAGATAAAACTACTGAGCGTTTCAGTAATGTGCTGACGCCGAAGGGTCGTAAGGCCGTTTTCTTCACCGATTCAACAGAATTCTCAGTATAATTTCAAACCATTTGTATGTAGAAAATGTCGGCAATTTTCGTATATCTAATCACGTTGCTCTTCACAAAACGTATGTCTCGTATAAATTTCAGATACGTACAACGGTAGTCGGTAAGTGAGTTCAACCTGCATACAGAGCGATTACAGTATAATAATTAACGTTCATTTGTTTTATGTACTTATTTGAATCGAGACGAAACCTCTGTTTTATTAACGCGTCAATACAATATCGATATGTAAAACGAATTTTCGACTAAAATATACCCTTCCCCTTAAAAAAAAAAAAAAAAAAAAAAATGAAAATAACATTCAGAATTTTTCGTACGATTGGATTTTAACTGACCATAGATTATTGTTATAGCACTAGTTATAAATAATTATAACAGTCCTGAATGTGACTGTACGATAGTGTACAACGAGGTACGGTTATCTCCATAATCGTGGTCGCAATTGTGTACGGTGAGCACCTGTGACCACGAGACATGGGTCGGTCTGCGGTATAATGGTATCGCATTATTAAACCCAATTACCTCCAGTCGCTCGATCCATATCCCAACAATAATATTATTATCGGAAGCACACATCACACACGATACCGCATGTCACTGTCATGATTCAATCACGGTTGGCCGCGGATGTGTAACTATAATATACCTAGTTAGTATAATATAGTTGTGTAAGGTGCAGAAGGGCATAAGTCGTAGAAGGTTGATTAAATGGTCGTGCATATGGACATAAGTCAATTATAATAATGATTAAAGAACAAAAGGCTTAAAAAACTAAATTACCTATTTAAATTCTAAACGTTCATACTAATGATTTGTAAAAGAAAAATCATTTATTTTTTATTTTAAATGACTAAAAAACGTTCTTTGTGTCTCCTGTAAAATTGCGTTTTTTGACTTTAGCCATTTTTCACGAACACCGTCCATATATATAAAGGAATTTATATATTTATATATAATATTAAAGAACCGCATATTTAGGACCTCCAATGAACAGGAATTAAAACCAAAAGTAACATGGATATCCGTCAATTATAATATTATAATATATCACTGATTGCAAGTTGCAACTAAATATTACGTTATATTTTTTCTGTTATATTTTAAACAAATTTTCAATTTAGTTGTGAATTGATTTAAAGTTTTATTACCGATTTAGCAATAATTATCTATAACGATTTCGATGATTACCGTGACAGTTCGGATTTTCAATCGATTTCAGCGATATAATAATAAGTAATGCATTATTGCGATCTATAATTTCAATAATCATTTAATTAGTCAATTTTATGACGAATAATATTATAAATTACGTTAAATGGCATCATAATACCATTAGATGAAAATCTATATTATCTATTATCTAAATATAATGCAATTTCTAATTTAAAAATTACTTATGTCGATCTAAATATTTATAATATTATATAATATATGTTAAATATTTTTACATTTCACACTATATATACCATACCTATTATAAATTATTACAACGAGTATAGTATGAAATATAATGACTTCATAAGCTTAACGAAATTAGATTGTAATAGGCCCATCAAAATATCTGCATAAGAATATGTATTTTGTAGGTAGGTACTATAAGAATTATGTATAATTTTTTTATTTTTTTGTTTTTCTATATAATTAGGATCAGTAGTGTAAATTAACAGAAGGGTTATTACTAATAAGGGTATAAGTTTCGATTTATTGATAAAGTAGGTGGACAGAGCGAAGCTTCTTACCCCATCTCTGACAGCAATTAAAAGTATCTCATTAGTCCTTACATTTTTTTTTTAACAAATTTACTTTTCTATCGGTACCTACATGAAATGTTTAGAACGGTATGGAAATATGACATGTCTTATGTTTTTTTTTTTTTTTTTTTTTTTTTGTCACTTTAAACTTTAAACGATGCCTTGAATTTTTTAAAGTAGGAATAAAAATTGATAGTCATTAAAAAATATACTATTAAAAATACAAATTGTAGTGAATCAATAAATAAAAATGTACTTGTAGTTGCAATAAAAATACTTACAGTAAAGTTGTAAATTTCTTCTTCTAAAATATATAAAAATATAATTTTATTAGATTATTTTTTAAAAAAAAAGTATTATACGATTGTAAAAAGAAAACGATATCTACTGCAGACGTTGATTCAGGGAGACTATTCTCGACACTTCTTGTCGTTTGACCCGACAATAAAATATATTTATTTATTTTATTATTACTTTATTATTATTTTATTATTACTGTAATGTAATCAAAAGTAATTTATTGATTATTTTTTAAGTGTTAATATTGCGTAAAACGTTTAGTACTTTATTTAAAAATAATTAGAAAGGTACACCTACAATTCATTATTTTTTATCTTAGCAGTTAGCACTCCCTATTGGAATTTTCTGGATTAGTGCCTGAAACAAAATTATGGTGTTTATAGGTATGACAAATTGCAGCGATATTAAAAACATTATAATTTTCTCACTCGTTCATTTATCGAGTAGTTTATTTTTTATAAATTAATATAATATCTAATTTATAAAGAATCTACGAATACAAAGTCACAAGAAATTATGTAAAAATGATTTGCTACAAAAATAGGAATATTAATAATAATCGTGTATAATATTACTGTTGTCGATTGTTGATGACGTCGAAACGAATGAAATATTATAATAATTGTTTTAAAATAAATTATGAACACAGTAAAAAAAAAATAATAATAAAGTAAAAACTTTATAATATATAGATATTTTTTTTTCATTATGCCTTTTCTATAAACTGCTTTTTCCATCGTCCGTATTTTCTCGCGGTCAATTTAGTACTCGTACGTGAACATTTATTTTTTATATACCTTGGTATACGCGATTGCAGAAGGGATTCGATGTGGTTAAATTATGACCACAATAATATACACGAACTCCAGGACTCCGGTTATAGGTACATAAAATAAATATATAACGTACTATTTAGTATTTTTTTATTTTTTTTATTTGATAACACGAATAATAATATCCGAATGGAATAATAATTTTTCAATGGAATGACGCTCGCGTATAAGCAATAAAACGTAATATTTATATAATAAAATGGATATAATTATTATTAAATTTATCCGGCAGGTCGGACAACGAATTCAAACGGATGCGTGCGGTAATAAATCTATCCGATCCGATGATCTCGCGCGCGCCATTTCACGGATACGTGGAAACTTGTTAGCGTGGTCCTCACGCGATACAGCGGTATATACGTTTAAGGCGTCTGGTAAACGGGCTCCCTGATTATATTATTATTATGATTATTATTATTATTATTATTATTATTATTATTATTATTATTATTAT
>JAIUCT010000001.1:8896365-8939536 GCA_021307375.1 Tetraneura akinire | reverse complement strand
AATAATAATAATAATAATAATAATAATAATAATAATAATAATAATATGTAACTTTTCGGAATTGTGTTTTTAATTACTTTATTTAAATCTCGACGGAAAATATGATGCGAATATTATAATTTCGTGCGTAATCAGGGTCGTGCCTATAAATTGTTTTCGGGGGTGGGGTTAATATTTTTATAAGCACATTCGATTTATAATCTAAAAAAATAGTTATGACTTAATAGTTAATATTAAGCAGTTACAAAATAAATCCTTTTCTTCGAGGTGTTAAAGCGAACCTAGGGAAATATTAAACTTAAATTGTATAAAAATATTAAGTAGGTATTGAAATTTTTCTAAATTCGCAATTTGAACACCCAAACCCACCCTCAAGGCACCCCTCCTGTGAGTGATATTATTTTACGTGCTTATACGTAATGTTATATCGTGTAACTAGAAAAAAAATTTAACTGGGAGTAATTGTTTTTTTTTCGCCAGACATTAACATATTATATTTTAATCCTACTACGCATATCGTTATTTTTTTTTTTTAATATATAGAATATTTTTATAATGGTTATAGTCCGTATAATGTCCATCTGTGGCTTGGGTCAAGAAGGGCCAATGTCGTTTTTAGCTATTTTTCAAAAAATCCATATAATGTAATTGTAATGCTTTAATTAAACGTTTAATAGTTAATATTGTAATATGCATTAACTATTTTTTTTTTATAATAATTATGTCAATTTCATATAATTATGTTAAATTATTATTATTGATCATCTGTATAATATTGAAAATTATAAGATGATTTATTGATTTAATTTGCAAATCAACATTAATAAAATTAATTGAAATTATGAATAATAATGAGAAATTATAATTATTAAAAAATTTTTCATGAGGACAGAACATATTAATGAATTCGTAAGTAGGATTTATTAGTGTGGTCTCTTCTCTTATACGAAATATAACATAATATATGAATATTAACATAATATATTATAAATTCCAACATTAAATTGCTATATTTACTAAACATAATATATTATTATTTTATATTTCAGTACCGACCTACATATAAAAATTAAATTTTAACAGCACATCCATACCCTGGGCTTATTATTTTTGATTACATTTTTCATTAATATATCCAATTTATATTCATCAAAACATGAATTTCCTCTTTCAAAAGGCTCGCGCTTAATATAAATATGTAGGACCATTTTAATACGAAATTAATACAGCTACTAGTTCGTGACTTCCACTATGCGGTTTAATATAATATTATCACATGATGGTATTTTTGCGTATGAATCATCCAATACGATCAAAGAACTTCTTCTGTTTTGTCTGTTTATTTCGGTTAACGGGTACACTAAATTTTTTTTTTTTTTTTTATACATATTTTGAATAAGTAATGACTCTTAGGTATAATATAAGACAGATAATGAAAATATATATTATTTCGTATATCGTACGATTCTTTATGCCAAATTATATATTTTCTTATCATTCCAAAAAACTTATAATTCAATAATTGTTCGTTGTCGTGTATATTAATATTATTACAGATTTACCATGTAGATTTCCATTAATTCACATAGTATCTATAATAATAATAAATAGCTATCCTATAAGTACGTAATATATTTTAGAATTTTTAAATAATATTTATTTATAATTTTATTTTTATTTTTTTTGTATTCATAAAGAGATAAAATTTTCTCTTAGAAAGTTTATTATTTTTTTTTTCATGTTGATTAGTTGTTGAAAATTTTTAATGATAATTGAAAAAGTGTAATACTCGTATTTATTATTTTTTAGATAAAAATAAAAAATATATGTATATTATTTATATATACATAAAATAGAACCAACATTAAAAGTAATATAAATTATATTTTTATATAATATCCTTTAGCAGATATCGTAAATACTTTAAAACCGTAACTACAAAAGCAAAAGAAAAGGCAAAATTTTTTTTTTTTTTATACAGTTATATAATAAAAAAGTTTTAGATGTAGAAAAATTAATTTAATTATGAATATATTGAATATATATATAAGTAATATATACGAGTATATTTTATATTACCGAATACCGAGTATAATAATATAATAATCTTATACCATCGTAATTGATACTTCAAACGTTCAAACATAAATAAAACAAATTATAAATTTTAAATATTATGCTCTATACTTTATTGTCCTTTAACATAAAAATAACAACCTTCTGTTTTGGATCTTTAAAAAGTCTCGCGTTGGCGTTATCAATTTATTTAAGATCAGATAATCCCACGTCGTACGATATAATATTTATGTTATAATTTGTTCGCAATAATTTATTTCGCCATTTGTTTGTAAATTTCAAAAAAAAATTATACTTCTTCTTTTTAATATTTGTTTCCATCACTAAAGTAGATAATCAGATTACAATATTATAATGACGTCATAGTATATTATACTTACATGTTGTAAAATATAACTAGTTATTTTATATTATAATCCGTACTGACTATTTATCCACGATCGTTATACGAGTAAATTGAAATGTTAATTAAAATTTAATTATTCTTTAATGTGATGCTGTTACTGTACGTTTTCAATTTTAATTTTCTTCCGATAACTACTAATCATTTATTTTTACTCGTTTCATAGAAATATAATTATTTTTGTTACTTAATATGATAACTAATATTATGTTACAGAGATCCGTAATAAATAAATATTAACCAATAAACTATATGTACGTCAATATTTAGTATTATATTTTGCTATAAAGTAAAATTTTTTAATTTTATAAAATCCAATAATATGTTTCGAACTTTATTGCGTAGATACTTATTCTCCCTGATAAAAAAATTTATGTTTAAAACAATATGCAAAGGTATTTACCAAGTATGTAATCTATAGCCAATTATCATGAAGTTAAATATAACAAATTTAAAAAAAAAAAATTCTATAGTATAATCAGGTGTATTATAGGTATTTAAAGAAATAATAATAACCGATTTGTAATAATGAAGATATTTAATAGGTTTATAATAATATGCCGATAATAAACTTATAGTATTGAACAATGAACAGTATTAGTATTCTGGCGTTAAAATAGTAGGGGAAAATTATGACTGCGAATATTAAAGTCTTTTATTCAGAAAATCGTAAATTAAATATTTATAAATTTATAAATTTGATTTTTTTTTATAATATAATATAGATTAAGTATTTCAATATAATACATTAATACGAGTATTATTGGTAATCTATAATCACAAACTCATTGTACGTGTTTGTGTTTTACTTTCACAAATAATAAAATATGACTATAAGATATTTAATATATATTTCATTCGTTTTCATATCAAAATATCAATTAACCGGTCAGATTTCAGCTATGGAAAAAAAATGTTTATAGATAATAGTATATATTGAAGGATATACTATATCCAGCAGTGGTTCTCAATATTTTTAGGACTTTCTAGGACCCCCAGTTTGAAAATTCTAAGTGATCACTGATAAGAAAATTTAATGTAATAAAAATATAAAATATACATAATAAATAATAATATATGTTAGAATGAGTAAGTAATTATAATTTAGAATGTTTAGATTAAGTTCAGTGTGTCAGAGTAGTGATAATAATGAATATGTAAGAAAATAAAAACAGACATTCTGATGTAGTCGGTTATAAGTACATAACACACAAAATAAAAAAAAAAGGTTAATTTGAGTTAGATTTAAAAATCAAAATAACATTTTCGAAATATTAAAATACGAGTAATTTTTTGAAAAGAAATAATAAGTTCAAATTTGTAATAAAATTATTATAAAAAAAAAAGTTTGTTTTTACCATACATAATAATATAATATAATACGCGGTTAGGTTAGTACTTTATACTATAACCCCGGTGTAGAATAATAAGTAACAAAAAATGAAAAAATGATAAACATTTTTAGTTGAAAGTGGAAATGGATGCGATTGGAGAATATCGTTCGATCAATTTGCGTACATAATAATAATACGATATTTTTATGAAAAAAAAAAAATGTATCTGCGGTTTCGGTCTGCGGTTGTCGCGTACATTTTGACGGATATATTATTATAATAATATTATTGGCTATCTCTCGCACCGGAAACTGTTTTAAACCGGAATTGCGGTTCACGGGGTGGGGGGCAAAATTGACTGACACGTTAAGAGCTTAACTAATATATGCAAATGCCCGACGCGGCCGGTAAATCATCCGAACCGGAGCGGCGGCTTAAGTGCCCGTATATATTGGCGAGAGCGTGCCTAGACACTGTGAGTGTGTGGCAGAGTTGTACCCTCGACTCCTCGCCGCAGCCGCGTATCGTGTTCCGCGTGCGCACACCGCATAAATCAATTTCATTTTCGCGTCCGCGCGAAACCCGAATAAAATAATATAACGACGAGACGACGATAACGAGAAAATATTAAAAACACGATAACAAAATCGTCAAGACGACCGTATTATGTTTTATTTATATACGATTTTACAATAAGAGATTTATTATTATTATTATTATTATTATTACTTTTATTATTATTATTATTATTATTATTATTATTATAATTTATTTAAGTTTTCGCACGCACCTGTTGTATATCGTTTAATAGCACCGCGTGTGCTCGCGAAAAGATAACGTCCCGCCGTATCCTTTTTGACGAGGACGCAATGATAATACCGCGTGTAATATATCACGAGCGTAATAATATTATATATAAGCAGTATATTTTAACCCATTTCCAAGAACGTTTCCAACACCGATCCGGATATTACTGAAATCCCGGTATCGCGTTATGCGTGTATATATATATATATACATTTATACCAATTACCGGGTTATAGGTACGCGCGAGAACCGCGGTATAATCTATATATTATGACGTGTATTACACGTAATATAATAGTCGTTGGCGCGGGATGAAATTTTTAAAATATCGTTTTTTCGCGTTTCCTATCCTACGTACAGGTTATAATAATATATTATTATTATTATTGTACAAAACGATAAATTTCGTACATTATTACGGACCGATAGATAAAACAATTGGAACTATTGATTTATAATATATATTATATATTTTTTTTTATCTTCATCTGCTTTTGGCAATTAAATTAAATTACAGAACATTAAAAAAAAAAATCCACATAAAAATGCTACTTTTATATTTTATTTATTTTTTTTATAATTTACACGATACTGATATATTTCAATAATAATATGATAATAATTTATATTTTTATAGTAACATTTTTTTTCAAAATCTTTGGAATTTATAATTATTATTAATATTAAACATTTATTATTGCCAATAGTAATATAATTTAATAACCATACAGTCAATATTAAACTGAATCAGCAAATAAATAATATATAATATTATATTGCTTTTATTTTGAATTAAAATTAAATTATGTATTTTTCGTTTTTTTTTTTTTTTTTTTTTTTTTTGTATATTATATAACAAAGCGTAATATGCAATAACTTAATTTCTACTGCGTAGAGATGAAATAAATCATTTTACATAATACCTACTCGTATACATTATTGTGATTGAATAAAAACCATTGTTATTGAAAAATAATACAATCAATTCATTCGTTTTAAATATATTTTTAATTAATTTCTACTTATAAAAAAAAAAAAAAAAAATATCCACGAGTTGATAACAATTACCTGGAAAATAACACTGTTTACAAAACACTTGAAATTATTTCGTATAATCTTATAGCTAGTGGAAAAAAATTAATGTTTCTGTTCGTCACTAAAGCCGATAAGTGTTTTATACAATAATCTATATATAAGAGAAAAGGTAATACAACAACACGTCATAATATTTTGTAAGACTTCGTGTTATTATTTTTTTTTACGTAAGACGTCAGTAAGTAGAGTTATTGTTTTATAATTTAATAAACGTTGACGTTTTTCTCCGTTAAAATTTCCAAGCGAAAGTATAGTATTTTTAACTAAAGTGTTCTTACCAATTTATGATTAAAGCCGATAATTCTGTCGCCAAAATACCCGAATACATATCTAAAAAGTATAAGGTTAATAATATTAAAAATAGTATCGTAACATAATCTTATGATGAGTATCGTGTATATTATTATTATAACCCTATTTTTTTGTATTTGTAACATTTTTTTATCAATTCGTTATAAAGTAAAAAAAAAAAAATTGAATAACATAATTTTATTATTAACTGATTGGGATACTTCAGGAAGGTTATAAACTAAAAACTCTGATCGCGAGACTTGATAAAAATCCGCATTTCATAATTTGTATTAAATATTTTGTTAAATTTGATATAGCTGGGGAACGTCGCATTATTATTTTTAATGATTTATAATGTTATCGAATAGAAAATATTTCAATCTCAACTCCTTCAATATTATAAAAATGCATCAAACCTTACTCGCGATAACTCGATATCTAATTGTAGTTTTATTTAAACTATAATTTCATCCGGCGCGATAAAATATTAGACAAAAATTTATAAAACGGTCGGTTATTTTCCGAAAACGCAGACGTAAAACGACTTTTCTATTTTCACGATAATTATTACATTTATTTTTCTTTTTATATATATATATATATATAAATCTCCACGTATTGTCCACATATCGTATCTAAGAAATAATCGTTGTCGGGGGTAGATATTATTTATTATACACATCGCAAAAACGGTATAGTCGTGAGTTTTGTGGTGAGAAATGCGAGGCGAGAGGGAGCCGATTGTCGTCTTCGTCGTCGCCCTTATGCTACCGATGGCGGAGGTTAACCCGTTCGCAGAAGTTTTACCTATATTATATTATTATATGGGAAAATGGCCGGCCGGGCGGCGATAATGATGGGTCGATGAAAGGGTTGCGAGCGTGGGACGAACGCACTATGTTTACGGTGCGTGATTTCGAGCGGAACGGAGAAAGTTAAATTAAATAGAAGGGATTCTCCTCCGACTGACTGATAATGTAAGGGGACGGCAATCGGCAGGGACCCAAAACGCACGGCGAGACGCGATTATCCGTATAGTATGGCACGTCGAAATGTCTATTGTTTCCGGGATAAATCGACCAGGTATATAATTATGACCTTGAAATTATTGTATAGTATAAACAGCTGACCGCCGTATTATATTCGACACGTGACAAACATAAACGGATAGCCATTTTTGTAGGAAGGACCGAGAGGTTATATTGTGGAAATCCATTTGTCGAAATGGTATTATGTATCATTCAATGACAAATCGTCACAGAACTTGCCGAATGGGCGAAGAACACGATATTAATATGCTTACGAACAATATTGTGTAAAATAATAATAAGTAAGAATAAACCTAGAGACGAGACGAGACGAAGAATTCTTTAGGACAAATAGAAAAACTAACAGTTTTTCACGTAAATCGATAGTTACTATTATAACCATTTGAAAAAAGAAGGTTAATTTTTGTGGATACCGATCGGAATTAACGACGCCTAAACGAATTATGGTAACGAAATAAACGGATAATTCGGGGTCAAACGCCAAAAGCCATATCGATAAAAATAATAATATATTATTTACCGAAAACGTGAACGTTCAGCGAGGGACGTTGGAAACAATTGAAGATATCTCCGACCGAACCGTCGCTTGGGGATCGGTTTTGTACGTTCTTGTACGGCATACCCTTGAGACTCAAACTCTAAACAAAGGGCGATTCATTAAGAAAGTTCACCCCGATTTTCACTTTTATTCTTTTAATTTCGCAAGCAACTCGAGGGTTTTCCATTAAACGGCCCCGCGGAATTTCTGTGTATTATTATATAAGTATTAGGGTCGGCCACGCTGACGCGGTTTTGCCGCTTCAGATCATTGCATGCCGTGGTTTTTCGGCATGTTCTGTAAACATAATGTTTTTATCAATGATGACGTACAGAATGTAGAGATCGCGTTAACGCGTTATTTCAGCATTCTTATAATTAATTAATTAATTTTTTTTATTCTTCGGTATTTTGGTTTTGTATAATATTACATCATATATTGTCGCCATATTACGAGACAAAATTTCTATTAAAAAACGTCCTTTGGTTTTATAAACAAAAATTTCATACATTTTTTAAGTAAAATCAAGTAAAATTACACTTCGTACTGTAATAAATTCATATAGTGAGCAAATATGCTACAGTGTTTCTTTCTAATCGACATTAAATCATCCATAAAATGTAAAAATAAAGTATTTTCTTATATTTTGTTTCTACGGATTTATTTGAACTTCTATATTTTTATGTTCTATAATTCTGAAAGTTAACAATTCCAATAATAACATCAAATTGCTTACACGGTATAGAGGATTCTTTTAAATTATTTATTTTTCACCACATCAACTCAACGAAAATGGATAAACTATTAGTGCGATAGTTTTTAGGTTAATAAATTATGCGTCAAGTGAACGCCCTACAATTCAACCAAACAATGTGTCTAATTCACACATAGCACCGAGAAATTCTATTATTTAAGGGACTAATTTTCTCTTTAAATTCAATAATAGAATAGATTAATACTATTCTATTACCTTGAAATGGTCACGTTGCCACGTTGGTCAGTTTGACATATTCTGTCGTATGTGCGTGTAATAATGGTTGTAGATCTTTATAATAAATTTTATACCTAAATTCATATTTTAAACAATAAAAATTATAATTTTCGTTAAATATTTATAAGGTAGGAAATATTCCATTTTTAATTAATTTGCAGCAACGAACGAGAAGTTACAGCTTGCTCCTGGCAATAGAGGATTAAAAGGAACCTGGACTCGCAAAATCCTACCGAATATGAGGCGTTGGTGAATAGACTGTCGCTGGACCTAACCATCAATATGACACACATCCTGAGGGACACGGCTGCTTTAGAGACTACTTACACAGGATGAGACGTGCCCGGATACAGGTTGTCTCTACTGCACAGCCCCTAATGACACAATATGACATACTGTTTTCATTACCTTCACTGAGAAAACAAAAGGGCAGAAGTAAGATTACTACTTCGTCGTAGCGTGATGCCTGAAGATATACAAGATATGTGGGCCTCTCGACAGCGAACTGTCAGAAGATAGGGAGCAGATTATGATAAATTGAAATTAATTCATACAGTATTAATTAAAATTAAATTAAACATATCTTATTATTTCTTATTATGAAATTAAGACAATAAAATTGAATATCTTAGAAACTCTTTTATATATTTTTACAGAATATATATATGGACTTTTTATAATATAGACGAGGGTTAGGTAGCATAATCTAACATCTTCTTTTGTAACCCTGTACTTTTTACCTAACCATTGAAAAAATAGTCTATACAAGTTTAATAATTATTAATAATTGATAATTTGAGGGTTTAATAATATTTCTAAATGATCTAAATTCTAAATAAATTTATCCGATATATAAATATATTACATACAAAGCCCGAATTTGTACATTTTGTGAAATACCTATACATATTTGTTGTACAAAGTACATCTTTTGTAAAATTAATGCAATTTATATGGATTTGAATCTCCAGATTTTTACTAATTTTCCAATCAATAAAAAAAAAAATACATTCTTCGCTTCGCTCAGAATCTAAAATAATAATAATATGTTGTTATTAACCGCGTTTTACCGTGGAAAAACGGAAACGCGTTATTTACCGTAATATATCGTAATAATGCGGTTTAAATGTTTAATGATAGCACGTGAGCTGCTTATTGTAACGATATTATTATAAATTTATTATTATCATAATATTGCGACCGGAACCGGAAGGAAGACCGGCGCGGACCGCGGTATAAACTATAAAGGTTATTATTGATTTTGGACGTAATAATAATAATAATAATAACGACTGTTTTTGTCGTCGTCGTCGTCTTCGTAGCTTAGCTACAGTTTTACACGGGTAAACTACCACCAGAGAATACATTAGTATATTTGTAGTCCAATAATGTCCGTGTTGTAATTTCGACGCGGACTCAGGTGTTCAAACGGTAAGCCCGGGCGATTACGGGCCTACGAAACGCCGAATAGCTTCTTCTCCTCGTCGTCGACCGACCCTCGCGTGTCCCACGTGCTGTTAAAACGCACACAAAAGTATTTTTAATCGATAAAACAGTGGTTCCCAATAATAATTATTGTTTACGTTGGGACTACGTTTGGCCAAAAGTTTCACCGAACGTGAAATTTTTAACAAATCAATATTCTATGTGAAATCATAATAACACAATAATATCGTACGCGTGCGGTGCTTTATTTTACGACGAAGTATCTCTAAAATATCTTGCAAAATCTCGAGTTGATCGGAGATACAATAATAAAAAGTTAAGAACCACTATAACGAAACTATATAAAAGCCCCATAATATTTACCGCGGTATCTCGACCGTCTCCGCAGTTCGATATACGTAAATAATAATAATATTATGGCATTATCTTTTTTTAAGTTCGTAATTTTTCCATTCCATTCGTAAAACGTTTCGCGAGAAAACAATCTCGCGTCGTCTCGCTTTCTGTTGGAATATTTATAAAATTATTCACGTCGCGGAACAAGAAAAAATATTACTATGATTATTTTTTTTTTTTTTTTTTATCCAAAATAAAAAAAAAAAAAAAAAAAAAATACCAAGTACCGGCGCCGTGTACGGTTCCGAATAAACACTCCGATGTACATTTGTTTGCTAAAAGAAACAGATTTTCGAGATCAAAACGACGTAATATATTGTTATTTTTATTATTTTTTAATTTTTTCATTAGGGTTTAACGATAAAAAAAATTGATTACGTCTAAGCGATTAAATAATAACTTTTCCAGACTATTTTTCCGCCGATCGTAATATTACGAATAAATCGGTATTTTGCTACGACCCATAATGTAGTGTTCGAACGATATTATTATTATTATTCTCGTAATAGCCGTTTTTATTATTTTAATATTACATTTCTTTTTTTTTTTTTTTTACATTTTAACATTTCTATCATTTTTTATATACGTATGTATATTGTGTTATTAATATATCGGTAATATACAGAGTGATCCACATAACTTGTTCTTCCACGTTTTAACCATAACCTTACCATATACCTAGTAAATTCTTTAAATTTTACTATTTCGGATAACTCAAGTACAATAACTCTATCTTACTTAGTAAATTATTATTTATCCATTTACAAATACTATTTTATTCATGCCATTCAAATTATTGTATGCGGTGTAATATTTAAAGTATAGAATTATACATAATTTTTTTTTTTCATATAAACTAATTATTACTATTATTATTATTGTTATTTTTTTTTTTTGTAAACAAAATAAGGTATTATAATAATTATAGGTATTGAGAACTTTCGTACAATATATAGGCAGGTAAACTTAAATTTTATAAGTAAAAATTTCAGTAACGAGATTAATTAGTGGTGAAAAATAGACGCTTGCAGACGATTCGCACTGTATACAATATAATATCTCATAAAGTCATAAGTAATTTTATGATAATATTGTGCTATTTAATTGGTATAACTTATCAACTATTACTTTTCATCGTAAAACGTACAAATTAAATGCCCGTAAACGTTATTTTATATTCTAATTGAACGTCGGTGTATTTTAATTTAATATTGCGTTCGCGATTATTTTTTTTTTTATGGAGTTTTATTTTCATTGTCAGAAATATAAATACGATGTAGGTACGTACAATGAATTTTATTAATATTGCAATTTTTTTTATAATATTTTGTAATTACTGAAATTGGCTTTCATTTTTTTTTTTATATATATAAATGCATAGGTTTTAAAACTGTCCGTCCAATATTTTATTTGCAAACGTATTATAGTCCTCATGATGACCTCATCGTAATATCGGTGCGTAAAATATTATCTCATACGAGTATTTTTTTTTTCTATAATATCAACCCAAACCGTAAAAACTAACTAATAACTATTAATAATATCATCATTTTATATTATCAATGAACTAATAAAAAAATTAAAAAAAAAAAAAATGTAGCCGACGTATCCGACACGCGTTCGTATAATATTTAATAATTTATTATTATTATCAAACGTATCGACGTTTTATTTTGTGTATAATACGAGTGTACGTACCGCGTAAAAACGCAATTTTCTCGTCTCTCCAAATAGACGCGCGTTTATTTAACGAGTTTTTCAATATTAAATTATTATTTTATTTCCAACACTGATAATTTATTTTATTAATAATAATCACAAACTTTATGGTTCGTAATTTACGGGTATTATTGGAAAGAGCACACGAATTATTATAACCGTAATAAAAACTAGTAATATTTTATTAGAAAAAAGGGGGGAAAATGTGTAGGTATTTACGTTCTCCTCGCAACGACAAGGATTAATTAACCTTAAATGTGTACATAATAATAATATAAAAACAATATAACGACTTAAATGATATTTTAATACAACAAATACAAACTTAGGAATTATAGAAGGAAGTAGATAGTAATAACTAATAAGTAATAGGTAAAAGGTAATAGCGCAGGAATTATATAAGAACGAAAGAAACAAAAATTCGATTTTTATATCCTAGGGATCGCGTGCGTGATTTTCGGTATAAAATAACATACGCCGCCGTGAAAGACTGGCGTGTGCTCGACCCGAAAAAATACGATTTATAAATAATTACACTACTTTGGAAATCCAGACTCGTTCGGCGGAGCGTATACTTGCGTTATAAATATTAAACGGGCGGCTGCCTCGTAATTTTACCAATTTACGATAGGTAACTGTTTTTGGATAATAAAATTTGAGGTACACAATTATAAAATGTTATATAATACACTCGTATGTGTGTTTGGGAACGTCAAAAATTTAATATATAATAATATTACGCGTGTTTTACAATATTTTAAACACAACTCGGATGGTTCGCTCGAAAATCCGATGTAATATACTTTACGACTTACTCGAAGATTTTTTTATACTCGTACGATGTGTCTAAATTATTATATCGGGAAGAAAAAATGTTAGAATGAACAATAATCAGAATGAAATTATGAAAACAGATAACCCGATTCGGTTCGATACGGCGGCTTACAAAAGCACGTGTTGTGGTTGTGGAGTGTTTTTCACTCCGGCGTTATCACACGACACACAGGAAAAAAGATTTAGGGAAAAATAAATTTCTAACTTCTCTTGCGAGTATATAATATTAAAATATAATATATTATTTACGATTCGTTCGCGATATTATTATTATTATACGTTCGCTTTTGACGTACGCGCGTAATGATTTTTTCTTTCTTCATTTTTTTTTTTTTTTTTTACACGGATATACGCGCGCGTATTATATGGAGGAGATTAATAATATTCTTCTCGTGGAAAAGAAAAAAAAAACGACTACCTACTGCGAATATATAACACCGTCGGGACGAAGGTATGCGCAAGTATATTTATAGGACGCGCGCTTTAAATTATTATATATTACATTAGGTACTAAAAACGTAACGCGAGTTAAAAATAACGTACAATTTAGAATATTGTTTTATTATTATTACATTTTTTTTTTTTTTTTTTGAATTTTTATCGGTGTTATTTTTTTTCATAATAACATAACAACGTTATAATATACTCTTTGCGAATTCTTTCGGGTTTAAAAAAATAAAAAAATAAACCTACGCATAAAATAAAAGATAAAAAATAAATAAACCGCAAAGTGAAGCGCGTTGTTTGTTATGTATTTTTTTATCCCACGTGCAAAATAATAATATAATATATTATACGCAGTTCACAATATTATATAAATTTTAAATATAAACTGAACGTTTCGATTTTTTACGCGGTACACCCGAATATTTTTTAATTATTATAGTTTGAGGACAAAAGAGTAGATTGTTTTATCTCGTCTCTTCTTTTAACTTCGAATTTTGTCGTTATAATATAAAATTATTAAAAATAGTATGCTAAAATATGTAAGAGATACGTGTAAAATAATACATCAGTTTTTATTTAAAAAAAAAAAACAAACAAACAAAAGAAAGAAATACAATTATATTTTGAAATCGATAGTAATAAGTAATAAATTATGCACTATGCATTCAATCGCATAGGTATCTGAATATTTTTCTAAAAGTCGTAACCAAAGTGGTTTATAGAAGCGAAATTATTCACAAAATCAAATGTAAATTGCTATGTAAAATAATATATTTCTGTCGATATTAAACTTTTCATGCAAATTGAAATGATAATTTGAAACTTCAAAAAAATATTGATAGTTTAGTTACCTACTTTTTTCGATAGATTAAGTTCATCACTGAACTCCGTAAAATGTAAAGTTATGACGTTCAATAGGATCCACTACTCCATTTTGTTCTCTTATCATCTTCACTTCATGGTTTAATCATTTCGCTTTATGACGAATTCATTATGGATCTTGGTTTCAAGATTTCCAGTAATTTCGACCCTGGCCACTATATTAAGATAGCATGCTTTAGGGCCTCAAGAGTTTTGGGCATTATAATCAGGATTTCTAATGATTTTAAGCTGACTTCATCATTTAAAGTATTATACTGCTTTTTAGTTCGGCCAATACTGGAATATGGAATTTCTATACTGCCGAAAATACGTGCCAGGTCAAAAGGGTACAACGTAGGTTAAGGAACCTGAGGAGATTCGCAAGCCACTTTTTGGGTATAATTGTGTTCCTCATAACTACATTCCCGTTGTTAATCAACTTGGTGTAACCTCCTTAGCGGAGCACAGGCGACTTATGAGTGTAAATGTCTTAAAAGGGGTTGCTAGCTTAGGGTTTCCATTCGTCCCGTTTTCGCCAGGACACTACCGGTTTTCAATACGCAGTCAATACAGTCAGATATTTTCTAAAATTCTGGTCAGGACATAAAAAAAATTCTTAAAATTAATTTCATTTAATAATTGTATTGTACCTATATAATTAAAAATATTTAATAGCTAATAGATATAAAATAATACTGTATTGTGATATTTAAACGTGGTAGGTACTAAATTGGTCGTACCATTTATAAATACTTGAGTGACCAGACCTGATGAAAGTGCGATAAAAATAATTGCATGAAGAATCATGAATATAAGTAGTGATATTTTTCTGTTTGTATCATCTAAAATATAAGTCTAAAAAATAATAATAAAAAATTAATTTGACTAACTAATTGTTTTATTTCAAGTACCTGCAGAACTGAAGAGAGAGTAAGAACATCTATCATCTATGAAAAATATACTTACGATAGACTTATTCTTATAAATAGTTTAGATATTGTAATTGTAATTCAATACAACAGCCGAATAAATTGGATACATAAAAAAATGTCTTCAAAATTCGCATTAAGGACAATAGTTAAATTTGAAATTTTTTTTTTCGAATAAAATATTATTATCATCACATTATAATCTAAAAATTTATAAATACTTCAGCACATTATACTCAAAACCACTATCTATTTAGGCAAAAAAAAACCACCCGAAATTGCTCGAGGGGAGTATACTTTCTTCCAGTCTAGTCCATAAGTAATCAATTCGTGCTTCGAGGGATTCCGAAATATATGCTAAAAAGACTGTAAAAAGACTAAAATAAAACCTAATGCAATAAAATTTGTGGTATTATATCCCAAATACGTCCATTTACTATGCAACGTTGCCGTTCACTTATATTTAATTCTAATAAGGATTGTGAGGAATATACGTAAGTACTCATAATATTATATTGGTTTTAAACTTTTAAAGTTATGTATTAATTTTTTTTTTTATATGTATATTGACAATATTATATTCTATCGCAAAAAGTTTAAATTAGATTTGCGTTCAATCAAAACGAAATTTTTACGTTATGAACAGAAAACGAATTAGTTTATTTTTATTTATTAATAATACCAAATCGAGAATTTTATGCAATCAAGTTATTTAAAAAATATTGGCAAAAAATTACATCGAACGAAATTATGTTTTCTAATATTAGAAATATCAAAAAATGTCGATTTATTCTACAGATACAACGTAACATATAACTAAATTTTTTTTTTATTTGTTATTTTTTTAATAATATACACGGGATTATTTTTAACCATTCAGTGCAAATAATAATGTTAGAATGCATACCATATGTAAATGATTATTAGAAAAAAATCGTTTAGAAAATATATTTAAAATATGTTTATTTATTTATCGTTTATTTATGAACAATAAACATATTTACTTTATGTTGTTGAAAACATTAATTCTTTCATTTAGGTTAGGTTTGGTCTTTTTTGGATTGTTTATCATACTAATTATGTTGAGAGATTACGTATTTTTGTAACTTGAATATTTTCGAAGGTTTAGTAGTTTAGTTTTTGTGATATGATGAGAAGAATATTATATTTAAGTTTAGAATTTTTTACTTTAATGTTTATTTTTATTTTCAAAGATATTTGTCAAATGATCATAATTTACCCCCATTCGTAGTCATTCTATGGTATGTCTATTAGTTAAATAATAAATAAAATATTACAGCATAAAATTTGAAGGTCTCGAAAATATTAATTTAATTGTTGTTTTGGATAGTCACTTTATACGTCAAATAAAAACTCTATATTATGCACCAATCCAAATATTATATCTATTTAATATTATTATAAATTAAAATTATATCAATTAATAGAGAAACTATACTTTTAAATGAGACAATTTCAAATATTTTACCAGACCATTGGATTGAAGTTTTCATAGTATTCTTAATCATATGAAACTATCATAGGTAACATGTAAGTATTGTAAGTGTTAAATTAAAAACCAAAGGTGTAATATATATCAATCAATTATAAATTTTGTTCTGGAGTCATAAATAAATTATATGTTTTATTATATCAATAAATAATTTTTAATAAATAAATATTAAATAATATTTTTGATTATGAACGACGCGATGAATATATCGGGTTCAAAATAATGTGTGTCTATCTTATCCATAAAAACATTTTTTAAACAGAGACAATAGTACAATTACCACAAATCATATAAGTTTACGTTAGATAATCACATTTAGTTGTTAACATATTTAGGTAATTTCTTAATTTTCTTAGGATCAAATAATTGACAAGGTGGCTTCTAAAAGTAAAGTGTTAAAAATTTTTTTATTGTTTTAAATAAGAATATACGATGCGAAAATTTTTTTTTTAATTTTGATAGCCATTTTAAAAATTTTCCCTGTAACAATAAAACTACCTATCCACCCCTGAAGGAGGCTTAATGTGTACATATGGTGTTACGTGTTACTTTCGGCCGTCTGGTCTGTAAAAACACGAATATGAATATAATATATAACTTTTTCCGATTACACATTACAATAATATAAAATATTTCATTGATATAAATATGTATTATATACCGATTCAACTTCGAAAATGATGATTCGACGTTTAATAATTTTTCGATCATCATCCGGTTATTTTCACGAGTATTTTTGTCGACGATACGTTGTGGACCGACAAATAGTGTATGTGATTTCCCCTGATAAGCCTTTATCATTGCTTTTTGTCGGTCCGTCAAATCGTCATTTGATGGTAGTTCTTTGAGATACTGTGGTTTATAAGGGGTCGGTAGCTTTAGTGGTGATCTAGGCTTTGTTAAAGTCATCCAACACGGATTTCTAAAAGATTCTTTCCAATTTGTTGTGTGTTTTACAGGTAGTGGTGTTGATGGCTTTTCTCTAGTAGCTTCCACAATAAATGCAATTTTATTTTGTCTTGTCGGTTTTGGTTGCATTTTATTCGGCTCACACAATTTTCTTAACTGATGGTACGCCTCGTCACTATCTTTAGGTTTCTTAGATTTACACTCACAATTTAAATTTTTAGAGGCGTCATCAGAAAAAGTCGTCACGTGATCATCCTTATGCATAGTTTCTGGGTCTATCGTTTTTGATTCTATGTCATTATTCTTAATTATTTCCATCCTCCTGCCAAAAGCGTGTTGCGTGGTTGCCATCGATTTCGGTTTGATTACATTGACCATTGCCGAGTATGGTGTTCCTTCCTTCAAGAAGTGTCGATTGATTTTCTTAATTGGTTTCGGAATCTGGTTACTTCTAGAATCTTGCATCCGTTTTAAATGACCTTCTATGCTACTCTCTATGCGAAAAAATAATCTGCCTTTATCTTCTTTTCCATAATATGGTCTTGATGGTGTATACTCCATCCGACATGTCGACGAGTTGTCTATTTCTGACATTTTTGCTTTTATTGGAATTATTTTTTAGCACTACAATAATGGTAAGGTTATCTTTAATAGTTCAGTCGAAATTGAGTGTTAAAAGTAAAAGTACTAAACATATCACCCTCAGTGACGGTAAAATAGATTGCATAAAATTCGCGTAACAACACATCAATGAAAATAAAATTATATTTCGTTTTAAGCCACGCATTAAATACGTATTTATTAAATAAAATAATATAAAACGATACATAACATAATATATACAGCGTTTTGATTTTCAATCATGTTGTAACGTTATATTCTTCGACGTTCGACTTACGAATTATATTATTATTTTTTTTTTTTTGTCATAATGAATTTTTTATTAGTTCTCATTAACTGTCGTGAAAATCGGACAACTGTGATCTTTATTAAAAATATTTCTGGTGGAAATGGACTTTGATTTCGGGGACATACACCCCCCGTTTCTCACCAACAATAATCGCTCGATACTTTTCATTTAAATTAATTTTCTCTTGCGAACATCGATGTCGTTATCTCTTTTAACGATGATATTCAATCTAGTATTCCAAAAAAGTTTTATGAATATTATTCGTTATATTGTATGACGTTATCAAACGGAATCGTCTCTTTAAACCACGGCGCGTTGTTATCCGTAAGCATATTATTTGAAATTATAATATTATATTTACGTATTTTGGTATTTTCTTCAGAATAAAGATATGTGCAGCAATATTATTTGTATATGCGGCGGAAGAAGCTTTATACGGATACGCGACTATTTCAATTTAATATATGAGGATTTATTTTTTTTCTTAGAAAAAACGAAATCTTGACGTACCGATGGTGTGTTTTTCTTTTATGCTCGTTATATCGGAACGAACGACGAAAGTATTATGTCGAATCCGCGTATCGCGACCGTATACTCGAAAAAACTTTATGAAAATGAGATTATTATTATTATTTTTGTACGGTTAAAAAAGAAACGGTCCGCGCGCCACTTCACTGCGTAATATTTTTTAATGAACTCCCTGGTGAATTCCCCCAAGAAGAAATGTATATTATTATATTCGCGTATATTATAAATTCACTCTCGAAGAACCGTCGTCGTATCTTATAATAATAATTCATATTATTATTATTTTCTATTCGTATTATTTGTTCTTTTCGTAATATTCTTATCCCGTATTCCTATTTTTATTGAACATTTTTTTTTCTTTTTTTTTTTCGCGTAATATTATATTATTTATAATAATAAATGTAATTATATTATAATATAATATAGTCTGAAAGTAACTCTTATTATAATAGTATACACGAAGATTATGTTAAACAAAATATTTTTAATAGGTATATACTGAGAACCCATGAAATTCCCCTTCGTTTTTGTGATACGAGAAAGATTTTGGTCACTCACTGTACACAGAATATGAAAAATGATACATCACTGAAGGTATCTGTCGTTAAAATTCGGAATTTCTCAACACTAGTAATTTTACCATAAAATTTGTTTTGCGCGATACAAACTTTCTAAGATACTTTAAAAACGATAAAATTACCAAAATTTCATAACGCATAAATGAGAACATTATTTATGTCGTAGTGTTTTATAATTTTAATATTAGTTATTAACTTTACTTTTACGTATAAAATTATTAATATTTTTAGTTTAAAAGTTTGCTGGGTTTTTCATTTACATAATATTATGAATGATTGAGACAACTTGTCAAATAACTAAAAACACAACCTGTATAACATATTAAATAAAGTTCTCATCTATGAGTTATGCAAATTTGGTCATTTTATCATTTATATAGCCTGAGTAAGTCTGTCCCGAGCTAAACGATATTTATTCTATAAAAAAATTAACAAATTATTTTATTTTTTCCCTGGTGGTATAATTGTAATTTGTAGAACTAAAATTATTCAATATGTCCCCGCTCTGTTCGAAGTAAAAATGGTCTAAAAATAGCCGTTTTGGTTTACGCTCCGTAATAATTATTGACAAAGAGACCCCCGCGAATTTTTTTTTTTCGAAATTTTATCGTTTACACTTTTTATATGCGTATTTTCTCTGTACTTTAATATAATACTTGTATATATATGAAAAAAAAAACATTATTTAATATCTATCACTTATAATTTTCTTTTTTTTTTTTATGTTAATTTGTTTATAGGTACTCTGTACTCATATAAAACTTAAAAACACAATTTACAAGGATAACCCCTGCGTAATTTTTTTTCGAAATTCTATTGTTTAGACATTTCATATAATATGCATTTTGTATTTGTATACACTTGCTTTCACTTGAAGTTACATTAATTAATTATGACTTTATGAATGTGTTTTAAACAATATAATGTTGCTCAAATTGTGAAAATTTCGAAATACATAATAAATTAAATACTGAATTCTCATAAGAACGACGGTCTTCAAGAAACAAAGCATACACAATAAACGAGTCCATCACAATATATAATATTATTTTATCGATAAAATCCAACAAAAATCTACAATATTAATAAAAATATTTTCAATAATATTTTATGGTATTGTTTTCGTTTTATGGCAAAAATAAAAATACAATTTTCTGTTCTGACTTAAATTTTTTAGTTAAAATTTTATTAGAGTTTTCATTATTTCGTGTTCGTGTTATTCTAAAACGCAATATTCGAATATAATTTAGACAATATGCGAGTCCGGAATAATAATTCTCGTCTCGAATTTATTTTGTTTGTCAAATAATAAACTTTTTCCTTTTGTGTAATTCAATGGACAGTTAAACTTATTGTTTTTGTTGGTCAAACTTTTCGGAATTATAATAAAAACAGTGTCGCGATTCGAGTAAAACAGAATAAAAACCTAAAAAAAAAAAAGTAGTGTTAAAACTGTACGTTTCATAATATTATTATCTTTTCGTGTTATAGAAAAAACAAACGACGGATATTTTATTGTACAGGACGTCGTCCAATTGAATATCGTTTTATTTTTTTAAATAATAAATTGACGCGTCATTGTAATATTTATGAAAACACGCAAAGATAACCACTATGGTCTTAACCACGACTTTACCGTGGAAAATCAATTTGTTGGATGTAAATTTTTATAACTGATAATACACAAAATATAACCCCATCATAATAATAATATTATATGTATGTATTATATTTGTATTTAAGTTTTATTGCATTTTCGTCTATAATAATGAATAATAATTTTATAGGAGCAGTTATAAAATCGTTTTTTAACGTCAACAAAGGCACCATAGTTAGATCTTAGATATGACCATAGTTAGAGGCCTTAATGTCTTTTTTTTTCTACGAATCATACTTACAGTGGAAAGAGCCGTTATTACGTTTCGGTCGTTGTTTTACAGGAGTCTGACGATATTTAATGCCATCACGCCGTTGACGGATTCTTTCAAAACGGTTAAACACTTTTAAGAAAATCGCGCAGACCGTACAAACGATATTCTGTCTTGTACAACAGCAAATCGACGCCATTATACTTACAAATAATTTCTATCTCGATTTTAGTAATTTTAAACGTTTTTTCAACGTCATAAATTATAATTTTTTGGCCACAAAAACCTGTTCGAATATTATTCCATTTAAAACGTATTCTATATTACCGAATACCGAGTATACTCGTATACCTGTATGTTTTATATGTTAACCTTTACGGTATATCACGAAACCAAGTGTAATTTCGATTAAATTTCCGCGCGTTTGTTCACCGGTCGTTTATCAAAAATATAATGTTAGAAACGAAAAATATTATATTATAACGCGACAACATAACAATACGATAAATCATATAATCATTTCGTAACTCATATTTTTTAGGTACGTTATATGTACGCATGCACACATCGCGTGACAAAATTGAATTCCATAAAATATCATTTTTTTACTGTTTATTATAATATAATATTATATATAGTTTCGTGAATACGCACAATATAATATATTTATATAAGTACCGAAATTTTCGGATTTCAAAACAAAAAACTATAAATAAAAAACACGTATTTTAGTTAGTGATTTATTTGTTTTTACTAAATTCGTTTTTTTTTTTTTTTTTATCAGTCGTTACCTTTAGGGAAAAAATTTGTTCGACTTTTTATTCGAATTTCACACGATATAAGAAATATAATTTTCTGTTTTTACTACTTTTTCATAGTCCTTATAATATACTTTCATTCTTAATATATGAAAAGTACAACATCATTTGATTTTTCAAAACGATAATTCAAATATTATTATATTATATTAATAACATTAATTCTTGTAATTATATTCATATTAATTATATTGAATGTCAAAATCGTCAAAAAACATTTAAAATATTATAAACGGATACATTTTTTTCGATTTTATTTTTCTACTGAAAATAAAAATATTCTTTGGTTCGTAATAAACGCATCGGATTCTATGAAATGTTTGTTTGGTTTTAACGATAAAATAATTTGAAATGGAGATTTAGATGGTAGGTTCACTATCCGTATGATTAAATATAATTACACGATGGTTACGGTATCATGCTGGTCTTCATTCACTTTTTCTATTATTTTTAATTTACAAGGAATACCGTTAAAACTTTAAAGCACTAGCGGATGAAGCTAAAGTTAGCGGTCACACCGGTACGTCAATAATAACCAGAGTTCGCGAGCCCAAATAGGTCGCTACATTTCCAAGTGGGTTAGATGCGTTACCCAATGGGTATTACAATACGCGGCCTACAGGGACATTTCATGGATTTAGTAAACTTAAGTAAGTCACGTATTCTCTGTGAAAGTTCTGGTGCAATGGGCAAGTAGGTCGTTGTTTGTCAGTTCTGAAAAGGACTATTTTATGGTGGATACGGAATTTTATATCGACCCATGGAATGAAAAAAATCCACTGGTGTAGTAGTTTCGGATCGTCTTTGATGTTTGGGTTGCTGTTGTCGGGTAATGGTTCTTCGTTAACAACGACGTGACTTTGGTCGTTGGCGTATACTCGGCTGGTCTGTTGCGGTCGGCGCTCGTGTACGAGTCGTTCGTTAGACCAAATGCACGGTACTGTGTTTCAACTTATACACTTTTGATAAGGTGTGACAACGGACCGTGTTCGGGCTGGGCGATAATCGTACGCTGGCGACAGTCGTTAGAATATTCGGCGTGGTCATTCGGCTATTCATCTCGAAGGCTGCAGTTTCAGTAATTTTTACGATTGGAGTATATTTTTCTACCGTACCGCCTAGTAAACCTCTGTACCTATTATTTATTGGCTCTGAAAAGAGCAGTTTTGGTTTACGTTCCGTATCAATGTATGCGTAAAAAATAAATATATACAATATACATATTATATACAAATTTGTTTTTTTAAAGAAGTTCTTTGGTTTTTTTTTCTATGTCCCGCTGTATACGACAAGACTTCCCGTTGCTATACAAGAAGTCAATGAATGATACAACGTTTACGAAACGTATTATCTCTCCCCATATTTCCTCCGCGGGGTATCGTGGGGACGTGAGAAAAAATCTTCCACCCCGTTCGGAATCGCGAAAAAGTTTTTATGTATAATTTATTTATTTTTTGAAATTTTAAATATATATACGCATTAGAAACGAGAAATTGACGAACGGTAGGCGTATATATATTACAATATTATTAATTTAAATAAATAACAGAATGACGGAGAGCCGCTCACGACGATCGCGTGTGAGGGACGCCATAATAATAATAATAATATTTATACGCCGTTAATTAAACTAAAAATAATCCCTTCCGGATTCCGCGCGACCGTTTTTAGCGCACCGAGACGGGTATTTATTACGTGATGGTGTGCGGCAGTGCGAGCTCGCAGCCCCACGAACACAATGTAATGTTATTATTATTATTATAATGTAGTCGGCAAACTTACAAAGCCAGATTTAGGACTTCGTATTTAGACGTTCTGCAGTCGTGTTTCAGTAGCCGCATATTATAATGTGTGGCAAAGGACGATTTTGTAATTATTATTATACGAGAGCGGTCTTCGGAGATGCGCGCGCGACGAACCGAATTCTAAATAGTCCCGTGAGCTCTATTCCTCCGTATTGGACGTAATAATATAACGTTGCGACGGTCTCGAGTTTGGTTTCACAGCCGTAGTCTTTATTTATTTATTTTTTCTACGATTTCATGACACGTACCGTATTATAATACAGGTATAATATTATAATACCGCGCGTATTATTATATTGTTTTTGTGTAACATAAAAATAAATTATTTAATATACCGCGGTATAACGTGCGGTTCACGGTAATATTACTCGGACATTATATATAGGTAAGGTACCTATACGCACGGGGCGTAATCCTCAGGTCCAAATATTACAGTCGACGGAGCCCGTCTTAAGCTCATCACGTATCCATACGACTGCAGACGATGCACATGCGGGTTTTTTCTCTATAATATTTAAGAATTAACCAATAAATATGTACTACAGTACAGTTGTAACAGTTATAAAAGTCGCGTAAAATCTAAAAAATTGCACTGAAACTATTGTAAACACTATACGCGCTCTCCCACGTATAACTATTATTTATATCGGTAAACTATATACCTAGGTATAAGATTATATATTATGAATTATTACAATTTTTTTTTATTTTTTTTTTTTTTTTTTATCCGACTTTAGGATAAAACTTGTAATTTATTATACTACTGAAATTAGTCAACCGTAAAAACCAAGAGATTAAAGTTTAACTCGATTTTAATTAATTTATCTCGCCGTTGAAAGTATATAATATAATATTGATAAATTGCTTCAATTCGTGTAAGACTACGCGTCTTACGTTATTTTTCTACGCGAAAAATAACGACTCGCATATTGTTTATGATTTTAAAAAGTTTTTAAATTTTTATTTTCAACTTCATATTAAAATAGCAAACACGTGTTGTAGTTCATTGAAATACAAGACGGTAATATTAATGTGTGCGTTTGTGTATTTGAGTTTAGTGAATAAGAGTATTACAAAACACATATTGTTAAGTCAAACGTAATGCAATGATCAGAAAGTTAAAATATAAAACTCAATTATACAGGTATATTTATAGCAAAAAAAAAAATCCATTTCAAATTCAACGAGGGTATTTTTTTTACTAATGTTAATTTTATCAGTTTTTAAAATGACATAGACTTTTGATGGATGAGACAAGTAAAGGATACAAAACGGGACATGTCATTATGTCCTCAGCGAAGATCTCAGATTACTTATAACGAATTAGTGGGGATTAAATGAACTATAAGTATTTTCCCCTTCTTTATATGTGTTCTCCTCGTGCAAAGTAATAGGACCCACATCGATGATAAATCATAATTATGAACCATCTCTAAATAATTATAATATTATTTTTATACATAGAGATATCGTCATCCAAGATATTATTATAAAATTTGGAACGTTCGTTATATGCAAAACGTGACTTTTTCTCGTATACCGTATACGTATTTGCTCTTAAAATAATATGATTATAAAACAAACAAGTATAAAAATAATTTATAAGGTACATAACCTTAAAAAAAACTTGATGGTCATAACGTAGAATATTCAAAACGTTATATAACTATCCTCACCCACGGACGAGTTTCATCGAGTTGAGGAATGAGTAATTACTAATTTATAATAGCATAATAATTAAGTCAAAAAAATCTAAGGACGAAAATAATGACAGGTTAATAACCGAGCATCATTAATCTGCCGACAGTGCTATCTAATTTCATATTAAAGGGTGCTTCTACGAGTCTTACAAACTTTTTACGATGAATTTTTTATTAGAGTTCTATTGCGCAATAAACATTCTGCTCGTAATCAAATGGAATTGTACAGTTTATGAGATAATATCGTTTTTGTCGTTTTTGAATTTTTTGAATTTATATAAGCACTTTTGCATGACAATATTATAATATATTTTATAGAACTATATTATATTATATTATAATATAATGGTCGATTAATTAAAATAGTTAATTACGTAGGTAATTAAACACGAAATAAACGAAGCAAAATTATATTTCATTTTAAACGTAATATAAAATTATTATAAAAAACAAAATCATTATGATGGATATTAATATAATACTAGGTTTGTAAAGAAAAAAGAAAAAAAGTAAAATTAATAATAATAAACAAAGACCAAACTACGTTTACATTTGTGATTACACCGTCTCCCCGACTTTTTATAATAATTACCCACTGACTAAACGCAATTAATAAATGAGTCACGCTTTTGTATTTCGTACAAATTAAATAAATGTACAATAATTTATAATATTATAATTTAACGTTTATGAACGTTCAAACAATACAAATTAGTTTGTACAATGTAATATAAAACTACAAAAATAATGATTTTATATTAATTAAATATTTACACGTTTCCCAAAATGTTTAATAACGAAATGTGTAATAATAAGTTATACGCGTCATGGTCAATATTTAACGTTGTCCTCTTATATTATAATCAATAAACTAACTTAATATCCATTTAATTGATATTGCATAATGATATTATCTATAATTATTATATGACATTAAAACAATACAATCAATATTTCACATTACGATAACAACATCTACTCTACTGTTATAAATTTATAATTAATATTTTACATTTAGAATCATTCAACGTGATTACTAGATAAAACGAAGAACTCAATCTCGAATCTCGATAATAATATTGTCCTTTGATTCTATTGAATTGATCGTTTCACAGAACAAATCAGTTAACGGTATTCAAATTGGATGAAACGAATACGTTCCATATGGAAATAGGTATATTTTCTTCTTGTAGATTGTAAAAAACGTGGTCCGCATCATTGCAACAGACTGTACAAAGCGATCTGTCTGTTTGTGAGTTTTAACGTATCAATCATCCAAGATGACCGACCTTAGATCATTATTTAACCACGTGCTCGGGGAACAGACCCGTGCCACGACCGTCATCCGCTCTTCAGCTCTTGGAAGAAATGTTAATTAATTTTCCCACACGAACACACGGTTCGATAAGATGATAATATTCATAGTAACAACGTATTATTACAACCCGAATTAGTAACGATCATCGGTATTGGTGGCGTTGGCGTAACCGAACAATTTGTTGGCGCCACATAATGTATTATATTATTTTTTCAAATTTATAATAAGATTTCAATGACGTGATTTCTCTCTTAAAAAATAGAAAAACTGGCGTTACAAATCGTTTTGAACGCACTTAAATTTTTAACTCCGAAAAATTAATACTATTATAAAATAATATTATTAAATATTTCAAAATGTTAACTAAACCGTACGCACGATTATAATATTATTGTATTAAGCGATGTGATTTTTCTAAGGAAAAAAAAATAATCAAGTGTAAACATTTCAATTATTTTCCGACACCGAACAACAATTTTTCACGACGACGTACGACGATAACTATATTATTTTGATTCGATAACATTTTTTATTAAAAAAAAATTGACAAGGACTTTCTGAAATCTACACAGTTTGTTACATTTTCGCAAAGGAAATTAAATTTTTTTTTTATTTTCCCCCGGAAATTAACACGTATTGTTATAATATGATACAATGGCGTTTCCGCGGTATTTATCATGTTTATCTCTTCACGCGCATATATTATTCATATAGGCGTCGTATATTTATAAATTATGCAGAACTTTACTTTATGTCAATATTTAATTTTAAAAATCATACTTAGAAAATAATAATAACGAAAAAGTGATTTCCGTTCAATTTCAAATTTTTAGCTCCGAAAATGTATTTTAATTTATAGGTAATTATTTTAAAAAAGTGTCGTAATAATGTTTAAAATTCTATTAAATTCTATTTTTTTTTTTTTTAATAATTATTTTTATTTCGTTATACTTATTATTATTATGAATTCGAAGAAATGTTAGTTATTCGTACAATTTTGTTCACCCTATAATGTGCACATTCTGCTAGCTTTTCTGTAAAAACAAGTAGATTCGCGAATTTGTTTGCATAGGTATGCGTTGACAATGATTATCGATAGCATATAGATTATACTATCAACAACTTGGTTCAAATCATGAATTGTCATATCATCAGTATGGTGTGTGGTTGAAAATAATCGAATTCGTCGTACACGAATATTATTTGTATAACCATAAAACGATTGGATATCATTTAAAAGGCGTATGGAATAGGCAACTAATCGTTTAGACGAAAATACAGTAAACTGTATTATTGTACAATCTGTTATCATAAAGTCCCCGAAATTGGTTCTACGTATCGTTCAGATCATAGATAAGGATATAATATGAAATTTAGTATATCGATTATAATTATGTTAAGTCTATATTAGAACAAGTGATACAGTAACAGAATATACTTAGTATTTCCTAACTTGTGTATTGACTAATTATTACAATATTGTCCGTAACATTAGGAATGTTGTCAATAAATGTTATTATTATAACATACCATATTGAATGTTATTGTAAATCTACCGTTCTGCTCGGTCTAAACGATTATAATAATTTACGATGTATACTAACTACTTAAGTCCCATTGTCGTGGATCTGTAGTTCGAGACTTGGGCTAATACAAATTACCAGTAATAATTGTAAATTGCTCCTTGAGCACGCTGATAAACACACCACCCGCCAATATTATTATGTTAGTACAACATTCCTGACCGAATTAATTTAGATAATAGTCTATTCAAAACGTTTAGTAGTTAGTGGTTTTGTCATTAATCGCCGAACGTCGTTTGTATATAAATAATTGTCGGAACAAGAATAATAATTTATAATATAATATGGTCCTGGTCGGTGTTTTTGGAAGTATAAGTATCGAAAATAGCGTAATAGCCTCGAGAAACTACGTATAAACACCAGCAGACGCTAAGATTTAGATATACGAATTTAATCAAATAAATAAAACGTGTTTGTTTTCCCGGCACTAGGAAGTGTAAAATATCTTTAGAAATCGGTAAAACTCGACTTGGCTATAGAAATTCATGTTCCAAAACAACACAACAGCGTGTTATAACAATGAACGGATGCATTTTATTTTAAAATATAAGAAACGAAAAAAGACATTCGTATCGCGTTGAAATAGGAATTAGCTCGTACCTACTATTAATAAAATCAAGCATAATATCATACATTGTTATATAATGTTCAAAATTTATAGAATACCAATATTCGAATATTCTTCCGAGTTCGGTAACAATCGGAAATTTAGATTTCAAAAATGTCTTTTACGCCATAATTACGTTTTTTGATTTGAGTACGATATTTCTATAGAAAAAAAAATAAACAGAAAAAATTAAAAAAAATTAAAAAATAGAGAAACGCCAAGCCGACATTATTTTTTTCTATCTAATTTCCACATTGGAATATTGCACGAGATGATATTTTTATATTGTATAATATATTTTCGGTCGGTTGTAATATATTCAAAACCGTGTAAACGATGTTATGATAATAATAAATAATATTAAAAATCGGTCACGCCGTTAAGTAACTCGCCGTAATTCGAACTTACCAAACAAATTTTGGAGAAAGGGTGATTTAAATGAATTATATCCATTGTATTGACCCACGAAAAAAAATATTGAGATTAATATTATGTGTACGAAACACGAAAATAATTACAAATTGATTTTCCACCCTATTATCGCATTTCTTTTGATGTGACCGCGACAACGGACGCTCACGTCTCACGTATAATGGAACTTAATGGATAGCTGTGCCTCGCAATAAAATAATAATAATAATGATAAAAAATAATAATAATAATAATAATATTAATATAATGGAACAACTATACGCGTTACCTGGACATATTATAATAATATTTTACCTTCTATACGAGTATAATAATTCTAATAATTTTCACCTTTCGAACGACCGACGATGCCGAGACCATATTAATATTATAATAATAACTTGTACGACAGACCGTTTACGTATGATATTATCACAATAATATCATTTTACTGTATACAATGCGATGAGAACGCACGCGATACAAAATAAAGTAATTAACATTTGATCACTCCGTATAACGTATATTATAAAGACGGATAATAATAATTTTATAATATTCGACTACCGACGCGCTCAGCAATAAAATTATTATATTAGTACCTATAAGTATTATAATATCGCTCGGAAAAATCCCTTTTGTTCCTTCGTATTTTATAATTATTTTCTCAGACGTATTTTATTAAACGATAAATTACGATTCAAAATACGCGGCGTCGTCGTCGTCTTCGTCCGTTCGCGAAATAAAAAAAAGGGCGGCGTATTTTTGTTTTTTGGTGTGGGGTCTGTTTATAGCGGGTTTGTCCGAACCCCCCTCGAGGCTTTTTAATTTCTTGCGGTTTTTTTTATTTATTAATTTTTTCCAAAACGGCGGCAGTCGACGCGCGTATTCTTTTTTCTTTATTCGTTTTTTATGGCGATACCGACAGTGCGATTAATTATTGTACTTTCAGACCGCCACGGACGTAAGACGATATTATACGAACATTAGATATTATTATCATTGTTTATTATCACATCGAACAAGGTACAAACACGATTAAACCGACAACAAAACGGATCGAGGAGATTGAAAATATTTAAATTTGTTAAAAGAATCGATACGTCGATATTTTATACCAGAAACCATGTTCAGATTTATTGAAATTATTCCAAACCGAAAATATACTATTTGAACGTTCGTTGCTCGACCGAAAAATTTCAAAATTAATTTTTTGATTTCTTTTAGTTTGTCGATATTTTTGGTCAAAAACAACCATTTGGAACCAATAGCTTTGAGTCATTATTGTCCTCAAGTAAAAAAGAAAAACCTCTAAAATATCACAATTTTTTTTTAAATTTCAACTTTTATTTCATTGTGATGTCTAGTTACGGTGTTACGGTAATGGTAACGAAAATATTTCTATAATTACAACAAGTATAATTTATTGTTATTCATGACAAAATGATGACAAAAAAATGGTTAAGACGTGACGTATTTCCCATCTCTTTAACACGCATACAATAACGAAATTATATCGTAATAATGACTACGAAATTCAAGTCTTCGAGAAATCTGTTTTCTATACAATCATCATTTCGTGGTCGGTATACGTTAAACAACAACTTGACGCTACGAACATTAGCGATTCGCGCGAAAACAATATGATAACAAATTGTACCATGATAACGTCGTCTTAATGAAAAATTAACTTTTGAACTTTTACGTGTGTCCATAGACTGAGAGTGAGTGATAAATAGACGAGTCATTTGTATATACTATGTAAAATAATAATAATAATAATAATAATAATAATAATAATAATAATAACAACACAATGTGTTCTTATTTATTAACAATACTGCGTATTATATGCCATTCTAGTTAAGAAAATATAGGGTTAAATTTGAATAAATATTATAAAATACCGTTTAAACCCAAAAATATTTCCATATAATGTTAGTTATAGGTGTAAAAGATAAAAGAAAATTAAAAAATAAATAAATAAAAATCTGATACCACAATAATTTTAATTATTTCAATAATTTTAATTATTTCAATAATTTTAATTATTTCAATAATTTACGTAGGACGAACGTTTTAATTCGTAACCGCACGAATATCAAAATTACTACAAAATATAACATTACAATTTTACCCATACGATATAATATCGTATAATATAATTTCTAAAGATATAAATTGTATTAATTCTATGTAACAAGAACAACGTTTGTTGGACCGTGTGTTCGGGTTACCTTAGAGGAACGGTAAAATTATTCGAGAATTTAAAGGGGAATAATTTGCGTAGGTATTACTATCAATATTACAATACAGACGGTATTCGAAATATTTAAATGTCAGTAATTTTAGAGGGAGGTTTTTTTTTATTATTTATACAGAAATATTATAATCTCGAACGTTTTCGAAAGCAATAATATTACGATATCAAAATAATAGCATAATGTATGTATATAATGTAATACTAATATTATAATAAAATGATTACATTTTTTTTAAAATGCCGGGGGAAGAACAGATAGGAATTTGTCGGTTTTACAAAATATATTTTTTATTTTAATATTTATTATACGTGTAATTTTTATATACTTATTACATATTTTTTATATATAATTTTATGGATCGAACAAATTGTATCATGAACCGTAATTATCTTAATAATTATATGGAATATTATAATATTATTATTAAATATTTTTTTTAAAAAAAAGAAAAATTACCAATTATTTTAAATGATAAACATTTAGTAGTAGTAATAATATAAATAAAAATAGATTACCTACCCGATAAATTGATGAAAAAAAAATAGTAGTAGTTTAAATGTTTATATATTACGCTAATATGAATTCAAATAGACATTATATGATATATATTACTTTATAATTTTAAATTGTAGAATAAGAAAAAAAATTTTATACGTTCTATAGCATACGAAAAAAACGGCATTTTCCACGAAAATTGAAATTTCGACGAATTTTATTTAAATATTTCACGATAACTGCAATTTTGAAGCAAGACACTTGAAAATGTTATTGTGTGTTGACATAGTTATAGTTACTATAATATATGTGATAAAATTATGGAACCGTTACATTTTTTTTCTACAAAATAGAGAACTTTGAATATTTCGTAGAATTCTAGTTTTTATGTATATGATGTTTGATAAAATTGGCAGTTTTAGGAATTAAGATCTGAAAATTTTACTGAAGTATACTGACATATTACTTAACATTATATCAAAATATTAGAAAAATCCCAACTTTTAATTTTTTTTTTTTATAGCTGTTGTATATTGATATTTTTAGTTCAAACGAAAATCTTAGAATCCATACACGTATACACTTATTCTTCTAGTACTGTCAGATTTGGGTATTTGAGTGGCTTATTTAGGGATTTTATGATAAATTATTTATATCGAACGTAGAGATTGATAAATGTAAAAATTTTAATCAATACATATATTATTATCTGATGATCTTCGCTCAGAAGTTTAACTTTTAAACTAAATCTTTCTCAAGTTTTATATAATAAAAACGATTGAATTTTGAATTTTTCAATATTTCACAAGATGTTTCGACGTCACATTAACGATAACGGGAAAATCGAATGAAACACAATACGACTTGTGGACGCAACGAAACGAAAATATTTTACTCGTATATAATTCAATACCGTACTTACGTATAAGGTTCTTGAAACGAATAATATAAATATACCGATATAAGTACCCAATATAATAAATACGACTGTTCAGACAAAAATTTTACTCATAGTACTCGTGGTCATTGTCATTTCGCTTTCTTTTTTTTATTATTATTATTACTTTGCACGAAGAGTCGAAAATTAACAAACTTTCTCGAATGTACGAGATTTATTTTATTTTTACCCGTATTTTAAACGTCGTCGATACACAAAATGTGCGTAACACGAAGTTTGGAAGAAAATCGTTTGGACGCGAATGAAGGGAGAAAAAACGAGTCAAATCCCGAGAAAAATAAGTCAATAGCTTTTCGGGTTTGGCAAACCGTAATTAATTTCTCTTTTTATACAATATAATATGGGTCACCACGGTTACCGAACGTATACCGCAATATAATAGTATAATAATAATATATATAATAATATTTCGGCTGTTCTCTTTTCTTACCACCACCCCACAATCATGAATGACCTGAACCGCAGTATAAATACAATTATTATAATATTTTGATCAGTACGCATTATTCATACGTGCACAATAATACCATATACTAATATTATATTGAATACAATTGTTCTTGTGATGTATATACAGTACATAATATTATACGTAATATATTATTATTATTATTATTATTATTATTATTATTATTATTATTATTATTATTTTTATTATTATCATAAAACAATAATGCCGAGATAAAACCTGGTCTGTTTTACCTGTTGCCATTGCGAATGTCGCATAATATCTCAAAGTCGTTGTCACGTACAGAGTTTATATTGTATGCGTCAAAACTTTTACCATTCTAAAAACAACCGTATGTCGTAAGTCGAGAAAATCATATTACATGATTATTTTTAGTTTTTCCTACCCGTTATATCAAATTATTTTCTGATATTTAAATAATCTAATAAAAGCAATATTGGTATTTTTATTTTCCACGGGGAATAGTGAATCGGATTTTAATATAGATTATGTATTTATACGTATCAATTATTGATTAACGTGAAATATGTAATTTCATATTTTAGATTTTAAACGAAGCGAAAAATGTATGGTTTTACAATGATGTGTGTCTATTTTTTCTTTTTATGTCTGAAGACACTTTTAGTCTTTTACTACCCAAAATAATGCACCATAATTTTCACGAATAGTATATTTTCCCGGTTGAAAATTGGATGTAGTTGGTATTTTATTTAGGTCATTTTTCGAATTTCTCAAAATTGTCCATATGCGATAGAAAAAACGACGAAAAAATCGCATTTTTTACAAAAACTGTAATTTCGACAAATTCCATTTCAAATCAACGATAACTCAGGCAATTTTGAAGTTAGAGACTTGAAAATTTTATTGGGGGTTTACATAGGCACTATATCGTGTATGTGATAAAATTTTGAACCCGTTACGTTAATTTTTCTACAAGTTATAGGACATTGAATATTTTGTAAAATTCTCGTTTTCATGTATGTAATATGTTTAATAAAATTGGCAGTTTTGAGATTTTTATAATAATACAGGTATAGTTTAATAGTATATTTTTTAGAAGAAAAAATAATAATATTACTTAAAAGTTAAAATATATTTGCACTAGAACGACGTACAATCACATCTTTATAGTTATGATTGCGGAAAAAAATTAATGGAATTTATGAATGGATATAGAAAAGTTAAAAAACAATGTACGTATAGATTAACTAAATTTAAATTATTATTCGGTCACTATGGGAAAGACATGGAAAAAATAACTTTAAACCATAGCTTTTTGACGGAAACGTTTAAATATTCGTTTGATACCGGTAAAAAAAAAAAAGACGAATAAAAACTAAACGACCACTACAGAAAAATATACGAAATAATCAATATAATTCTATTGAAAGGACTAGCTAAAAATAATAATACAGCCGTACATATTTTAGATATTCTATTATTATTATGTTATGTTATATCTATAGGTAATACAAATGAAAGAATAATTTTAATAATATTTTTTATGCAAATTTGTGGATTTGTGGTTATTAATTCTGTATGACAAGCACTACCTACTCGTACGAGTATGTCCCGCATGTATAATAATTATTTTAAGATAACCCATTTTTTCCCCTAAGAATTTTTCTGTGCATCACGTTTGTCGTTTGTCTGCTAATTACATTTCAGTAGGTACACAAGTTGTTTTTGTGTTTTTAAATTTTTTTTTTTTTTTATTAAACATTTTTACCTGGTATAATCATAAGAATATTCTAAAAACTAAACGTCAACATGTATAATATACGTGACTTTATTCTTCTCCGTCCCGTATTCGGTATAATAATAATAATATATTATTTTTAAATTTTCCTCTTAAACAATATCATTATATACTTCAAATATTGTGCTCAAGTATAAGTACAATATACGAGTATCTCCATATAATAATATAGAGATTAATGTTTATTTGAAAATATAATATGATCCACTCGTTTTGTTATTAAACACGATTTTATCCCGACGCACTCGCGTTTAATTATTATTTTTATCTTTACAGTGTTTCTTATTCGTCTGTCGACTTTGTGAATTTTTCAAAATTCGCATATTATTTTTTTTACCATAAGTTTTTCCATTCAACAAGTTTTCAAAAGTCTTTTAAATTATCTCAGAATGCAATATGTATTTCATTATCTCAGAACGCAATGTAGAATTTTCGAAATATTATTTTTATGCGTATTGGTAAAGCCAAAAAATATTATTAGCCTAAATAAACATAATATAATAATAATTTTATAATATATACGTTTCGTTACGTATTTTATAACTTTTCTTTGTATTACTACATCCAAATTTTGTATTATTGAAACAAATGGTGTATATTTTTTTCTCTATATTTTAACATAATGTGTCCCGAGTATAATGCGACTTTATTACATATTTCAACATAAAAAATGCATGTTTTTTAGTACCAATCGTATTTTAAAATTTTTAACCACGATATCACGTCAAAAGAGACAATGAAATATTGTTCAATCAAAAGTATTTTTATATTAGTAAAAAAAAAAAAAAATACATATTTTTTTAAATATTTTTTAAACGGTATAAAGACGATTACTGCTTGTCTGGCTAGTTATCGTATTATTATTATTTTAGATTCTAAACTAAACGAAGAATGTATTGGTGGTTTTACAATAACTCGAGTCTTATTTTTTTCTATGTTTGTAAACACTTTTTTGACCTGAAATAATACTCCAATTTTCATGAATAACATACTATGTTTCCGATGGAAAGTGGATAAATGTGTAATAAGTTGGTAGGTACTTTATTTAGGTCATTTTTCGATTTTCTCAAAAAGGTCAGTATTTATTTTTTTGAAACAGTTATATGCAATAATATCACATTCGAAAACAATATTTTAGGAGATGTTCTGTCAATTATGGGGATTTAGTAATTTACAGGCACTTATGTGTTATTGCAAGTGATGTATTGATACTATACTCGTATACAATAATGACAAATATCTAATGAACAAGTCAGTAGTAACAGAGGACTAGACGAGTCAGTCAAAATTATTATTTAATATTTTACGATAAGTCAGGAATTATTGAACTTAGAGACATGGATATTTTACTGTGTATTCATATGTGTACTTTATATAAGTCATTAAATTTAGGAACTTTTATGTTTATATCTAAATTTGTATGATATAAATATAATATATAATTCCTATATGCGATATCATTGCATTCAAATTTCAATCGAAATACTACACCTGTATCCCACTCACAGCAGTATCAGGCTCGTCTTTTTAATATTATTAGCTAAATATACATGTTAATATCTAATAATATTATGTTAAAATAATTTAAAAAAACGATTATTATAAAAAATCTAAAGTAGGGTTAATTATATTAATATTACGATATACGATTTTACAATGAATACAAAATTAATTAATTTTTTAAATTCCACCCATGATTTTCTGACAAACATAGCATTGATATTTCAATAGAAAACATTTTTTTATACTTTGAATAATTATTTTACTTTAATATTATATTTCAGAGTTGTTTTTCGTAGCGGTAAGTGGTGAAACTATTCCACATAATATTAGCCCAAGGTTTAAAACTATAATTAACGGCTCGAACGTTTGTCTGTCTAAAACACACCGAATTAGCGTATATTTTATTTTGCATTTATCAGTGCTATTCAATATTTGTAACCCTTCCCAGGGTATAAATATGTTAAACTAATGTGACAGCGTATTTTTCAACAAATTTCTATTTTTGATAAATGCGTCTGGTTTTGAATAATCGGAAATGAATAATTAAAAAAAAAAAAAAGAGAGATAAATATAATATAATATATACTAGTAGTAAAAATATTGTAAAATGATAAATTACAGTTTTGCATAGTTTATAATATAATAATTTATATCTAATAAAATGAGCGGAATACACACACACAGAAAAAAAATATATTAAAACCTAAAAAAGTACAAATAATTGAATATACGAATTTTAATAGTTTGTGTTCAAAATTATATTAAAATATTTCATCGAATTCTTTTATCCGTGAAAATTTAAATTAAAAAAAAAAGAAAAGAAAAAAAGACACTTGATAACACAATACAATAATGTAATATTGTCAGAAACACCAAAAGTGATATAAAACGATGCAGCGCTCAAAGTCTTTATATATTTTACTTAATAAAAATTATATTAAGAAAAACTATATTACACAATATTTTTATTTCAAAATACGTTTTCATAAAAAAACATGCTATATAATATATAAAATATATAAATATGTATTATTATTATTATTATTATTATATTTTCTATTCATTTTGCCAATTAAGTCAGTCTGTATAATATTTTTGTAAAGATACTTTTTTTTATAACTTTTGTGTTCGTTTGTAATAATAATAACTACAATCAATGTTTCACTCTATACATAATATACCAGTTTCCTCTTTTATTTTATAATTTAAAAACGTTATTACTTTAATAATTATTTCTTTTGCACGAGTAAACAAATTATAATATCTTTATAATATTATGTTGTTCGCGGATAAGATTTTAGTTTTTTTATTTTTGATTAATTTTTACGCGTGTACGTGCAATTATTGAAATAGTTGTATTATAATATTTCCAAAGGGTATAAGACTAAATTAAAAAAAAATACATTTACTCTGAACTTGAATAAAGGCATTTAATATCGTGCATATTTTTCGGTAAAACGATCTGAATAACGACAATGGATCATTTGAATCTTCTTCCGAGAAATCGAACAGAACAAATAGTCGAGGGTATGTTTTTTTGCAGAAGAACGAACGGCCGCACGTGTTGTTTACTATGACGGCATTGCTAAGAAAATAATATTACAATTTATAAAGAATATATAAATATTAATAACAATAATATAAATAACATTACAGAGGAAGCGACCTTAACGATACAGATTTTTTTTTTTTTTTACGATATTTTTTACAATATAATATTGTATTATGTCCGAACACGCGAAAAATGTAAAAAATTGGCAAAATATTTTTGCCCTGATAACCGTGTAATGCGATAATATAATATTATACATATATATATATATTTTTTATATAATGGTCGCGCAGGATTTATTTTTTTACTTTTTAATCGCCGTAACGTATAGATCCATATTACACACGTATCGCCATCCGAGGGTTGCGTTTCTCCGGTAGTCAATACCTACCGGGGGGTATTTTTTACCCCTACAAATATAAATATTTTTTTTTTTAATTTCTATACGATATATATTATACGTTCATATACGGGGTAATCGTAATTTCGCGTTTGACAAAACGACGTGAACGACGTTAAGAAATAGCCACTCTACGTCGTTTTGCACCCTGTATACGGTACACACGTGGGGAATCGGCTTCTGTATACGTTGCTTCGTGGGTCGAAGGGATTTGAAGACTATAACATACAATAATATAACCGGTGCGTAAAGTCTGATGTCGACTCCTCTCCCGGAGTCGTGCGGTGACCGTTTATATTATTTTTATTATATTGTACAATAATAATGATAATAATAATGATAATAATAATGATAATATAATGCGTACAGTTCGGTCGGATTTTGAATAAAACGGCGTGGCGGTAGGACGGGTGGAAATAATAAAATAATATTTCGAGGAACGCGCATAGTAGTACGATGCCGCGCGGTTCGAACCGTGAAATCGATTAATTGCGCTGCACAAGACGGTTACACGACACGGTCAATATAATTTATTTTAAATATATACGCGCGTGTGTGCATAATATATTGGAAAAGGATCTCGGGGACGGTACGAAGGAATAATAGAAGAGAGAGAGAGAGAGAGAGAAAAAATAAAAATATTTTATAAATATAAATAAAAGGAGACCCGTAACGTATGAAAAGGACACCCTCGCGCAGTAAACCATCCTGGGAAGTGTGCACGACGAGAGAAATAAAATGGAATAAAGGAAAAAATCGCCAGCAGGGTTTCCTTTTCTGGAGCTAACCCTTTTTCGTCAATCGCACGCATTATCACGTGTGCGGGATCCAGCGCGTATAATATATTATAATATAATAATAATAATAATAATAATAAACGCGAAGGCTATCGGTCGTTATATTAATAATAATAATACGAAGAATCGTATATAGACGATAAATTACTATGACCTACTGTATACTATAAATCTCGCATGTACCTACGTATAATGCGATCATACAAGGAATGTGAGTATCAAAAGTGGGGGTTTTTTTTTGTAGATTTATTGACCTTAATTATGATTATTTAAATGTATTATATTTATTATATTTTCAATACTGGTATCGTTTAGTTATCATAACGTTGGAATGATTTAATATTGCCCTTATTTTGTGGTCATAAAACTAAATATTCTTAAATTCCGATCATCGTATTTTCTACAAATTATTATCGTTCTAATTATAGAAATATAATTGTATAAAATAATATAACTTGGCATTAAATACTTTATAAATTCAAAAACAATACTATTTGATTTATGATTTATATATCGAATAAATTTCAAGTGTCTAATTTTATTAAATACAAATATAATAAAATGCTCAGTTTTACGTCTACATTATTTCTCTTTCCAGCAAAAAACTTATAAAAATATTCTATACCACGATGTTGGCACAGTCATTCGTACACGTTAAGGGGTTGAAGATGGTTTTTGGTTAACTGTAAACCAAATATAACGGTAGATTAGGATAATTGTGGTCGACTCGCTCAAGAGTCCAGAAGCAACCACGCGCAAAAAACCCATGACTATCCCTTTGAGTATTCGATTATATAATTTGTAATAATTTAATAAAAGTTTAGAACCGTACTTGACCCTATATAGCATTACTAATTGGCGTCATATAAGTATCTATATAATGCTTGACCTTGACCCATACTTTTTTATATACTATTGTGGTTAAAATATTATCATTGAGAAATATTATAATTTTACATATGGATTAAAAAATAATAACTATCTACAATTGTAATAAAATCGTTAGAATTTTGAGTTTTGTACATAAAATATTAGTTAAAAATATACCGAATCACACTCTAAAATAGAATAATAGTGATTTTGTGTCTCCCGAAAAATATAATATTAAAATTAATACTGTATAAAATAACTAGAAAAAGAATAATTGATTCCTGTAGAAAAGTGAGTCGATCCGGTTCAATGAATATTGTCGTCTCGACCGTTGTCGTAACTCGCGTTTAACGATAACCCAAAAACGAATATAATAATATTAAATATACGTTCACATAGAATACATGTTCAGAGTGGGCTATTTCTTTTTTTTTTTTTCTGAAGTCTATTATAACACAATATAATGTATCTCGTATAGGTTATTTATGGTAATCCGTTGCTATTATTGCCTTCTTGGACGACGAAGACGATCCCGATGCCGTCATTATTCTGACGCTGGTATTGTACGCAACACTATATATTATAATATTACATATTATTATTATCATAATGCGAACCGTTGTCAAAATTAATATGTCGTGACGTCGCGGGAGGGTGTTCTGAATTATTATAATACCGGAAAGTATAAGTACTCGTTTTTCTATAGAATGAAATAAAAATCGACCGGGTATTTACTGAAATAACACCTACCGTACTCGCATAGGTATAGTACCTATCAGTATTTATACGAAACGGTAGTGTAAAGAAAAACAAATCGGGTATTATTATAATTGAATATGATCCCCGGTCCGGAATACCATCGGGACGCGATGAGCGCGTGAGTTAAACCGATTATTTTACGATATAGGACATATTTTTCAAATTCGATTACCATATTTTTTATTATTATTATAAATTTATAACATATTAGAAATAATATCTCACGAACTGTATACGCATAGGTAAATTTTACATAATCGGAACATTCGAATGGAAGTGTTGTATGTTTTCTAACTTAATTATCTAGTTTTTATTTTTTAATTGTTTATTCGCATTTCGTCTGGACGAATAATATTATCAAGCTTTTATAAACGAAAGAAAATTTTTCATTTTGATAATAATTTTTTTTAAAAAAAACTTGCCGGTTAATACTCATATAGTCATATATATATATATATATATATATATAAGTTATATATGTGTATACACGCAATTATAATATTATACCCGTATAATTAAAAAAAATTGTATTTATTAGAAATAATTTTTTATGGTCAACAAGCAAAAACGTCATTGAGATCGAAAATTTTAGTAGCCCAATCTGTACACTAGTAGTCGTTTCCTCGCCATCGTTTATTCGTATATCGTAATATTATATATCATACCTATCATCCATAAAATTAATTCTCTTATAGTAATAATTAATTACCACCAAACGACAACCTTCTTTAGTGAGAAAATTAATATTAATAAATTATTAGTAATAACATGAAAAAAATTCTAATTTATGGTTATAAAATATTTGTCGGTAACATAATTTAGACAAATAATAATATAATATATAATATGAGTAAAACGCGTATTATGGATTGATTAAAAGTGTATTTTTTCGTTTGTCAGTTGACTACAATAAAATAATTTAATACCTACAAAATTATTATAATGTTAGTATAATTGATATTGAGCTAAATTCGAAAAATAATAATAATAATAAAAAAAATTGCCAAAGCCGAAAACATCTCTTTGTTTCTCTGGTAGTCATTATATAAAATATTACGTAAATATTTTATTATACTAAATGAAACATAACATAATATATAAAACAGTAATAAAGACCATAAAATGTCTGGCGATTTTGCTGCGTGATAAGCCGTATCTAAAGCGACTATCATGCATGCATGCGACTATATTTTTATCATGACATTAAATTGTTATTATTATTCATTGTCTCGTCGAGTTTTTTGTTCCACTTTTTCTAATAATGTGATTATACGTAATATTGCGTATTATAGACAAACCACGAATAAACAACATTAACGATTTTATCGTTTTATTATGGTTTTAACGGTACTAGTAACACATTATATTATTATCAAATTACGTATATATATATGGAAAAAATATTTAAACGTTTATGTCGCGTAAATTATAATCGTTCTGTTTAGATGATAAATACAACTCGTGGAGTAATACAATTATTCAGATGTAACCAAGTATTTACTGGTAGCTCAAAGAAGTAGATTTGAAATTTATATATGTTAACTTCTCTTATTTTATTCACAATTCTTTATAATAATAATA
>JAIUCT010000001.1:8785726-8896355 GCA_021307375.1 Tetraneura akinire | reverse complement strand
TAAAGGTCGTCACCTAACTCGCGTCACGCCACCTAGTAGAGTTAACATATATTATTTCTATAATATTTAATTGGTTTTAGTTTTAAATTTTTAATCAATTTTCATAATTAATTTAATATTAATAAAATAGGTATATTACAGAAAAACTATCGACTTTAAGACGTTTCTATCATTTTATCTAGATAAAGATTTAATTATTTACATAGGTACTCGATGTTGTAAATTATATATTTACAGTGAGGAAATAAAAATACGTAAAAAACTATTCCAATAAATCAAACAATTTATTTTTATCAATATCAGTTTATACACGACGCAAATTTAGTTTTCGTATTTACAAATAATTATTATTTATATTGTCCCTTTCTCATTTAACTGATTTTAAATATCAACGCGCGTACGGATAAGACCCTTCGCAATTCAATCAGGCATAAACAGAACGGAGCATTAACTTATTAGAGTAAAGTTTAAAAGTCAATTATACCATTAGCTTTTAATGTAATTAGTTTTGAATTGAATGCATATTTACTTTTACTACTTTGAGTTATCTCGTTAAAACATTTTGAAGTCCCTATATTCGATATGCCTAGTGCAGAGGTCCTCATAAAAGCGCTTGTTTATATTACATTTTTTAACTCGTTTCACATAATTTTCAAATTGAATTCTATTATATTTATTTTTTACAAATTATCATATTATAATTCTTAGAAATTTCTTCATTACAATTTTTTTCTACGATTTTTGTAATTATTTAACAAATATTATAAGTATATTATAGTATAAAATATTATATTATATAAATATATAATATAATATTTATAAACTGCTTTAATTTTGAAGACTTAATGACTAAAAACTAGTTACTTATATAGTTGTAGTTTCTTTGTTTCGTTCAAACGTTTAAACTCCAGTTATTATTAATCTTGGGTATAAACTACAGTTAAAAAGTTAAACTTAAGTTAATTTTAATAGGTACTTAAACTTCACTTATTATTTTTATAATATTAACTAACTAAATAACGATTAAATTTTAATTAAATTTTTAGATCGGCTAATTTATATTATATTTTTGTTATTTCTCTATTGATACATATTTAATGAAAACGAAATCGAATTCTTGAAAATTAATTTTTTATATAAAATAATAATATATTATTATATAATTAGGCTCTTTAGCTAATCAAAATTTTGTAATTAATTATAAACATAACCTGATTGAAAAATATTATTTTTGAATACCTATTACATTTTAATTAAACTATGCCGCTGTAAAATTATATTCACTGTTAATTTAAAATTTATTTTATTCAATATAATTTTAAATACAGTTAAAAAATATCCCAACTAGCCTGAAATATAATTATTACGCCGAACAACCAAAGTCTAAAACGACCACTCCGCGAGACGAAAACGTCAAACGCAGGTCCACTGTCAGCCAACGTGCGATTATATCTTATAATTATAACATAATATACGATATACATAATATTAATATATAGGAATACAGTTTGAGTTTTAATAACTTATCGCCGAAAACTTTGTGAAAATATAGAAATAATGTATGAAAGAACATATTATAGAGTAACATACTGTGGATAATTCGAAAAATTGGCGTTCATTATAATTATTTATAATATTACCTATAACTACCAAAATCAGTAGGTCAAATTCAGATAAAATTTGAAACCCGAAATTATCGTAATATTATTTTAGTATATTATATACTATATAGTATAAAATAAACCGCGTAAATATGGGTTTGGGTTAGAATAATTAAATCAAAATTTGTAAAGAAATTAATTATATTATTAATTAAAATCGCTAATATATTAAACAAAATAAATAAACTAATATATAACTATATATATTATGATATAATTTTCCAATATAGATATTTCGAATTCACTAAAAATCTAAAAGTATGAAATTTATTATTATTCTGAAATTAGAACAATCGCTGTAAGCTGTTTCGTATAGTGTGTCATAGATTTAATTTCGGCGATGTAAACATAAAATATCAATTAGCCTTAATTCTCAAAAATTAAATAGCATTTTCTGTGTAATTTAAACTTTTGATATATTATGCATTTAAGACTATTATATTATACTCTTATTATTCAAGTATAGATAATTACAAAAAAAGTTTTTTATACAGACATTAAACTACCTATGAAATAAAAATTATAAAACTTTCAAAACGCCATGCTGAAAACGGTTTATATGAATTATGTATTTGATGAGAATACACTTGGCACACGCATCGTTTTGACTGCGGACACCATAAAATATTATTAAACTTTAAAATCATTATTATTACATGAATTATTAAATTGTTTCCAAACACTAATATGAATATTTAAAATTACTATGTATTAAAATGATACATATTGTTTCCTCTAAAATAGCAATTCTCGTTATAATTCCCAAAAAATTATCCTCAAAATTTAAAATATCAGTTTAAAAATACAATTTTTTTATGTAAATTTAGACACTCAAATGCATACTTATCTTATATTTTTCATTATTTTGTAAAATGCAATATAATACAATATATTAATATTGTAATATTTTTACAATATCAATATAAAAAATTTAAATATAAAATAATATAAGAAGAAATAACGAAGTGAAGTATATACCTACATCCAAATATTTTTATAAACGTTAAAGATATTATTAAAAAAATTCAATTTTATTATAATACCTATAATTTTATCAAATATTTAATTTATTGCAAGGAAAACTTTTTGAACTTTGTTGTCATACAAACTTTGTAAATAGTTATATTCAATACACATTGTTTGACTTATAGCTTGAAAAACATTGTATATCTATGTAAAAATATAGGTAGACATTTTACAAAAGTATAATAATGTACATATTATAGCTATTATACTTCGTCTACGATGCGTATAAAGTTATCGGTTATAATATATCAAATAAAATAACTTTTTTATTCTACTAACTGCGAGTTTATAATTAATTATCTGAGATGATCTAAAGTTTATGGAAAAAAATAACGTTGAATTAAACTAGAAATTTAAATGTATTAGTTCTCATTTTAAAATTATAATTTAACATTTAAAATCATTGCTTATGTGATATGTGAACAATAAAAGTATACAAGTTTTATGTGCAATAATGAAATTTTTTTTTATATCAAATGAATATTAAATTAAAAATAGATTATTTGATTTTGATTTTGTATAAAGTCTAACAAGTTAATTATTTTATTCCATTCTTAAAATTTAAGCAATTTAAAACGTATATAAACTATGTCAAAGTAAAAAATCTTAATGTGACCTAAATAATCTAAGTATTTAGTAAAAACAGAACATTATCCAAAATACGTGTAATAGCATATCCGATATAATTACATGACGTTTCCAAAATATGTAATATTAACACCGATTATATTATTATATTACTAATAAATAATATTTTCAAACACGGGAATTATTGAGTATACAAATTTCTATTTTAAATCGCATTCGAACATTATTGTTTTCTACATTATCATTATAATTTAATCGTATATTACAAAACGAGTTTAAACTAGGCATTGTTTTGTAGTTAGTCATCATTTAATATATGATAATATACTATATACTATACATGCGCTGAAAATTGCAATTTAATAGGAACACGAATATAGATTATACTGTTTTGTAATAGACAATTGATTATATAATTAAAAAAAGTAATTACAAACAGTCTAGCGATAATATTACCACCGCAGAGACCGAAAACAAATCGGCTGGTGATATTCCCTGATAAATCTCAAACTATTTTAATAAACATTGTTTTGTGAACGGTTTACAAACAATAATATTATTGCTTGCAAAACTGCAATGAAATCGACGAAAAATGAGATTTCTTTGTTTTTTTTTTTAACGTCAACAGATTTTCATAATTACAGACTGGCACTATTTTTAAAATAATTATTTAAGTTTTTGTATAGAGCACGAATTCATAAAAAAAAACTATTCATCAATCGTCTTGAGGGTCAACGAAATATAATCGTTGTTATATATTTCAATAATGATGATAATATATTCAAATAATAAAGTATTTTTTTTGTAAAACGTTTCGTTCAAAATATTACGAATTTGTTATTTATTTGTATTGAAATGGAAAATGTTTATACCAAATTATAATTCTCGAATATTATATATTCGTAAAATTTCGTTACAATATTTAAATATTTTTTAATAATAATTTTATTTCATGTTCTATTCCATACCTATATATTAATAATTAATATAATTTAATATTTCATATTTTTATTCTATAATTAAAAAGTTAACACGTTTTGAAGATATTTTCAAATATCTAGTCACTGTAATAGGTAAAATGCGTTTTATAAAATCCCTGGAATCTAAACATCACAAAATTTATAAGAGATACATACTAATAAAAATAAAATTGATCAATAATATAAAGTTTGAATTTTGATTGTTGCGTAGGTTTGTTTTTATTTCATTAAGTTTTACCCAAAAATACAAAGTGAAAAAACACACGAGGACAGTTGTATAATGCTAAAGAAATTAATTAACGTCATGTTAATCATATTAAAGTTTGATAACGGGTCGATAATTTGATTTCAGACACGTAGGTACAGTAAACAATTAGTGTAAATGACTAATACTTTTATTTTTGGATTTTTGGTAAGTACATAGAACGTAAAACGGATTTGACGAATCGGAAAAAAATATATTGAAAAGAAAATGTAATAAAAGTAAAAAGTATTGTAAAATTATTATCTATAAATATATATACGAGTATATACTCGTATATATATATTATAATTTTATTATAATATTATGTTTGAGAAATAAACGATTCGTTTTCTGACGATTGCGAAATAAAAACATCATAAATTTAAATAATTATTAAGCATTTATACATGATGAATATTGAATATAAATCGGAAATAATAACATCTCCCGTTTATATTATAATATTGCGTTGCGATTTACGATAAAATAATATTACATTCGACACGAGATGTATTATGTACGGCTAGCGTCAAAACGCTCGGGCGGAAATTGGCAAAACCCGCTGCCGACTAAATTCAGATGTAAAACGGTACACGTTAGATCAAAAAACATATTATTATCGCGATACACATATATAATATTATTATTATAATGTTTACATACACTGTATAGTAGGTATATCTATAATATTGTATATCGTGTACCGGACGATTCCATCGGTCATGTCCGCCGCCGTCGGCTACCGGATGCGTCAGTTGAAACGAGCATTATATAAATAATATGATATCGTATCGACCTGACATAATGTATAGGGTAGTCAGTGAGAGTAACAAATTTCTGATCGTTTAATCGGTGCGAATATCACAAACATTATTCGAAATTCACCTAACCTAACGTGACACGAATGTAAATAAAAAAAAAAAAAACTGTTTTTAAATTTTTTAAATAAAGTTAGAAATTTTGGAAATATTTATTATAAGACACTATAGGTATAATAATATAATAGTAGTTATCATAATATTATTCATGATATATATTTTAATTGAAAATTTTGAACTTACGGTGTCTGTGTATAATATGATCCCGATTCACACTGTATATTCACACCTAGATAATATACGTAATATCGTATCGGATCTGTATAATGTATAAATGTATTATGTAACTATTATAATATTATTCTTATACCTATATAATAATGTGTGTAGAATCAACAACAAGTATAGTGTTGCTCGTGATGTGAAATTGAATTTTACAAAATAATAAGTACCTAGTCGATAATTCTAATAATTGATTATTATATATAATCAACTCGAATGATAATCTAAATCAAATATTTCTTTTATTAAATTATATTTTACCAGTTTCAAGGATATTTTGTTATAGATAAAGTTCTTATAATAAATAAGTTAAATTAAAAACATTATTGGCGGTGTTCGTATTTATTTAGGTACGCTGGCATTTTAATTTATTTTATTAAATATCTACAGAAAACTTGGACGGAAAAACGTTCTACTAGGATAACAGGCAGGGAAATTATCGACGAGAAAGTTAACGCATAGAAACAGAAAAACTATTTGAAAAATATATAAGTTTGAATTACTTTCTCAAAAAAATAAATGAATAAATAAAATAAAAACATAACCAATGAGTATTTTTCAATAACGATCAATTGCGTTATTAGTATAATACTAATAGAGATTATTTTAAAGCTCTGTATGTTGTCATGTAGTTATAGAATTATAGTACTGTCATAGTTAGAGAGAGGAAGAAAAAAAACGGAGCAATTGTTTCACTTGGAAATATTAATTGAATTTATAATATTTTAATAAATTGAAACTTCTATAAATATAAATATTGGAACTCTGGAAGTCTGGAACCGATTTAATAATATTACTATTGTATTGACGACTTGCCATGCAGGGCTAATTGATTATTAAAAAATTTCTCCTCTTCCAAAATTTCATCTATGTTTTTATGGCACCCATGTTTTTTGACAAAGACGTTCAGGTGTTTTATTAAATAAAATTATAATATTTACATGGATACGTGGAACTATGTGTGGTTATACAATTACTATAGGGAATGATTTTTCTGAAAACGAGATATATATTCCGCTTTTATCCGATAGAAAAATACGAGACCGTATCGAATTTTCGCGAACTACAAAATCACGTATAAAGTATACTCTATGGTTCGCAGGGTGGATGTTTAGGTCGTTTCATACGATTCATTTGATGTCCGGACAGTAAAATCTTTTAGAGATGGTCGAAAAGTATATGGGTAGAACATCAAGATATACGGTCGACGGAGTTTTCCCCGAAGTAAAGATTATAGTAATTATTTCGATTAACACTTACCCGGGAGCATCGTGTGTGTGCGCTAGTAATGTATAACTATACATGCGTACCACTACACCGGCTGGGTTGACGCTAAGACGAACAGAAGTCCGTTTTCGTGGCTATAGGTAAAACGAAATTATTTTGAGCGCAACGCGCGACCGCGGCCCGAACAGAATACCAATTGGATTGATTACGACAAAGGAGCGACCGCGAGACGTGCCCGACAGCGTAAACGTAATAGACAGAAATAGAGAGAGGACGAATATTGTTTTATTAATTATATGATTTAATTTGATTTTGCTAAAAGACGACCTACAGTGTGCAGACCAACGAGAAGGAAGGGTCCTAAATTTCTGAAGGGAGACGTATAAAGAGAGAGATGGATATATTAAAATTATAACCTATAAACCTAACCGACCCTTTGCCAACAGACATCAAAGATAATAATAATATGCTCAGTGAAATAAACAGAAATATACTCGTAGTATACGCATAATATTAGAAATAATATAATGAATATTTTATTGTATTTTAATATATAAAAAAAAAAAAAAAAAAAAAACGTAAAATCGATGCCATTAATGCATTAATAATAAATTGTAATTATTACCTATTGACTAAGTTATTATAACGTTTGGGGTGTTCAGAAAAAATCAAATTATTTTTCTTCTTCTTAAAGAAAAAAAAGATTAATATACTAATAATATACTTTGTTATTATTACTTCAGTTAATAAATATTAAAAATTATAATGCATTTAAATAATAAATCAAATATTTTATATCATTTTAATATTTCATAATGATTGTAAATGGAAAAGATAAATGGAAAAATAAATTTTTAAAGCTTAATAAGTTTAATATTTATGCATTATATTATAGTGGATATGTTAGAAAAGTATTATTCATAATAACGTTAGTGTATTGTGTAAATAAATACATTTGAGATATTCAATTAAAAGAGACCACATTGATTATTTCTTTTTAATGTTTAATTTATTTGAACAAAGATTATAATTATAAATTAATAATTATTTTGAATTAATAAACAAATAACAATATTCATAATCCACGTAGTCTTTAAAAGTATTAAAATACAATTTCAATCTCAGAATTTTGTAATAACTTAAAAAATTAAATTTTTTCACTTTTTATTTATATTAATTTATATTTAATCATTTTATACAATAAATACAACTACAGTAAAATTAGTAAATAATAATATCGTTATATTTATTTATTTTTCCTCTATTGATTAAATAACAAATATTTATCCAATTTTAATTAAAATCCTGACCTTTTAAAAATGAAACGATGCAAATGTTGAATAGGTAATTTAATATTTAATTCATTCACCAGAGAGTATAAATATAAATAATACTAATATTTACATTTTTGTGATGTCCTATGTCAATATGTCAATCATTATAAACCACGTATCCACGTCAATTTTTTTTATAATCGTAACATTTTATATACCTACCTAGTTTAGTAAAATATATTATTTAGTCTTTGATCCGAATTAAAAATAAAAATTTCCTTGATGGTTTTTTTGAATATATACCTATATGTAGGTATATGCATTATATTATAATTAATTTTTATTTAATATTTTATTACAATTTTATTTCATTGATAAATATATTATGTCAAAATGAAGTGTATATATGAAAAAATAATAATATTTACGTATAAAATACGTATTTTTAAAAATTTATTTTGAGTTATCATTATACAAAAATTTAATAAAGTATTATTATTGAAAATGTATAATTCTGAGTTTTTTAATATTTAAAAATAAAATAATTACTGGTTCTAATAAATAATAATGTACTTTTATACACCACTGTGTAATTAAGATTTATAACGGTTAATATGGATGACAAGTACCGTCGATTAAACAAATAAATTATGAAATTAATACTTAATTAGCATTTCGTATAGAAACAAACCTAAAGTATATTATTATAAAGTATAAATCTTACACGCCAAGAAACGGTATTAGGTAAAAATAATAAATGAGCTCGGAAAACATTACACTCCAATTTTTAAGTAAGGGTAAAATGCATAAATATATGTAATATTATATTTTACACTTAAAAGCTTAATACTATGTTTTATGATCATAACATCGAATAATTTAAATTTAAAACTAAAATGAACGGAAATAATATAATTTCATCATAAACTAATCGATTTTATCTTACGACACGAACAGTAAGATGACAATAATTTATTATATAATAAATAATATAAAATATAATTTTAATTTTATTATTCATGAGTTTGTTGTAAAAATTGATAAATAATATAATATTTCTCTCGCAAATAAATTAATAAAAAAAATAAAAAAAAATATTAATGTTTTTATAAGAATTGTTTAAACGCTAAGCAAATAATAGAATGTTACGGTTTAAACTATAAAATATTTAGATGAAAACAGGATATAAAACTATTTTGAAATATATAAACTCTTAAATATATTGATATTGTTTTTATCATAATAATTACTCAAAATTAATAGGGCAAACACATTTAGTTAAACAAATACTAAGCGTCTAAAAATATATAATTAAATGTGTTGTTTTACACTTGAAAACTATAAAACAATATATTATATACTCGTATATAAATTTTTTTTCTGTTATTTGGTAATTCAATAATATAATATATATATATATATGTATATTCACCCAATAGTCGTTATGCGTCTGCAGTATTTACATATACGTTATACATATACAAATACACAATAAGAATAGTTTCGTGTAAACATTAATATTGAATTTTATGTCGTTTCTTAACGGAACAAATGAATCTGAAAACTTCAATTGAGCACGTACACATTGAAGCGAATGATATTATGACTTAAATATTACGTCTAGACTAAAGACTTGAATACATGTTCTTATCATCAATACGAGAATTCGTTCGTCAAACACTCAAATAAAATAATTTTACTACGATACTGCAGCCTCGTGTTCCTCACAAGACTTTTATGAGAAAAAAAAAACATTTTTTTCGTTTTACGAAGTTGAGAATATTTTAAAATAATATAACACGAGGTAACGAAAACATCAAAGTTTTTAAAATTTAGTCTGATTGGAATGTAAAATTAATATAAATATTATAAATTACACTCTTATACCTACTCTAATAGCTCTAAAGCTGTACGTAATATATTTTTGTTCACCATATTTCTCTGGTACGTGTCATAATTTTCATAAATTTATCCGCATAATCTGTAGTCATAATATTTTAATGGGCTATTTTATTTCTAATTCTAAAATTAAAGTTAAAAAAGAAATTAATATAACATAATATGCATTTCTCTTATACACGTCACGGACGGCTATAATAATAATATTATCCGAGGATATATATTATTTTTATTATTATATAATATTAAACGTATGTCAAAGTGCACACGAGGCTGTAAATAAATCAAAAAGCAACTAACGTTTCGAATCCCATAGGTTTATTACTGTTCAACCAGTACGATAAATTTTTGGATTTATCCGGAGCAAATAGACCGTTATTCAATTTTTTAAGTACACATACAAGTCCCTACTTATTACACTCGATGGTAAATATTTATAATCATAACTATATTATATTAATATAATATAATGTACAAATTAACAAATTATGTCAATTGAAGCTCAATATTATTATTTTTCGAGTTGATTTTAACATTCACGAGTCGCTATAATAAGAAAAATGGACAATAACAAGGAGACTACCTATACTCGGTGGTCACCTTGATGGGAAACAGAACATAATCATCCAACCTCTCATTTAAAATGTGAAAAATTATAAAATAAAATCGATGACGTAGGTAGAGGAATATTCATTTGATGACTATAATAATAATATTATATAATTAATCAATTTTCCAACGCTTAATCGTCATTATGGCGACCAATAGCGATAATAATAATATATAGAACGACATTAACCCGTAAAATGTAATAAAACCGTCGAACGTTTAAACGTTTCGATTTTATTGTTATTTTTTAAGAACGAAATATATACTTAATCAGATTCAAATAGCAACATTTGTATACCTAACATATAAAAATCGTAGGTAGGTATATACAATGACTATGACTACACTCCGTCACGAACGCGTTTCTCGTTCCCTTTTCTCTCTCTCTCACTCTATCTCTCTCTTTCTCTATTCTCTCGACGCTATCATTCGATGGCACTCGATGACACGATATCTCTTCACCCCATCAAAACCGCATATTTATTATTTTTTATTAGTCCGTTTCCGACGACGCAGTAAACTTTTATCGCTCGTTCTTATAATATATTATGTACATACAACATTATATTGTATATATATATAAAAAAAAAAAAAATACCTATATATAGTTCGGTATTTAAGCATTGTTACCGTGTGTGTCTTTTGTCTTGTCGTCGATTGCATATTCATTAATCCGACGATGATCAAGGCAAATCCAAGTACACGTTTCTAAGTATATAATATGCGTATCTATAATATGTATTTATGACTTCCCCGAAACACGTCGTTCTACATAGATATATCGTAGTCGTTTTAGTATAAGTATTATATTAAAACAATACGTGTTAGTGGATGACGATCGCGTCTGTTTAGATGATTTATTTCTGTTATTTTAAATCTTCTTTCACGCCTGTTTTCATATAAATAGTAAATAATGGCAATCATATTATTAAAGTAATATAACGCTATAAATAGACTTCTATAAATTGTATTTTATATATATATATATATATATAATATAATTATTTATTATAATTAATTCTTTATAATATTATTTCCAGATTTCATATAAAATTAATATGGTAGGTATATTGGATTAATCAACCGATCGATATATTCATGTTATACATTTGATTACATTTTCAAAGAATGTACGAATAATATAATATTTAATTTTTAAATAAGAAACCCGAACCATATACTCGTACAAATATCAGTAATACCTGAATAACGCAAACATACAATCTACAAAGTTAGTTGTTATAATATAAAAACAAAAAACTTTTTATTATATAAATATAACGCATGCGACTGTAATAACTTATAACAATAATATTAACGAGTACATGTAAATATCACAATATTGTCAAGAAACAAAGTTTTAAACACAAACCGCGAATTCTACTTTATTTCATTAGACCAACGATGTCTAACCATCATAGTTACATATATAGACCTCTACTGTACATATAATTATGTAACACACATCTGAAACAAAGGCGTGTAAAAGGATTATATAAGTTCGTTTATCGCGTGTGCTTGGAGTACACGGCATGTACTCTCTATGTATAGTTTTATATATTATCTATGTAGCAAACCGGAGAAAACTTTACTGTAATATGTTGACTAATCAGCGAACATGTCTGACCAAGATGATATTCGTTTCTACAGTACGACAATGCTCTGAATCCTTAAAATGAATTAGATAGTATTTCCTAAATTGCATAAATTTTAACCATGGAATGTATTAAGTCATTCTAATAGCCGATAAAATTATATGGCAAATAATTCACACAATATTTACGAATTTCGTCACGTTTTCAATAATTTATTAATTTATAACAATCTAAGTTTGGGCATTTGATTCATAATCAACTGCAGCAGTAACTATAATAAGTTAAAATATCACATATAGTATATATTATACGAAAACCGAAGTAAATTAAATTCGAATAATAGGTAAACTTATTATTAAATATACAAAATTATCGGTGTTTCCGAGATAACGTAAATAAATGTAAAGTGTCAAGTGATTATTGTTGGTAGAGATAAACTAATCCAAGAAATAATATTATAGTCCATTTTCATGAAATATTTTTAGTAAAAACCAGTTAGGCTGACTCTGCCTATTTTATATTGTAATATGTATAATATTTAATGAAAGAAATATATATATTATATTATTATTTATTATTCATATTTCATATTTTACAGACCAGACGACCGAAAGTAAATTAGTTAACTCTAGTGAAGCCTCGATCTTTGCCATTTAATTGTTCAAGGAGTGGAAGACGTGAGAATTACGTGGTAAAAAATTAGAATTGTAAGGAGGAAATTCCCACACTTTCCATTACATTTCAAGGAGTTTCTTCGTGACATTCACTGGGTTTTCATGGAGAAGCACAATTTCTTTCGTCAATTTTCAACAAAAAAATGTTGTTCAAAATGTAACTATTACTTTTTGAGTGCTCCACATAAATATTATTATGACAAAAATGAAACAATGTAAATTTCGTATGGCGCAGTGTCCGGGAGAGACCCAAAGGTCCACAGTTTGGACGCCTATTTGGTAGAATTTATATTCGGTACCCGAAGGTTTTTGCCATACTTGGTTGGGGGGATTGTAGTAGTCGAAGCAGTTGACTGTACTTCGCAGCGGTGGTCACCCTTCCGCTGTCGATGCCTGGCTACGGTACTTAACACCTCGGTAACTTTCGTGATTGTTTCGCCGACTACACCACACATCAGCCCCTAAAATAATAATAAATAAAGTATTTGATGTAATCATTTCTTATTTTAAATTAATATTTTTTATATTATTATACTGAACACCATATTATATTATTATTATATAATAAAATTTTAAAACATTCAAAAAAATAATAATAATAACAATAAGTACTCGTTATAATATTAATAATTTAAAAGTAAGTCATGACTCATAACCATTTAAATGCTTTAATAAATTGAACAGTAATATTCAATTGTATTTATTATTACGTTTTCAATATTTTTTTTTTTTTTTTTAGGTGTTCTTCAATTTTTATTTCTGAACATGTTATCACATATTATACGTTAAAGGTAATATTAATATTATCATTGATTATAAGTACTAATTAATAATTATATTATAGTATTTATACTGTAATAAATCTATGATTTTTTGTGAATTTCTTGTGAATTTTTTGTTTTTTCTTTATGTTACACGTTGCCCGCGTCCGTCAATTGGATACTTTTGAGAAGGGTTGTTTCACCAAAATGGTCTAAGGTCTTTCGACGTTCAGCCACTTGGTTTTTACTGTATGGCTTCGTGTTGTTAATATATTGTAATAATATCTTGAAGCATAAGAATTCAAATTTACAGGTCAGCCCCTCAAGCATCCCCCAATTACAACTTATGAATCACGGGAATGTACAGTACACCTCCCCATAATCAATGTAATTATTATTCATATAAAAACTATTGATTCTGTTGCTTTTAACCAGAATTATTATATAATTAAATATTATAGGTTATAGGTTCCCTTCATTTTTTTTTATTTATTTAGTAGGTTCGAGTTAGCTCAAAGTACAGTATAAGTAAGTAAATTATACATGTAAACATTGTAAACAATATTCTAAAATTTATTTAGAAATTCAAAATTAATAATTTATAAAGTTCAAATTCAGAACGTATATAACGTTATTTTTTAACTTCTAGAACAAGTTAGGTGAACCACAAGAAGTTGGTCTATCCATTTCCCATCCTGGTAAATTGGTGTTTATAAACATTTGCAAAATATTGAAATAGATATTAAAGAATAGAGTTCTAATTCTTTGAACAAATTTCACGATAGACCCTTAAAAGTATAATTGGTATTAGTATGTTTAATACCTATATCATATTATAATACTGGATCGCGTAAACGGTCGCTGCGTCGGAATCTATTATCCGCCCATTCAATAATAACTAATATAATACTATAATATAATATATTATATTATTATTCGGCATATTATTGTTTTATCACAAAACCGAACACGTTCAAATTTATGAATCATAAATCGATATTGGTAATCTTTTGAATGAAACGAATCGATAAGATGAACTACACCGTTTAACACTCGTTAATAAATTTAATATTTTAATATAATACGGAAGAAACTATAATAAAATATACTCGTATAGTGTTCATATGCGTGATAATATAATAATATTTTATTTAATCCTTATATTTTACAGTGGATCAGAAATTGGTGTTACGAAAATATAACTACAGAGTCGCATGTTTTTGTCATTATTGACTATCGTAGATTTTCTGAAAGACGATCAATATGCGCATAATATTATTATAAATATATAATATATTATGATAATTAGACATTAATTTCGATGACAATAACTAGAAAATATATTTCATGATATGCTTAAAAATGTGAAAGATAATAAAAATATATAACCACATTTAATTTAAAAATATAATATCATTATTCATTAGTTCATTACCTATTACCATAATGTTGTGTTAGACTGTTAGGTTACTACTTACCATATTCCATATTATTATAATATACCTAATTAATCATTATTAAATTATTTATCGTTTTTATTTTAATTTTTTCATTACACTATGAATTCTATAAACTTCAACATATATTATATTAAAAGCAATTTTATGCATACGTTAACTTCTTCTCATTTATAACTAAAATCCGGTCTAAACTCGTATTACTTTGCAAAATGTAATTATATTAATAAAAACAAATTGTGTATTTACCATAAATTAATTTAATTATAATCATATTAGGATAATAAAATCACAGATAATAATTATAAAGTTTTATCATTTTTTTTTTTTTTATTCTCAAAATTATCTATAGAGAGCAACTGTACCCTTCTCTTCCTTTTTTTGGGACGCTCTGATACGAATCATTTAATAATGCCTCTTATATACTCTCAACAACATTAAATTGTAAAATTTCCAAAATTAAAACTTATTTTCTAACTAAATTTATAAGTTATACAGTAGTAGGTACACTGTAACTTTTGATTTATATTTTTAACAGTTCAATTAACATTAGATAATATATATATATATATATAAGGCATAGATAGAAGGTTGACTTATCCAACAAAACTCAATAAAAAATTCTAATTTCATTATATTTTGTACTGTATTTCTCAAATAAAATAATAGCATTTATACCAGCAACGTCTAATTATTAAAATATTCCTAGTCAATGAATGTATAAAAATGAAGGGTCAAATTCTAGGAGTCTTATATAATATTATATTAATTATACATTATATAGATATGATATTTTTGTTAATTTACGTATAAAATACTTTGATGTTAAATTCTGATAAAAATTCGAAAAAGTGGTCCATCAACAGACTTGGATACAGCGTTTGGATACGGATGCTGGCGATTTATCTCAATTTAGAATAATCCGAAAACATATTTTCCATGCCGGTTAACCGCCGGAGATCGATCAATCATCCGAAGGCTTTTGTGTCGGAAGTATAATATTTTACACGTGCGCATATACATTATATTGTATTTTACGGCAATGTTATTAAGAAATTGCCGGGGCAAACGCGTGTGTGGTATTATAGTATACCACTGTTACCGCGTCGTCGTCATTCTCATCGTCGTTCCATCAAGCGCTCCCGTTATCGTGCATGTATATATATATATATATATATTATATTCAACCCTCGATCAACTCATGCAATTACGTTTATAAAACGCGATCAAAAATAATATATAATATTTACTAATATTCCTCAGGGTGATGGTGCGTATTGTGTTATTATATGAAATGTGAACGATAAGGGAGATATAAGATGATGCCTATACCTATCGATTGGTTATATATTTTACTCTTATATTAATGATTTACGAAGAGTAAAATTTTTTGTCATCAATAATGTGACTTCATTAAAATCTGTTTTACAATAATTACGTCAAAAAAACGTATAGAATACCGTAGACGTATCGTCACGTATAATATCAAGATAATATGAAATACCAAAGTATTTTACTTCCGGTATGGTGGATTCTGGGAGATAGCTCAGAAGTATATTGCACATATTCTCCAGTTGAAAGACCACAGAAAAATTGTCTCTATTAATTATAAGTTATAATAATACTTCAAAATCATTTAATTAAATAAATTTTTGCAGATACTTAAATTTAAATTATTGTGATTTTTTACTAAATATGATTTTTATTTATATTTCACAGGTATTAATTAAAAATATAACTATTTTTCAAAAATATAAATCATATTCTCCTGTCAAAATTTCTGATATTCCTGCTGATTACTTGCTTGGAAAAAAAATATCCATATATGTATGCATTATTTTAAAATAGGTAGGTATATAGAAATCCCAACCGAATTCTATTTATATTGAAACGGCTAAAAATATCGTAAAATATGTTTTATAAACAAATTTACGAGAAAAAAATGAAATGTTTAATGGCCGATATTTATATTATGTTACATTCTGACATATTCAATTTTGTATATTTGATAAAATAATAATTATAGTACGATTTTGCGGAATAGACGTGTTTAAAAAATATTTATTTCACCCTTCGCAAATAACGTATAACTTCTACTGTAAACTGGTCAGTTGTTTTTCTTCTTTTGACATGAGCCGATCATTACGTCAAAATCGATAAATAATAATAATAAAATAAGCTTATAACAATATATTATTGACTATTGTTGACGGTCACCCTTTAAATTTTTCCCGTGACGTGTGCACATAATCGGAGTTAGTCGTATAGCGACGATGTCATTTAGCCACGCAGGATAATATTATACACCTAGTACAGATTCATTATACTATTATAGTATAGTGCTTATAGTTTGACATTGACATAATACGTATGCCATTTATGTTGTATTCTTGAAAATTCGAAAAATATCCGTTAAAATTTTAAAAAATCACCAGTGCCGATCACAATAATTCGTTAACGATATTTTATTATTTTAATTACATAAATATAATATTTTTATAATAATCGAAGTCTTATCTCTTTTATTTCAAAACAACGAACAACCATAAATGAAAATTCACGTTCTTCCCAGTTTTAGAAATAAAGAATACTCACTATTAACCCAATTATTTTATGCCCACATTTACAAGTTTTTAACGTGTTAATTTTTGGTTTTTTAAAGTCATATTTTACATTTATAATGTTCATAATTGAAAAATTCAGTAAAATATTGTTATTTTATCAACAAATAGCGCACAATAACTTTAAATAACTTCATAATATTATATTATTATTTACCTAACAAGAATATCAATATTTTAAATGTAATTTTTATAATTTCGGATTGCTTGAACTTGAATTCTCTTTTTACTTCTAAAACCATATATTATAATAATATCACTTTAATAACGGTTATAAAATAATATATTATTTTTTTTATTTTTTAATTTGTGGTAAAAATGTTGGGTCGAGAATCGGGATACAAAATAATATAATAATATACTCGTATAATCGGACATATTTTGTTTTTGGTTTATTATTACCTAAGTACATAACATTAAAAAAAGTTAATAAACGGTTTATTGTAAATTGTATCCGAAATGATTGGACGTGATTATTATGATATTACTGCAGGGTGCAATTGGATAGTTTTAAACAGATCTTTATATAGAAAAAAACAAAAATGAAAATGAATAGAAAAAGATGAATTGTATAGAAATAATATTATATCGTGTAAGTTTATATACGGTGTACCTGTACCTATATTATTATATTCAAATAAATTATTTAATCGAAAAATGATAAATAAGCCGAAACGTGTTAATACCTTTAACGTTATATTATTATACTTATATATCACTCGTATTTCGCTTGCTCATCTTAAATCTCTTTTAATCATATGCAGAGGCTAGACGGATATTATAATATTGTATGAAATAAAATAAAAATATATATGAAGAGCAGATATTATAGAGGAAATCCCATTAAGTGTTATGGTAATAATATATGAAGGGTTAAAATCATAAATATAAAAGGGTCGAGGGGTAAGGACGAACTATTATATAATATATTATGGATAGGTCTACAAAAGAGAAAAGTGACAATGACGTATGTGATTTCATAGATGTATGCGGAGTGCCATACGCTAATGGGATATAATATTATATAAAAATACGTAGACTATTTCGAACGGTTTGGCATATTGTTATGATATGAGGGGTGGTTGATAATCGGAAATAATAATTCTCGATATTATATTATAATATTATTTATTCCTTTATTATAATATTTAATAAGAACGCCTGTCTTTGAAATTAATAAAACATTATATCTAATATAATAAAATATTTATATAATACTATTATATTATTATATTTATTATAGCGAAGCGTTGGCCACCATGTCCATCACATTGCGGTGTAGAAATTCTTCCGGGGGGGGGGGGGAATCAAAATTATCGTTTATGAATAAATTTTTATTTCTTTAAATGTCGCATATAATATTTTTCCGTAATTCATAAGTGTATAAAAATAATATACTCGTATACATACAATCGAATACTAATTTTAATTTTTATAACAATATCTTACTTGAAATAAATTGCAAAATTTAATTTTTATCATTTGACGATTTAAATATAAAAACCATCATGACGTTATTGTAATGGTATTATCGAATACCTACAATTACAATATATTTAAATGCGTAAATAAGCATTTTTCTTAATATATTTACAAATCGCATTAATAAATCCGCAAGAATATTATTGTATATGTGCGCAATAAAGAAACATTCAATAACTAAGTAGAAAATTAAGTACATCATTATTTTCCATTTGATATCTAATAATTATCTTTTACATTGTAAGCAGTAAATACACTTTATAATACTTGTAAATCTCGATATAAATAAACTGTGTTCCACCTACTCTATCGTAATACAACCATTTTAAGGTATATTTTATAAAGTATTATTTTATGTCTATAATAATTTATACAAGTACTTATAAATATTACTTATAAATACACGTTTCAAACAAACCGTTATTTAACTGGAATGTATTTTTTTTTTTTTTTATAAAAATTAGGTTAAAAAAATATTAACACCTAATAAATTAAACATTTCCTTCTCGTCTACAATAAATCTTTAAAGCTATGAAATGTGTTACATTTTGGCACAAAATTGTCTTATTATTTAAATCCACATAGCCAATTATGATTTCACACTCAATTCTAAAAAAAATTCACATATGCATTTTATATTTTAATGAAAGAAGAATTTCTTTGGTCGTGAACTATTCTGACTCATAGCCAGATCAAGGTACATAATATATATATACACATATATATATATATATTAGTACTCGAAATAGAAATTCTTATTAATTTCATAAAATCTGTTTTTAAAATTAACTTTCATATAATTGACATATTATACTATATTTCAGAAATTAAAATTACAATTATTATATAGTCTAAAATAAAAAATAAATTTTCATTAATATATCTGTAATCAATAATCATCTATAATATATAATACGTTTTACGTAAATGTATAAGTATAATAATATTAATAAATAATACTTATTATAATAATTTGTAAAATTAATTAAGTACGTATACCTATATTATAATTATTGATATTACCTATAATATACTCTATTATTTCAATATTTGAAATACATATTTGGTAATAAAGGATAGTATATCATAATGGTCATTGGTCATATCAAACGTTAGTCCAGTACTTCATTCTTAAATGTTTGAATTTCCATAATACGTAGGCATTAAATTGTAATATATATATATATATATATATATATATATATATAACGTTTAGGAGTTAGGACGTACAAAATTGAAATAATTTAGTTTAACACAAGCAGACGTTTAAAATTAATCGTATACTTTCAAAATAATTTTATGCGTAGGTAGTGTACATTTTTGAATTTATATTATTATCTTACCACCATAAGAGTTGGGTAGATATATTAAATACTTTGCTAACCACAACATATTATCATAATATTTTAATATACTATATCAGTGCTCGACATATTTTTATAAACAATGTTTTATCAAAATAATTTATTTACCTTTATTATTTCATTTCGCATTTATACTTACGTATATTATTTTTATTTCGTGCAAAATTTGAGTCATTATTATATATTATAATAATATTATATGTTATCAACTGAAAACACTAAATATCAATTTTGAGTAGTACTATAATATTTGTAAAATATACATATTATGAACGAATACTACGAGTATATACTGACGTAAAGGGTTAATATTTTTGATTATGAATTAAATTGTCTATAGTCTACGATATCATTTGGAAAACGATAAATAAATCACTATGACCAAAATGTTTATGTAAATAATGCGTTATTATAAGTTCCAAGATATAATGCATTTAAAATTGTGTAATTTAATTCATGCATAAATATTCGCATTTATCACTGTTTTTTTCAGTTTCCAGACCATTTATAGGTGCACGTTTACAAATTATTAAAAGATTTTCATTGTGAAACGTTACAAAACTAATCCGTCACTGTTAAATCAATATTTTATTATTAAATATAATATTCATTTAGGGCATTAAAATCAGCTATCACTTTCCAAACAAGACATTGTTCATCGGGTGCCTTTACAATATACATAATAATATATTATTTTGGATTCGATTCGTAAATATACTATCCGATGAAAATCATTTCGTCGTAGTCGTCATTTATTTACGAATTCACACGAAGCCTTATTATACATTATTAGTTGTTATTATAATATCGTCGTGAACGAGTCTCTGCGGTCGAAGAAGGGTTGAGATTTATATCGACGGGGAGATGTTATGAATTTATGATTTAGGTACAAATATTATTAACTCGGGTACACACTACACACAAACTCGCGTCGTTAAATTATCGAATACTATAAATAAATAATATTATTATATTTCGCGTGTACTCACACTGCTGACATAATATTATTATATTATATTATTATGTACGTATACGTAACGCAAACAAGAACACGTCGGTCGTTTTCACCCCCCATCCCGTCAGTGGGAGAGGATTTTCCTGGAATCCGCACTATACGCAGCATCCGCCGCCGTCCATACAATACGCGTATTATAGCCCGCGGAAGGCTCTCCTCTTATATAGTTATATTATTATATTATTATACGTATACGTACATATACACCTAATATATTATTATATTATTATTTTATACGGGATCTAATTACGGTTGTTTGCTTTTTGGTCTCTCACCGTCACGGAAGGAGGTTGGTGGAGGGTCTTCGCCGTCCACCACCGCCGCGCGTTTATCCCTCGGGATCGGACTCCCGGTATTCTGCGGGTCCCCGTCCAAGCCCAGCCGCGGTCGAATCCGTTATCCAGCAGCGGCTATTATATTATTATTATATTTAGTTATATTATATACCTATATATACGTATATATTATATTTATAGCTACATATATATACGAGTATATATATATATGTGTGTGTGTGTGTGTGTATAGCTTAATTTGGGTCCCGCAGCGTGTTGTTATATACGAGCCAAAGTATTTTTCGTCAAGTCTTTCCGGCCGGATACGCACGCGCGCAGGACGATCGTTTTATCTCATTATATCGCGTGCTATACAAAACTCGCGCGTTTTCTCGGCTATAATATATAGTCGATTAATAATTATTATTATTTTTACATCTATATAAAATATTATAATATTATATTAATTAGTCTTCTACTTTTTATTTTATTTTTTTTGTTTTTTTTTTTTGTGCACAACTCAAAATAAATTTATATAATTTATATTATAGGTACAGGGGGAAAATATTCGTTTTGTAATAATAATTTACCGACTAAGAAAAATCGTACTATATAAACTAAATTATAAGTAGGTACTCGTATTATATACTTAAACCAATTACACGCCCTGCGATTATGGTGAAATGTACGATATAAAACGTATAATTTTATTTATTTATTTTTTTTTTTTTATCTATTTATAAAAGGACCTTATCAATAATATATAATACATATTATTAAAACAATTGTTACGTTTAACCCCAGCAATTACTATTGGTCGTAATCGTTGTATTAAAAGACGAAAATATCTTTACCTAGTTTCGACCCTTAAATAATCAAAAAAATAAATAGATATACAGTGTATAAATTATTTATTTGGAAAAATGTATAATAATAGAACCTTCGTCCATTTGAATTCGTCGAAATCATAAAACAAACTGTCAGATTAATTTCCCCATAAATATTTATGCCTACCACAAATCAAATAGGAACATTGAAATAATTGAAAAAAATAAATTTTTACCATTTAAGATGTATATCGATTTCCGGATTGCATATCTAAATTTTGAATGTAATGCCGAAGACAGAATACGGATTGACACTACGAATCGAAGAAGCGGGAACGAAACACAAACCAATGCATATTATTTATTATTTATATTTATATCTATTTATTTTATGTTAGTAATATTAATGGAATCTATTTTACTAAGAACTTAATCATAATATTAACAACTTCTCGTGACGGGAAGGGGGGCTTAGATCACGTAGATAAAAAAAAAATACATATGATAAGATAATACATAAGATAATGAATAATATATTTAATAGCACGTAATATATGCGTATATTCAATCTCATAAGTAATAACTGATATTATAATATACTACCTATTAACCTGTATTATATAACAGTAACTTAATCTAACGAGTGATGATCATAAAAATAATATATATGACCTGGTGACTTGAAATTATCGATGTCAATATATTTTTGATCGTAAATTTTCTGTTGACATACCTGTACAGACGTACAGGGTACAGTGTACATATTGCATCACGAAAATCGCGCTCACCGTTTGATAAAAAAAATGGCGCGCCAACACGACAAACGAACAACGGCGGAAAACGCACAAAGACGCCGTACAAAATAAAAAGTCCCACACTGGATGAATTGAAATAAATACGAGTACCAGTACGAAAAAAATAAAAAATAAAATACTTAAAACACTAAAACGAACGCTACACGTAATAATTACGTATTAATTATTAATAGGTATGATAATTTTTTTATCAGCAACAATGACGACGCCACATAATTGAGTTTAACTATTTAAAAGTATACGCGTACGTTTGTTTGTGTAAAAAATAACGACCGCAGACGGTGATGATGGCGACCAAAAACATTATGGATAGTCGCGGCGGCAAAGCAAATAATAATTGCAACACGATTTAAAATCTTATACCGTGCGCGGTAACGACAGCGGTTAAAGTAACCGTAGATAGTCGTGGCGCGGCCAATAAAACATACATGGATGAGCGTACTGATACCGAACATCATTATCTAGCATACCACTTACCACAACGGACGTAACCATTCTCCTCAAACAATTTACCGCGAAAGTTATGATCAATAAAAAAGATAATTTTTTTTTTTTTTTTTAACAAAATCGGCTCGGATAATAACGAAATACGCGTCTGTGCGGCGATAGAGACGGGAAAATGATTACGAATCGCCCGACTGAATTTATTTGTAACGTAATATTGTATATTATTACAATTTATAATAAGTACTATATATTTCAGAATTCCAGCAAGAAAATTGACTCACACTGAGTATAATTTGATACTAAAATATGTGCGATAAAGATTTGAAAATCGGTTCAACAAAAGACTTGGATTGGCATCCGGACAAGGGTGTTGGCGAAATATCTCAATTTAAAATAATCCGAAAACATATTTTCCGTGCCAGTTAACTGCCGTAAAAAATGTTCATATGTTTTCAATGTAATATCATCATAAGAAACAAGAATTTTCAAGTGTACATTTTATATAGAATGCAAATTTAATACCGGTGTATTGATACAAAAATAATTGGTATAAAGACGAAATTAAGAAGTAGGTACAATAATCATTATAATATTTTATAGTAATTATAAATTGACGTAAAATATGTTTTTAATTTTTAACAAACAAACCCAGACAAAAACGTATGCGAATTCGATAAAATAAATTTAAGGTTTTATCGAGGTCAAATATCACTCATACATTCATACAAATATAAAAAGTACCCCTCTAAAAATATTCGTTTATAGCAAATTTCGAAGAATAACATTACATTTTACGTACCTACTTACTTATTGCGTTTAGAAAAAAAAAAAGATTTATTTGAACAAAATACATTTTGTTCGATTACGGTATTTACCCATCAAACAAAAATATAGACAGTTTTATGTTTATGTATTTTGCAATTTATTTTGTTAGTGTTTTTTATTTATTTAGAATATATCCAAAGTGCTTCAAAATTATAAAAAAAAATCAATTATTCTAAACGTAGTACCTGTAACAATGTGCATAAAGGTAGTAAATAAATGACGTATTGTGTATATAACATCGTAATATTTTAATGAATAGAAAATATTTGCGTATAAGAGTGTCACTCTTATCAAATGAATTTAACTAAATATTTTTTTTTAACGCATCGTGATTTATGATAAAATTTGAATTAAAAAAAAATGTATGTAGATAAGTAAACATAAACAGTATAAATTGTTACCTATAAAAAAAATGTCTCATAACTATCAATACCTATTATTATATTATTAATATCAAAGTTTTATTATACACTGTGTCATTTGTCATATTTCATATTCCCCCCCCCCCACAAGTCTTTTACTTTTTTTAAGGGTAGCATTTTCATTTAACACTGTTTACCCATTGGTAATTATAAAAGTATAAAATAAAAACGTGTAAACCTTTTGTACTTAAAACAAATTAGATGATAAATTAACTGTTTATTAAATATTATTTTACTTTTACATTTACCCGTTATTGCGTTGTTTGTAATAATATCGTTGAATAAATAACAATTTCATAATAAAGACTGAGTTAAAGAGAAATATCCGTTCGAATAATTAAGTAGACGGACACGTATAATTGGATAACAACAGAAAAAATTTAAATATTATAATATGATATATTATTATATAAATTAAATATTAACGTGATCTCTTCCATACATAAAAAAATATTATTATGATCGTTGTGGAATATTAAAATAATAAAATGATAAATATCATTTTGCATAGATGTTTAATATTATATATTGCAATAATTACGATAAATTGTAATGTGTACAATATATTATTATGATATATTATATTATAAATTTATAACTTATTTCTAATCGTGTGATGACAATTAAAATATAATATTTCAAAATATATTTCTATTCAAGAATATTCTTATAATACGTGATAATAATTATTCGAAATACAATTCACGTTATACATTTATAAGTAAGTTATATCACTTATATCAAATGATCGAAAAAAGATATCGATCGATATTGGTTATCATTAATAATTTAATATTTTCAATTGTCAAAATGACGTATAGACTTAAACAACGTTAGAATTCAATAATTAATGTAATAATTAATTATACAAAATAAACTATGTACCTAATTATTTTAAACAAAACAACTGGTAATTAACTCATATCCGCATACACAAGATTAAACGTTTTCGTATAACCAAGAAGAAGAAAAAATGATTAATTATTTGTTTAATATTTTTGTATGTACCTATTCAAAATACATTCCATCGACTTCTTGGCCCACGCACAACCTGTCTTCGTCAGTGAGTTCCTTATGACATATGCGTTTTACATTATAATAATCCACCTGTTTTTTTTTTTTTACGCGCATTGAACTTGCCATTAAAACATTTTCAATATTATATTTAATATGAATAATATGTACAAGATGAAATATTATATATAGGCAATAATTGCTTGCTCAGAAAAGTATAATGTTATATTTTTATTACTCGGAATAATTATTCCGACCAAAAGCCATAACGTAGTACTCTAGTAGATAGATAATTTTATCTATTCATATTTTATCATTTTTTTTTTTTTCATAATTTTATCTATTTATATTTTCATTTTTTAATTACGACTGTTTATTGTTTAGTTAACACTAAACTAGGAGAAGTTAACAATATAATAATATAATATTATTGTAATACGAGAAAATCAGTTTTAATATTTTGTCTCTGCGACGATAAATCCTTAATAATATCATTATTATTGTTATTTTAGAACATTCTAATTGTAACTTTTACCGTCAGAACTTTAGCAATAAAATTCAAATTATAAATTCATTAAAATAATTTATTAGTTGTTATAAGACGTAATGAATATTTTTTTGGTCGTTTAATTTCTCCTTCATTTGCATTAAATTCCAATTGAATATAATACACACACACACACCGAATTCCCTTCTTTAAAAATATAACAACATTCATGCAAAAATGCAATAAAAAGTATTCTTTTCAATTTCCACGACCGTCGGTTTTTTAATCAAAATTATTTATAGCCACAAATAGCCATCAAGATCGTCGGCATGCTATATTTGTATTATCATAAACATTTTCGTTCAGTTTGGACTCGGACCTTAAATTATACAATAATACGTTGTCGACGCGAATACTCAGGTAATATCAGTATTCCATAAATATATAAAACGCTTTGAATTTATAATAATGTACGTAGAATCGAACGATATAATATTCGAATTTAGAGAAGAACGTTCAATTTTATATTCAAATTCCACATTTCGTGATCCAGTCTAAACTTAATGTCGTTTTACGTATCTTTTTTTAAAAAAAAAAAAAAACGGTAACTTATGGAATTTTTCAAACGTATTTCGTAGTAAGATAAAAAATATGTTTTTTTTCATACACATTATTCGCTCTAGATTACTTTTTAAGGTAATGGAGTAAAAAAAAAATTATAATATAATATACTCGTATATTATATATATAAATAAATGGCTGTTGCGCTTTATAACTGACTTTTTCAGTTACAAGAAAACCTATTATATGTTCGTAAACTTTATTTTTAAAGTCTCGTCGATCAGAAGTTGAACAACCCGCGCGAGGTTCAATCGTTCAGAATGCAAACAGTGATATTGTTTCAACTTTCAAGTGCAGTAGAGTTGTCCACAGTTGTAGTACATTTATTATATAGTGTGTGGAATGAGTAAAATTTTTACAATCATATAAAAATAATATATACAATTTGGTGAAAAATTATAGATTATAATTTCCGTACCTACTGTATATTAAACACACATCATAAATGAGAAACGTGCGTGTAGCGTGTTGATGAAAAATTCGAAGAATTAAATAGATATCTAACACGATCAACTCTAACAGAATAATTATTTATATATGAAATTTTATTATAAAATAAGATGATAGGTTATTAAGTTACCTGGCACACTAACTTTATAAATTATACCTACTTTTATATTGCTTTATTAATCAAATCTGATTATCTTGTAGATAATATCAATCATTAACCTATAACTAAATCTAAACTAACCTGTACTTAGATATTTTAACTTACCATTATTTTAATAAAAAAAATATACGAGTAAAATAAAATAGGTTGGATAACTTATTGACATATCAAACTTAATAGTTACCTTTGATCCATTAATCGATATTTACCGCTCTATATGGATGAATGGCAATTATTAATCAATAACCTAACCATGCCTTTCATTTTTTTTTGTGGTTAAATCGAAAACCGAAGGGAATTCTGGTTATATACCTAAACTATACCTAACCCGTAACCGTATAATATTCGTATTTTGTTTTTATATAATAATACAGTATTTTTTTTTTTGTATCTTAAACTGTATTATATTCATATATTAATCATAATATATTGATAATAAAAATAATAACATACATACGGTATATAAGAATGAATTTGAAGAACAATAATATATTATAAAAATAATTGTTTAATATAATATTTAACGGCTAAACGGTATTGGCAAACGGGCGTTTAGCAATGTGGTTGATAACGAATCGATTTTAATCAAAATTAATTATTTAAATACCGGTTACTATAATATCATAATATTATAGACTTACAGCAAAGTATTTAAAACTTATACGCCAATAATTTGTATTGATATATGCACACGAGTCTGTCGTTCGATTATAAGGCTTTTTGTGTTCCCCGTTAATTAAAATTACGTAGGTACGAATAATAATAATATTATTATCGTATATTAATCTTTTAAGAGTTGAGATCGCCATCGGAGTACTTATATCGTACGCGTATTGAACGTTGACGACTGTTCGAGACAATATTATTTATACACGTTTATTGTTATCATAATATTAATAATTTTACGTCTGAGTGAAAAAAATTCCAAGTGTTATCAATTATAAAAATAATCAGTCGACGGTGACGTTTGAATGTGAAACGCGTATTACGTATAATAATTTAGTGATAATATAATAATATTATGTAGAATATATTTTTTATTTAATATTGTTTAATTAATTATTCTTGTCCTAGGGTGTCGTGTTTCATCAACGACGAAATCGATATAATTCCGTCGTTCACGAGTCTATATACTCGTAGAAATATTTCTCTTTTATTTTGCGACCACGTCGTTTTGATGATAATAACAAACGGTCCCTTTGATGATTTTACACTATAATAATATAATTATGATATAAATTTTATAATTGCCTCGTCTCGCGGAAACTGCGACAACGACACGACGATATCGTTATTATCGTTGTGTCGGCGCGCGTATTATTATTATATCGTTTTTAATCGTCGGTAAATCCTCCTTATTTATTCTGTTCTTCCCCGACCGCCCGTCGTTGACTTTAGAGAGATAATTGCCGGTGGATTTGTTCCAAAAAAACGACTAACGGCTGTGTGTGTGTACGAGGAAAAAAAACATTTCCAAAACTACTAAAAAAAAAAAAAAAACACAAGACGAACGTGTCAAACGGATCGCTTGAATTTATTTTTAGAACCCGTTCGATCCCGTTTTTTCTTTTTCTACCGACCCCCTCCGACCAGTGAATAGGTAGGTACCGTTCGGCGGCGCTTCTTCCTCCGGTACGCTTTAGCTATATAGGTGACAACCGCGACGGCGGAGGTGATTATAAATAATAATAATTTTTCCCTCCTCCCCTTCACCATATATAAGACCGTAGGTAATATTTCAGACTCGTCATAACACCGCCACCGCGGTTATGGTCATGCCGACTGATTTACGGCGACAAACCATAATTCACGTAACAAATAGACGAGAGTCGCGTATATTATATGTATACAATATTATAATAAAATTATATATAGGTACATATTCGGATTTTTTAATATATTATACGAACTCTTTGAGATACGCGTTTCTCGCGACAGCTTATTATAGGAGGTACCTACCGTATACAAAAGTATTATAATTTATTATTAATATTAATATTTTCATATAATATTATATTTTATACATTGTATTTCGTTGTATAAATCGGAAAAATGTAATATACGAGTGTAATATGCTACAACTTACAACACAATAATAGAAATCAAAAGTATAATTTTTAACTGTAAAAATTATTATTGTAAATCATAACTAGAATTGATTATATCGGTGACTATAGTGAGTTAAAATGAACGAAAAATAAAAAAAAATTTTTTTATTATTTCATATTTTTTTTCTTGTGTATATTGTGTCCCTAATAAGTAAATTATTATTATTATAATCTTTAGTAAATGCTCGTTTGACTTGTCAGTAGCACTGTACATTTTAATGTTAGTTTAAAAATAATCGTAGTTACAGACTATTTTGTCTATAAACTATAGTTATAACACGATAAGTGTAAAAAAACGCACCAAAAATTACAATGTTATGATACATAATAGCTTAAGTACATATTTCATTTAGAAAGCAAGAATTAAGAAATATATAAAAAAAGTTGTTCCTACGCTCCGCGCGACAAAATTAATATGAGTAATAATATTGTCACAGCGTCATAACGATTTCATATTTTTAATTGTCCACATTAATTACGCTAGAATTTTAATTTCGAATATTATACTTTCAGTTTTTTCTATTAAAACGAAACACACTATCGCATTCGTTAATATACCGTCGGGAGTGACAACTTTAAAGATTTATTGAGTGTAATCATTACAAGAACAAGAGAAAAACATTTAAATCTCGAAAAGAAACAGGACATTAATAACGAACGTAATTATAATATTATTTAAAAGTGATTGTATTTGTATTTTGTAATTATAAACATGTTATACCAATTATATTTGAAAAAATAAATCAATTTTCAACTCCTCGTTTTATTCAAGTACCTATATATTATAATTTTTTTTTTTTTTTTTTTTTTTTTTTGTTATTATTAATAACACGAGATTGTAATATTTAATTACATGTTTTTAAATATTAATATATACCTATTATAACGTAGGCGAAGTTAATCGTTAAACGATATCACGTTTATTATAGACTTAGAGTATTAGGTTATAACTTCAAACCAAAACGTTTATAATCGTCCCGAATTCATATTGAGGATAATTACTTGGCCAATTAATTAAATAGATAATTTTAAATTTGTATAATTATTAAATAATCGTTTATATAATATAATATGGTCATCAAATCTTTTAAAAATACAATTATGTTATTACATAATAATATAAGAAATCATATTTTATTTCTTGGTAAACACAATTAAATAATAATATTTTATACCATTCGTTCTATAACTTATAAATTTATAACATTGCATTAATGACCAAATTATACGTTTATATATTGACTTAACCATCACTTATCAATTACAAATATAATGCTTTGTTAAACATTACAAGTTAAAAAAAAAAAAAAAAAAAATTAGGATGTACTTAATTATTGAATAAAATACTATTTAAATTATTTATTTTGTGAGCACAAAAAACACGCAAATTATAATATTACATTCGTCTACTCGTATTAAAAATAATCAACTGTAATTAATTATTTGTTCAACGCAATAATATTATAGTAAATTATATTATTATCCAGATAAAATTAAACTTCGTTAAAATTATCATTATAATATTTAATAGGTGATCTGTATCGTTAAATTTATAAATTATTCAATCCGTCGTTCAACAATATCGTTCATTAATAATAAGATAGGAGGTACCTATAGTTTACTTGAAAACAAATTGTTTGGTTTAAAAATATCCCGGGGAATGTTTTAGGGTCTAATATATGTTTAATCCGTTATAGTACACTGCGGAAACTTTCGGGTGTTATGAACAAACACGCGAGTCACTAGACCAGAAGATGACCATACGAAGAATGTAGTATGTATTATTATATACAGGGACTAAAACTTTTGTTAACTGTAAAACTTTTGAAATTAAAAAACAAAAATAAAAAAATGAAAACTTTTTAATTACAAAATTAGTCGAATAAAAACGCTGACGAACAATTATAAAACGTCCAATCTCAACGTAAGATTTTAAAAGCTACTTTGTATTCATATTTTATTCATACATTCATATATTCATATATTGTATATAAATATATGCCAGTATACATATATACATAGATATATGTTTTTTTTTTTATAACATTCCTAATACGATTTATTTATTGAAGGTAATTTTTAGCATTATATCGACCCTCACGTCGTTCTTCATGACAATAAGAAAACATGACTCAGTATCAGGGAGTCTCTGTTTAAAAAAAGAGGATTACGTATCGACCCCAAAGCTTCCTAAGGTATTTAGCCATTCACGAGGGTAAAACGACCAGTTTTTTTTTTTCGTTTACTATACACACTATATGCACCCTACATGCATATACATATATATATAATATTATATATATACACACACACGAGCGTGGGCTGAGCCAACGGATATTTTAATCATAAAAGCGTCTGCCAGCTGCGACTTGTTCGTATATCCCGTAATCCTATGTACTGCTGTATGTCTGACGTCATATTTGCCCGAACGAATTTTTCCTTCATTCAGACCATATACAGCTAGGTATTTCCTTTTTTTTTTCAAAATAATAATAAAACAAAAGTAAAAAAAAAAAAAAGAATGAAATACGGTTTTTTTAAGAATTTTTTTTATTATTTAAATGTAAATCCAACGTGCGACCCTATTCCGGCAGCGTGTATAATATAAACGGGTGGTTTCCGATTTGACGTTTCAATGGTGGAAATATTTTTGCGGTAACGTGAGATCGTTATTAGATATAATATTTTATGTACAATATTATTATTAATAATAACAATAATATAATAATAATAATGAAAATGAAAGAGGGACGTGTACGTGTTTATTTATGAAAGGCGTATAATATGTTTATCATAATAAATGAACGCGGTTTGATGATGATTTTTTTTATGATTTTTTCGAACAAATTACTCAGAGTACCCTCTGCCGCATGTATGCGATATAGGATATTCTGATTTCAATGTAGCCGACGGTTAAAAATAATATATAATATAATATATTATATTATCGCACCAGTATATATAAATACATTAATCTCCATTTAGTCCCTTTCGATGAGTTGGATTGAGGTATCCTTCGTCATTGGTGCACAATAGACGGTATTCGGGGAACGAAAAAAAAAAAAAGAGTTTCTCTCATAAAGTCCCCGCTCGTGGGTCACATAATATGGTTTACAATGACTGTGCAAATTTTTTAAATAATATTTTTTCCCCGTACCGGAATCGATAATTTGTATTTGACGTCAGAGGACGCGCCCCGTACACCCTGGGATAGAGATTAGTAACAGCCGTGTATATTATATTGGATCCAGAAGTCGAAATAATATTCCGAATGCGCAAGAGCAGGTGAATGGCACGAACGGACTCGGATCCCCCCTAAGCTATTAGGTAAAAAAAAAAAATATATATAAAATAATATATGAAAGGCACAAAGAAATCGGTACGAAATAAAAAAAAAATATATATATATATATAATATTATTATTTACGTACAGTCTATGCCTCGCACACGGACAGAATCGGTTTATTATTGTTGATGGGACCCTTTTTTCTCAAAACGTCTATTGTGTACGCCAATATCACAGACGAATCAAAAGAATGGGAAGTGCTGGAGGCAGCATGAAAAAAGTCAACCAAGAATAATATCTTCTGGAATTGTGACGCGGAAAAAATAAAGGTGAACGCTATATATAAGACATATTATTATAATATATAGGTACGAATACGGATAAACATTATAATGTGCAATATATATTATGGCAACGTGTCGCATACGTTGACGCTATATTTAGGTATACATAAAAGATATAAGACATGGAACAGAAATTAATAATGTATATGCGCAAAAAAATGTGTTTATATGAATTTGTGTGTTATAATATTATCATAAGGCAGTCGTCACGTGGAACCATTTGAAATTCGATAAGAAAATACGAAATGAAAAATAATATTATAATATATTTATGTATAGAGGTAGATATATATATTTATTATTGGTATCCGAATCGTGAAAATAGACATTATTGCAAAATAGCATAATAACGTATATCATATTTTTTTTGTGTATAATGTTCACCATTTGTTATGAGGAATAATAATATTATTCACCGACAAATATTATTTTGTGGCCGAATAATTTTCAATGGACCGTATAGTAAATTAGTAAACTTTTCAATCTGTTATCTGTATAATGTCAAATAGCATTGTCAAAAATAATCTTAACTTTTAAAAAAAATCAAATTTTATATAAATATAATATCAATAACCTAATACTAATAAAAAAAAATAAATAATCGTTAAATATTATAAACTATACTTCTGTTGTTTTAGAAAACGTTATGCGTTTGTAGTTCATTACAAGATGTGAACTCCATGGAAATTATTTACCGACGTTCAAATTATTTATGTTGTTATCCAAATTATAAAAAAAAAAATTTAATATAGAATTAATAGTGAATAATTATTTTTTAAATTAATAGTAAATTATTTACTATAAAGTATAAACTAGCATTATTTGATTATAACCAATAATGGTTATTGGTATAACCACAAGTCCGTAAACAAATTATTTTTGTTACACGTGTAATATAAATTAAAGTGAAAAATGTACACTTGGAAGTTTTTGTTTCTTATGATGATATTATATCGAAAACATAATATGAATATTTTTTACTGCGGTTAACCGTCACAGAAAATATTATGTTTTCGGATTATTTTAAATTGAGATTACTATATCGCCAACTTGTCCGGATGCCATATATCTAAGTCCTTTGATGAACCAATTTTCAAATCTTTATCTTACATATTTTAGTATCAAATTATATTCAGTGTGAATCAATTTTCTTACTGTGATTCTGAAATATAGTACTTATTATAAATTATAATAATATAATATTATGTTACAACTTACAAAAACATTCAGTCGTGCGATTATTGTAATCAATTTTCTGTCTCGCGTTAATATAAATACACGTGTATTATTATTATTAAAAACATAATATTTTCTTTAAATAAATCGTAATAAAAATGACATTATGACATATGAATGAAACTTTGACCATACATTTTTACTATTAAATGAAAAGTAAAATTAAATTCTTACAAGGATACAAAGTGTCTCACCAAGTTTGTACCAGCCAGTAACTTTTGATCTATGGAATATTTTTAAAATAATATTTTTTCAACTTATTTATGTATATACAAGCACATTTTTCTTTATTATATTAATTTTTTTCGAGTGCTTAAAATAAAAATAATAATACAATATTTGTTTTATATTTATTTAAATTCTAAGATAGCCAATTAATAATAATAATAATAATAATAATAATAATAATAGATTATATTTTTCAAAAGTTTTAATAATTTAATTACTATTATTTCTATAAAGTATTTACTTATTGTTAATTTTTTGAATTTAAGTAATTTCAATATTTTATTATCAATTTACATTCCATGTAAACTGCAGCGTTTCATTTCTGTTTCAAAACAAACATAATATTAAAATCAAGGTGTATCAATCTACGTTTATTATATTTTAATTGATAAATTATAATTTAACATTTTAATGTAATACCAAATACCAATGATGAATTTAAAACGGAATCGCCATGAAACGGTCAAAACAGCGTTGGTCAACAGTTTACTAATAGTGCTGATTACATTATTTCACATTTAATTAGCCAAAAATTCATTTTTTCATTTAGCCATAACTGTGACCTATATTATTATATTTTTTTCAATTAAATTTTATAATTTTATAAAAATTAAAACTACAAATTGGCTATCTTAAAAATTTAATTAATTTGAAAACAAAAATTTTATTTTGGCATTAAGTATTCAAAAAAAAAAAAAAAAAAAAAAAAAATTATAATAATGAAAAATGTACCTTGTATTACAACATAATTAAGTTGTAAAAATCATTTAAGAAAAAAAAAAAAATATTTAAAAAACAAATTTCGAACTGAAGTAAACTGAACACACAATTATTATGTAATCGTGTTTTTGACGTTTGTAAATCGAAATAGTTCCGAAAAAATATGTAAATAAACCAAACGCGAATATGTACGATTAATAAAGGTAAAAGTAATTGTAAATAAAAATGTTTATTAAAGTGAAGGTTTAAATCTACGAGTCAAAAATTAATCTATTTTAATAATAATTTTTATTGTTGATATAATATATTCTTGTTATTCGTGCAAATGTTATGACGTGTAGTGTACAACGCGTGATAACAATAATTAAATAAAAAACCTTGTTTTATCTAAAATATATTTTAATTATTATACAAGAAACGCATTTTTACTCGTAATATTTTAACGATTAAATGAAGATAGTATTTTAAATAATAAATGATTTTAAAGTTTTTGCACAAACTAATCGAGAGAAGTGATAATCATTATTAGTTATTACGGTATTTTTATGGTTCTGGGTTGATTAACAATAATTTTAGATTTTTTAATTGATTTAAAATCCGCTCGTGATTGAATAAAAAATTTTTCTGCGGATTAAATTTAAAAAAAAAAAAAAAAATACAATTTTATACTGTCTCATACCATACTTTGTATATTCGCTATGAAAAGCGAAATTAATTTTCTTAGTCGCACGCATTAATAAGTATAATAATAATAATAATAATAATAATAATAATAATAATAATAATATTTATTATATTTTATTTTATTTAGGCCGTAAAGGACAATGTAATCGTGGAATGAAAAAAATGAACTTTTTCGAAAAATAAAGTTTCCTCGCAACTTAATGAATTCGCTAAACAATTCTTTTCGTATAATATAGTTTATGGCAATAATAACAGACAATCCTAAAACTCGATTATTCAATATCCGTCCCGTTCTTATTTTTCCGTTCGTTTCGGTATTATAATTTATAAATTTTTCAATTGTACATTTATTTTATTTTTTTTTTTTTTTTTCATAATATTCCAACAATAAACTTTTGTTCGTTTTAATGGCGCATATCTATAACGATAAGAATACTTAATTCTAATTATTACGACACTATATAACATGCTACTGCTGCGAGGGTGCACATGCACAACAAATTGTATTCACAACTATTTAATATTATTATTATTATTATTATTATTATTATTATATTCATTTATAATTATTATTGTATTTTATAAGTATTTTATCGATCTGTGGTCGTATTATGAATTATTATGATCAGGACGATAATATATTATTGTTCAGTAGAAGTCGGGGATTCGAAACATACGCGTAGGAAATCGCGTAGGTCCCGTATAGTCGTATGAGCAGATATTTAAAAATAAACAGATGCGCAAAGTGTCAACAATGTTACCGTCATTAGTGTCTATAAAATGGTCACGGGTAGAGTGTATCATAAGTCAAAACTGTGAAAGTAACGATAACAATAATATTATTGTCGCGTATTAAATATCGAAAAATTGTAACAATATCACATGACATAGATCGAGATCGACATCTGCTTTTTTATTCAATCGTGTGTAAATTTTCAAAACTTAATACATAGACTTATAAAAATTATGTGATTTATATCAAGTTCTAGTAGGTTATTTTTAGTTATCAATATAGCTTATCAATAAATGAAATAATAAATTATCGCTTAGCAGGGCTGGATTTAGGGTTGTAGATGTAAGATGTCATTTGATAGCAGAGAAACGACCTTATAACGAAAATATTTCATAAAAATGATTGTAAAAAAATTCATGTTAACTATTTAAGAAATCAAGTTTGAAAATTAAAAATTATTGGTTAAGATACTTACAATAGATACAAATACCTATAATATGCTTAAGTAATTGTTATTACAACAAATTATGCTTCTTTTTTTTTAACTTCTTTGACGTTAATGCTTTAACTGTATATGGGTATAAATGTATAATTATTTTATATTTCTGACTTCTGTTTGTATTTAATACATTGGCATAGGATGCCTCACCACGTATTAATAACTTTTGACTGCATAGTTTTTAAATATAATATTTTAATCTATTTATGTATAAACAAGTCACATTTTAGAATTATGAGCGAAACGAAAAATGTACTGGTTTTACAATAATATGTGTCTTTTTTTATGTATGTAAACACTTCTCCAACCCGAAATAATGGTTGAATTTTCAAGAACAGCATATATTGTTTCCGGTTGGAAAACGGATGTAGTTCGTACTTTATTTAGGTCATTTTTCGAATTTCTCAAAATTGACCCCATGCGATATGAAAAACGCCCCAAGAAATATGTAATAACTAATAATAATAAAAGAAAAATGTATGGTTTGTTTGAGTCGATCCTATAAAATACGACAATTATATACAATAGGTTATGTTTATTATATTATAATTAATTCCATATTTTTTTTCTCGTTTTATGTTTTACAATAAAATGTTGCTCTATACGTTATATTATACGCCAACTATACGTTATATTGTATTGTATTCACGGAAATTTTCTGTAAGTTATTTACACAAAAACGATATATACGTATACTTTGGTCGCCAACGATATTATACCTTGTTATATCGCGTTATATACCGTGTTATAAATTACAGCATTATTTTGCCCTCTCGTCGACGGCTTAGAAATTCAATATTCCTGTGTTCTGAACATGAAAAATTAATGTTGCCGTCAGCATCTCAGGGATTCTCGAAATAACGTGGTTTGTAATTATTAAATAATAATAAATATTTAATAATGTTTAATACTGCCCTGGTTTCGTGAAGACGTCCTTATAAAATAATAATAATAATAATAATAATAATAATAATAATAATAATAATAATAATAATAATAATAATATGATATTGTGTGTAAACGTCCGAAATCGTAATATCCCTTGGATATTCACAGTGTATATGAAAATTATCTTAGGTTGACGATGTTTAGTGAGAAATCGTTTTGATCATTGCGTACTACACAGTGTGTATGTATGATGAATTTTTGTATATAATAAAATATTATGTAATTATCTCATTACTTTATTAATGATATTTTCAAATAATTTTTCGTTTAATATGACTTATAATTTATTTATATTTATAACGGACAACCGTTTTATATAATTATTTTATTATTTTATTTAATTATGTAATTTATAATTTTATACTTGATATTTAACATTTTTATTCTTATTAAGTACCTGTATGGAGACATGCTCAATAACAGGAAATATAAAGAAAAAAACTATATAATATTAAAATAATATATTAATTATTAATAGTTTTATTACATATTATAATATATAATATTATATTGTATTTTATAGACACATAGGTTTCTATTTCAATCATTTATAATATTATTAATAAATAAGTACAATTTCAATTTGTTCAGGGATGTTTATAATCATACCAAACATTTAACTATATTTTAGTTTTAAGTCTTCTACTAGGTACCTTTATACTCGTTATAACACAATTTATGTGCATATATTGATAACACAAAATTTTAACATATTTTTTTTTTATTTCTTGGTCATTCTTATGGTGCCTTATATACAAAATAAGTTTATTTCAAGATATTTTAATTTTAGTACTATATACTATGTAGTATTGAAATTTCAATAATGATGCCGAGATAAAAGCAAAAATTTACGACAGATAAGTTTTTGACAGACAGTAATCTGACGAAATAAAACTAATAAATTAACTTTTATAAAATCAATCATAACTTCGAAACCTACTTCTTATGACTAGGAATATTAAAATAGTAATATATGTATATGTGTGTGTGTATATACGCATTATAATCATTATTATAATCTAAATGTCAATAATGTCAATAAATAAATATAAATATTTTTTTTCATATAACAGATTTAAGTGCTGTATTTACATTTCTAATCCTTGAAATATGCGATTTCGAACGATATTGTTTTTATGTTTTTTCGAACTATATATTATGTTTTCCGTTTGCAATAAAATAAAAATAACACGCCCACTATAGTGTAATATATTATACTCTTATATGTAAGCTAATATTCATACGTCAACGTTGGAAACATTGCTGGCGAAAATAAATCGTTTTAAAATACAACAAACTATATTATGTTAGTTATTACGTATTATACCTAAAACTATACACGTATCTGAAAGATCTGACAAATGGTAAAAATATATTTTTCAATGTTAGCCATATTATTTTTAAAACAATTTGTTTCAAAATTTTTGTTGTTAAAAGTCAGAATTAGCATGTCCATAAAGATAAATTATTATGCAAATTTCAATATTGGAATATAATATATAATAGACGCATCATGGTGAAATTTTTACTTAAAATTGTAAAAATATGAATACTTTTCTGGTCTAAAAATTAAAAATGATTGTAGCTCGGTGATAATAATATTTTAATATTGATTACGGTAGGTACCTATATCACTTACGATCGAACGAATAAAAGTAGTTAATTTTCAAGATTTATAATAAAACGAAGTAGAACGAAATTTATAAATAAGGACGAATATCACCTTCTATTATTGGACAGTATAATAATAACTTAGAAAACTAGAAAATTAATATTACTATATGCTAACAAGAACTCATACAGCCAAAAGTTTTCTAAAATCAAGATCTACAAACTGCAATGCGTAGAGACGTCTCTATCGGCTTACGAAAATACACACCCTCCAGTAATTTTTAGTTAGTATAAAATAAATACCAAATGATAAACATATATTTTTAAACAATAATTATACTATAATATTATCTATTTATCGTTGAACGTATGGTGTTTTTTTTAAATGTATGCCACAAATCGCAATGACATTTGACAGGCATGATATCTTTGAATCTCGATCGCGTGCCACAAATAGCAAGTGGTATATTATAGTAATAATATTGTACCTACAAAATAATAATTATTACTATTACGATACGCCATTATTTTTTATCATTTTATCATTATAAATTGTATTCACGCGTATAGAAAAGTAATGAGTTTTCTCGATATGACGGAAACCGCATTCGAATCTGTGTAATTATATTGGTACTATATATATATTAATATACTATATAACCGTATACCATAGTATTATATTATTATTATAATTATTATTATTCCTTATAATAATATTATACGACAGAATCAAACGAACACAAAAGGACAAAAACAATATTATCGAACTGTTGTCGTGTGCAGATATATTTTTATGACCATTAACCACGTCACCGGTAAGTGTATAATGAAAGAACTGTTAGAATATAAATCACATTAGCAATGATTTTTTTTTTTTTTTTTGTTTTTTTTTTGTTTTTTTTTTTTTTTTCGTAGAACGACAACTAAAGCCACATCCGTTTATTTCCAATAAATAATAATTATATTGTTTGAGGAGGACACGAATGACATAAATCTACAAGTATATCATTATATACCTATATTATATTATAGTTTGTAGCTACATAATATCACGTTAAGTACACCGAAAATCGTTCAAATGCAATATTGTGGTCGTTATAGTTGAACACGTGCAAAACACATAATAATTTATCTCGGACTCCTTGTGAATATTCAACTTCGTTTTATATCGACTTTGTTGTAAAAAAAATTCTTTGTAAAATTCACAATTACGAATGTACTAAACTACTAATATAACAAATATATAAATGCAATATTGTGCATTGTATTCATAAACTGCTACCGTATTTAATTATTCTAATTTTACTAATAATGTCCTCATATTATTTGTTACAATATGTATAATTTTATATGAATTTAAAACATTTTCATTGATCATAAAAAATAAATTTAAAGCAAAATTTTGGAAATACATAATAATAAATAAATTATTGTCCATTGGTAAAAAACTAAAAACAAACAATTGCACAGTAACCGATGTTCGACCTAGTATATGATGTTTGAAATCATAATTTTATTATTCTATTCATCAATGTTAAGATTCAGAATGATAAACTTTATCTGTCTATGTCGATTAATAAAAAAACTGGGAAAATTGTATAAATTCAAATTTATTTTATTTCTTATACGTAATACACAAACTTTATATAATAAAATAAAATTGTATATATTATATACAATTTAATCAAGACACACACTAATATGAAATTTTGATGAAGAAAATTAAAATTATATCTACATATTTATATAATAATTTATTTAACAGTATACAAAATTGATTTAAATTAAATTAAAGATAATTTTTAAATTTACTATAAGTTAAAAATTAAATGTAATATTAACAATTTGAGTGTAAAAAATTAAATTGATCAATTTTTTTTTTTTAACTCATTTCACAATCGCATAATAAAATAAACTAGAATATCGATGTATGTTATTTTCAATCCAACGTTTTTTTTATTTATTATTATTAGTAATTGCGATGTTACATTCGTATATTATCGTTATATCACAGTAGTACTTATTATTTATCGGACAATTATATTATATTTATAGATTGCGTGTACGACACCAGTTGGATTTGAAAAACCACAATCGTCCGAAGACATATTTATTATAATATTATGTAGGTACAGCGATAACAGCGCGTAGGACGAGACCGGTCATACACAGCATCGTTATCCCAGAGCAGAGCAAGTGTGTGCATCACACTGTCGTGATTGTCACAACATCATGGTCACATCTTTAACGTTCTTATCGTATTTTTTTTATTTATTTTTTTTACAATGTAAAAATTAAGATTAAAAAGTGTAATTACTAAATAGATTTGAAAATCTTACGTCATTTTTATAAGCATAATAAATAGCTCATAGTAAACGCAAACTGCGATCTATAATATTAGAATATAGGTACGAAAACATTTTTAAAATAAATTATATAAATTTAATAAAATATATTACCCATAATCGAGTATAAGTAAATTAAATGGTTCGAATTAACGATTTTAAATATACGTATAAGATAATAATATAAAAAATTAATAGAATTTTTTTATAATATTTTTACGCGTTTTAATTGACGTATTATCAGATAATATTTAGTGTATGGCCACTCTAAAAATATGATTTTGTTTATTCATGTTAAAAATGTATATTTTATGTAATTTAAAAGGGGTAAAATCTGTAAAATTTTACAGATTTTATCTTGAACAAAGAAAAAAAATCTTTGAACGAAGAAAATTATAATATATTATTTTCCATTGTTTACGATAGTTAACATGACTAAGAGCTCTTTAGACGATTTAGCCGAATTAATCGGGTTAAATATTGTATCGTTTCGTTTATACGCCAAGTCACCAAACTATAGACCGTGTTTGAGCATAATTTAGTAATATAATTTATAAATAAATTATTAAACTATCGGCGGACAAAAATTACTATAATTATAATTAGTAAAATTTTCGAACTTTTAGATCGATTGAAATATTACAAATTTCCGAATCCGTTTCTCGCCCGTCGAGGTCAGGTCAAATCGGCGACAGTCTGGCAGCGAGTACAGTTCGTATAGGAAATACTATTATTATTTTTACTATTAAACATAATATATATATATATATAATATATTATATAAATGCGAGCGGGAGCCGGCGAATGTGCACGCACGTTTACGTTCGCATAAAATATTTTATATTTTCTACCACAACCATAATAATATAATATAGTTGCTGGTTGTATACGAGGTGTGTTTCATTCGAAATTTGAATGTGCGCGCGTCAAACTATATAAAAATAATAATATTAATAATAATAATAATAATAATATGTAAAATACGTTCGCCGACGACGTTTTAATGCACTCAGTGGCCTCGTTCGGTTCGATTGTGGTTTACGTTTTGTTTATAACACCCCCCGCGCACCCCCCACACGATAAATTTCAGGCAAACTTTTTTCTCGGGTATACTTAAAAAATCGTTAAAAACTACAATGTTTTTTTACATGATTATATAGATAATATTATGGTAATTTAGAAAACTATTCATAATTGAGACGTAAAATATTAATGACAATTATTATATTTATATACATAATATATAAATATAAATTTTGATTCTTATTAAGGTCGATACTATATTATTATACTAGTATATTTTGGATTTGGCATTACTGGTTGTATCGAGCGATATACTATTTCAATAAATAAAAAAAATAAAAAATTTGTTATTCAATATAATTCGTAAAGATCGATTGGGAATGAATATATTATAATAATTGTAATATTGAATGTACTCGTATTATTGGATTTAGATTTTAATATTACAAAATCCAGTATTTTTAATTTTTATTTTATTTAATTTTTTTTTTATTATTTATTTATTATTTTTTTTTTTTATGTTTTTATTAGAAATATAATATCGATAACATTTTTTTTAAATAAATTAAATATTTAATTAAAAAAAAATAATTTCCACTAAGTCAATTGATTTATTTTTGGTATCGAAAAACTACAGTGGGTAGTAAATTAATTTCAACAGTGTTTATATTTCAATTGAAGTAAATTTTGTGAAATTTCCTTAATAATGAATATTATAATTTTATAAGTAAGTTCTTATGAATATTTTATATACCAATAAAATTTTATTTTAAAAACCCAAGTCCACAAAAAATTTACTTTATTATTAGTCTACGTTTAGTACTGAAGTTGACAACGTTGTTGATGAAATACGCGTATTTACTAAAATAATAAAGTAAATTTTTTGTAGACTTTGGTTTTTTATTTATTAGTAAATGGATTATTAATTATTATGGAAACTGGAAACAATATTTAAAATCCTTCGGTAATCAACGACGAGTGATAACTTTATGGTCGTCATTGATATTTGTTAAAATTAACAACCATAAATTACTACCTACCAAGAAATCTATAACGATACAGTGATGCGAGTGGTTTCTAATGTATTTTCTATATTTTTACGTGGAATGTGGTACTTGTATAATAACTGTTCTTTATTTTTTCGTACTTTCGTCTGTATTCTATATTCGTAGGCTGATATAAAAATGCTCAGGAGCAATTAATAATCTCCTAATATTCTCGTGTATTCACTCTAAAATTCGAAAAAATCAACATAAATAATATTAAAAGATTGAGTTTTTACATATTGTTTATCAACTTTAAAAATTTAAATCAGATTTTCGTATATATTATGTAAAGAATATCGTTACTATATTATACTAGTGGAGACAAAAATTAAATATTGCCACTATTCACACATAACACATAATAAATATTTGTTTATTTTGCCAATATCATTAAAATAATACTACAATATTGAAAATAGTGTTGTGCGCTTAAACTGTGAAAACCTTAACAATTTTAATAACAATTAAACTTAAATTAGAACAATTAAAATAACAATTTTAATACGAAGTTTTTTATTATTATTATTAATTATTGCGTACGAAAATAAATGCAAAATGCATAAAAAATTATTAAAAAATATTATTTAATTATATAATAATTATTGTAGTAAAAGATTTATATAATATAAATAATCACCTCTCACGTGTTTTGTATTGTATTTTACATTTTTATTTTATCAGTCCTGGAATTCTGTTATAACTAATATAATATATTACATTACACAATAAACATAATAAATAATAATAATAATAATAATAATTATGATAATAATATCTAATGGTATACGGCAAGTTTGTAAATCATAACTTATGTTTACGTTTAGTAAGAAAATAAATATTAGGCTTTTTTTATTTTATTTTGCATAACACGAGGAGCACAAAATAAACGTTGATGTAAATATTGTAGAAATGTCAAGCTAGAATAAAATACACACTCGACAACTTAAATCATATTATGGCGAACATATATATTATTTTATGTATTATAATTCGTTGATTTTGCGTGAAATATTCTTTTACAGCTATAATAAACACAATAAATAGTTATATATAATGCGCATAAAAATATCATAATATTATAATATTAATATATTATTCTTATTATTCCAACCGGTTTTCGTTTGACATTAATATAATTTGTATCATATACGTTATAATAATATTATAATCATATCATTACGATATAATATGGGTAGGTTATAAAATATTATTATCATATGCCTACACACAATAATAATATTATTAAATCTGTAATCATGTTGCTCACAATTTCACTAAAATTTTCAAATATCAACTTTGTTTCTATTAAAAATTATTATTATTATTTTTTTTTTTAGGTTAGATATTAATTGTTGTTCGATTCAAATGTACATTTTGCAGTACTGTTAAAAGCATGGCTTATTGAACTATATCTATAGTATAAAAATATTTTCTGATAAGTTATATTACATCAATGAAGAAGTTAAATTTGATCTAATTGAGTGAGGAAATATATAAAATAAATTTAAATGATTTCGAACGATCTACTGTTTACAATAATTCTCGAAAAATCGAATGTAATTTATTCTTGTTCTTATTGCATTATAAGGAGTGTAAAATTGTATACGTTTGTATTAAAAAAAGTTCGTATCATATAATATAATACTCGTACGTTTGTTATCATTCATCAATAATAATATTATCAATTATTCATTATGCTTTCGATGTATTTACGATGTTTTCCTTTCTGTATACCTATATATTAGTAAGCGGTGCCACTGGGTTTGCTCGTAAATTTTTCGATTCATAATATTATTTTATTCATTCGCGTATGCTATTTATATTTTATACAACGAATACATATTATACGTATACGAATATATTTTACAAAAATAGTATTGTATAGGATTTTCTTATTAATAAAATATAAGATGAACGTAATTTAATGAAAAAAAAAAAAGGCAAACTTTTATTTGGTAATATATTATATTATTTTACTACCGTTGTAACACGGAGAGTTTATATTTCTATTATTTATAATTTATATGTCTTTTGCATCTTCTCAAACGAATGAGTGCAACAATTACTGTGTAAGGACATTATTTTACATTTTTTTAACCGGTAAAATACGTCACGGTCAAACAGGAAATATGAATAAATTTATTATAATATACTATACAATTATAACGTTCAATAATTTTTCGTTTTTAAGAGGGAATACAGAAGACTTAGGACCCTAAGTGTTCAGTGTATCGTTATATCATTTATCGTTATGAAAATTTTTCATTTTCAATAGAAATTATTGTTGCGCGGTGGTGTCGTTTGGTAGCCCTCTCAAATTACATTTCTCTACTGTAATAAACTATATTATGAGATAAATAATAATTGTTGTACAAGCGAATTACTGCATAAGGAATCGAATAATAAAATAAATTTATTTTATCGATTTGAACATTGTATAGAGTTTGACTTTTGAGGGAAGCGAAATTTGGTTTTACAATAATATGTGTCTTTTTTTATGTATGTTTCTTTGTCGCATGAGGTCAATTTTGAGAAATTCGAAAAATGACCTTTATAAAGTACAAACTACATCCAATTTGCAATCGAAATCATATAACATTCGTGAAAATCGTAGCATTAATTTCGGGTAGTAAAAGTGTCTTTAGAGCTTTAGACAAAAAAACAAAAAAGACACATCATTGTAAAACCAATATATTCTTTGCTCCGCTCAGAATCTAAAATTGTAATTATAAATCTTCTAATTATTAATATACAATAATAATGTATATTAATAATTATTATAGTTACTATTTTTACGGTTGTCATAATGCCATATTAAATATAAACATAATGTTTTTTAATTTTTCCAAATAGACTATTGAACAAATTTATTTTTTAGATTTTGACTAGTTTGTAACACACTATAATATTAATTGCGGGTATAGATTTTATATAATTTATGAATTGATCGATTTTATCCATAGATAATTCATATATTTTACACTAATCGTAATTATATAAGAAGAGTTCTTGTGGATATTTTATAATAATAAATAAAAACCCAAGTCCACAAAAAATTTACTTTATTTTTTGTGGACTTGGGTTTTTATTTATTATTACTAATCGTAATGTTTATAATTATTAGTAATTACCAATTACCAGTTACCATAATATACAAAATGTTAAGAATTAGGCTATTAATATTAGGTATTGATCATATCACCCGCAATATCTATATATATATATATAATATTATTACAGTAGTCGCTTAAATTTAAATAGCTAGTAGTAGGTACACGAATATATCATTTAATGACTTGGCTTTCTAAAACAATATTAATATAATCGAACAACTAATATTGGAGAAAATTGAGTTTCGTTCATAATAATAATAATAATAAATCAATATAGGTTAGGTTACACCTCATAATACAAATTATAAACAATTAAATTACAATATAATGCAATATACGAAAGCGGTCTTGTATAATAATAACATTGTCACGATATACTCGTAATACTGGGAGAATAATATAACTATTATAATTTCTAATATACATAAATTACGGTCATAATGACTATAATAAGATTATTATATGATTGTTAAAATCATCACATGCAACCAATAACAATAATAAAATTAACGACCATCGTCATATCCATGAACAAATTATAAAAATATACACATTATGCATCGTGAATTTACAACAAATACTCCCTACATTCAATTAGAATGATTCAAGAAATCTCTTTTCTTTTTATACGAGTCAATATTATTATTTGGCTTGTTACCACTTTTTATCAACCTCACAATTTCTATGTTAATCTTTTACAATCAAATATTTTCGTAATGATTATAAAAATAAGCGAATTAAATATTGTATTCATTCGATGTGTATTTTCGTCAAAAATTCACAACTTGATTTTTCAAAGGAAATATGACTATTTGAGATTTAACTCGAATTAAATCATTTTAGATTCTCAGCGAAGTAAGGAATGTATTGATTTTACAATGATGTGTCTTTATATATTTTTTAAAAATGAAAGCACGATTTAGGGCAGTAAAAATGATCCAATTACTACGTTTACCTGATCCAGCGTATGTTTCCGGTATATTGTGTATTAAGTTATATCTTATATTATACTTTATTTAGGTCATTTTTCGAATTTCTCGAAATTGAGATTATGTGAAAAGTATAATATTATCAAATAATGGATGAAATTTCGACATTATTCACGGAAACTATAATTTTGACGAATTTCAAATATTTTACAAGAAACCAGAAAATATTTAAATCGGATTCTTGAAAATTTTATTAGATGTTAACAATGAAAATTTTACATAGATACTTTTATGTTGATATTAAAATTAAAACAAATACGGATTTTAATATTTTAATCAATAATTTAGTATTATTAAATAATCAGTAAACCTATATCTGACTGAATTTTATGTAAAATCGATTTTTTGACGATAATTAATGATTGCAATAAAATCACGATTAAAATACAATACTATTCTATACCATCACTATTACCCTTTCCATAAATGTATCCCGTCTTATTTAAAATTATAATAATTATAAATTTACCTTTTGTTCTTTATATCAATCATATTAATTGCAGCGAAAGTGAAAGCGAATATTTTACTCATTTAAAAAGTATTAAGAATTTATGATTTACGTCAAATTTCTGTAATCCCAAAAGTAGGTAAATAATAAAATGACAGTATAATATTATATAGTCCGAATAATGTAGTTAATCTTCTATAAAAATATTACATGTATAAGTATTTCAGTGACCATATCAACAATCATAATTATTAAGAAAGTAATTTGTTATTCGTATTTTAATATTTTTTCGTTTGTTTACTTCGTTTCCTAATACATCTCTTCGTGCAGTTTAATAATAATATTTAATACGTCAAATGAACTTTTCTCGTTATTATCATTACGTTTTTGTATTTTATTCCTTTTGTTCGTATTCAAAGTTTAATCACGACAAAACTCGCTTAGTGTTCGATCGAGACTTAAAATATGGCAAGGCAATTCATTTCTGCATTGTCGCATTTGGCTAATCGACCGTTAAAAGAACAGAATTTATACGCAATAACAATATATATGCTATATAATGATATATACTTACCATGGTATGTGTTAGCGTTTGTGAGCGCGAGTGGGCCCGTGGAACTGCCAGAGCCAGGGACCGCTGTCAAATGCCGGTTTTCGTGGCAGCCTTTGATACATTTTTATCGCGAAAACCTTTCCCTCGGCCCGACCACAATTTCTGGTCCACGCCGCCGCTGCCTTAATCCCATTGCTGCAAATACTTTTGAGCTGTTTTATTATGACACCCACCCCTCCAAGCAACCCTCTATCCCTTCATCAAGCCCTGCACCACTACAACCCTTCAATATCGAAATGTATATAACTATTATAATACGAATGTATAGGTAGATATAAACACACATACACACCGTATGAGCCTATATTATACACAGGGTGTCTTTTTACATTGATTGGGTTAATAATTTTTCATTGATTTCATAAAACAAAATTCCTACAAAAATTATATAAAATTAGTATTGCGTTTATTATATAAAATAAATATAACATTAATTTATTAATTTTTACGTATTTTTAACTATATTTGTAATCAAAAATGGTTTTTTCTAAATATAAGGTTTTTAATTTTTTTATTTTCCATTTGTAATCAAACAGCTACAGACATTTTTAAAAGAGCACAGGTTGTCGGTAAAATAATATAAGTAAAAGTAATACAAAATCACATTAATGCTTCCTAGTATTCTTATTATTCCTATTATTATTCTTCTTCCTTTTCCAAATCATAATCATATAGTTCGTAAAAATGAAAAAAATAATCATTCTATAATTTATAATAATTAAATGTATTTAAATGTAGTGATTTGGATATTTGAAAATAATAAAAACGGATTTTCCTATTATTATTTAATTTGGAATGTTAGTAAATAAATAAATAAATAATTTAAACAAAAATATAATACGTAACTCTCTCTTATACCTGTGATACATCCGATATGTACATTTATGCGCTTTTTAGCGCAAAGAAACTTAGCAAAACGGTTGATGCATTGACTCCTTTTATTATTATATTTTTTATTCCAACGTTCCTGTGCGCATTACTTCAAAGCAGATGTTCTTCGTTTTTTATATTTTATATATACCTACCTATTTTTTTTTTATTACCAAAGTGCGTAAATATAATATAAACACACGTATAGGTACATATACTATATATTTTATGTACATGACGGTGTATATACCTTCACTTTATGTGTACATTATAATTTATACGTCTTGTATAATATATATATTATTGTATATAATAATATTTTATGCCATCAAAGGACCCGATGAATTTTGTCTACTTGTTAAATATTTATGTAAATTGTGTACATTGAATTGTTTCATGTTTTTTTCTTTTGTCAATTATTTTTATTTATAATAATGCTAAATTTGTTATTTGATTTGTCATAGTTGTGTACACGCGCAATATGATAATATATAGATTAGTCATTAGTGGGTTCCATGTCATAATATCTCCGAAAAAATATCTCCAGTCAAAATATCTCCGTCAAAATATCTCTAGTCAAAAATATCTCCAATCAAAAATATCTCTTGTCTTGTACAGGTATATAAATTATTATGAGATGGGATTTTGATAGCCATATATTTTTAAACTATAATAATATATCCACATAATAAGTAGATATACAGTATATATATAGGTATAGATCAGAATTCTGAATAGTGATAATTAAATACATTTACAATGTTATATCGAATTAACGATAATTATATTCAAAAGTAGTGCCACAACATATATATATATATGTATTTTGATTTCTTGATTAGAGATGATTTTGAATAAAGTTATTTTAACAGGAGATATTTTTGACTGGAGATATTATTGAATAAAGATATTTTAGTTGGAGATATTTTGACCGGAGATATATTTTCGGAGATATTTTGACCGGTCACCTCATTAGTGTATGTGTATAAAAGTAATCATTTGATATTAGTGTTTAAATGTACAAAAAGTTTTATCGATCAATGATATAAACCTAATTTAATATATTTATTAAATAAAATAGGTTTTTAATCATTAGTTTTATTGTACACTGTTTTTCATAAAGTTTACTTGTTCGTAAACAATATTTTGTAGATAAGCAAAAATTTGTTTACTGTTACTTGTATTTTAGTGTTATTATGTTATATTGATTTCATAAAACAGTCCTTTATTATATGTTATACAAATACATATATAATAAATATTATAATATTTTACACACACAAGTACTTAAATACTGAACGTTTTAAATTTCAATAATGTCAAAATTATCAACTTCAGTAAAAACTAAAAGTGAAGTATAAATAAAATCAACTAAATGTTTAAATAACATATAAACTTTTAATATTTTTATTTATTTGTATTATTGGTATAAATTGTGGAATGAATTATAAAATCCAATAATTTTTATTTATATTCTACAATATAAACATAATGTATTTTTTAATTTTATAATTAAAATTTAAGAGAATTAATAATTACTTAAATTAATAACATAATTATTTCAATAATAATTCGTAGTTTAAACTATTTCTCTCTCTCTCTATAATTATAATGAATTTATTTTTTGTCATTTATATTTTGAATGTGCATTAGGCCGTATTAATTATTACAAATTACAATAAATTAGTTTAAAAATTTAAAATGTTTCATATTATTCTATAATTATTAATTAATTATATTGAATTATTAGTTTAATTTAAAATAATTTTCAATTAATCGGTATATTGTTTTATTTTATTTATAATTTAAATTTTATATAAACACTGTTTAGTTTAAAATTTGATGAGTTATTAATTCTCGATCTCGCTTTATATTTTATGATTATAAATAATAATTATCGTAATAACTATATATTACCTACATATTTTATAGGTTACATTTTCTTACGTGATGTACAATTTACTTTGTTATGGCAAAATATTATACTATTATGAATACATCGGACGTATGATTACTGCGTGCTCTATCAATGTGACATTGATAATAATTTATTCATATATAATATATATATATATATATATATATATATATATACAATATTAAGTGTTATTTTATTACAAATATAATTATTTCTTTAGATATTATTGAGCCCAATACTATAATAATTGCATATATAGATAGATACATGTTAATAGACATAAATAATTATATTACAATACGAGTACGTCAGTACTTAATTATAATATAAAACTATAAAAAAATAAATCACTTAATTACTATACAATAATATCTGAAATTATGAACTATTGTCTTGATTAACCAAATTGGAAATCTTTAAATATTAAAATTTAATATTTCTATCTTTAAATAAATTATGTTTCATAGACATTTGAATATAGGCATATTGAATGTTATCAATTTTTCCCTTATCTGTGGTCAACGGGTCAACTTGTCATTGGTGATTTCACAGTAAAGTGAAATATATAATTGACAATATTATTTTTATTATATAACGTTTTGAAAAATATTAATTTTAAAAAACATAATATTTTTAAAATATAAATTATACCTACTACCTATTATAGCACAGATTAGATTATATCGAATCTTATGCAAACGACATACGAGTATAAGAGGTACAATCTATAGAAAATATAAGTTCTTAATGTGTCATCTGAATAATAAATTGTTAAGTGAAATTAAAATATTAGTTTAATACATAACAAAATGTGAATATTATATATTTACGCTGTAATATAATTTCATAGTCAGTAGTTCAGTACTCAGAATTGTTACATTTTAGGAAAATGCAAAATTTCAAAGTTTTTTTATGATAGAATATTAATACCCAACCATCTGTATTATATATTATTCTATTGAATTATCTAATATCAGATATCATATTATTATCTTCTATTATTAAAGCATATAATTATTAAGTACTTACATAATAACATTTTATCGAAATCATAATGTTGATAATAATCTTTTTCATACACTTGGCCTTCCGCACTCAATTCATATTGTCTCCACTTTTCATACAATTTGATCTTTTACGATTTGTATACCTTATGGGCTATAAATTATAATAATTATAATATTTAAATCTTTTATTTTACGACCTATGATGTGTAAGATAAAAGTAAATAATATGTGGGTACGCATGTAAAATTAAATTTTCAATTTTTATAATATATACCTAACATTATGTTAGTTGTAAACTATTAACTATTAATGTAGTACTAGTAGGTAAGTATAATACAGATATTAATTATTGATAATTATTTTGTTAACATATAATAGGTACATTAATACATATATGGCTATATCCTATATGTAAAATATAAGTCATACCATAATACTGTATTATTAAATCATTTTCTTAACATTTTCATTTATTTTCCTCAAAACTGCCAGCAACGTAGATACCAACTAATATTTTCTTTTCCAAACACTAAAAAAAAAAAAAAAAAAAAAAACTGTCGACAGATATCTAATATTAAAATTTATAAATGTAATCATATTTTGATATTTAATGAGTCTGTCTGAGTATTTCTGAAAAACAATAACTATATTTTTTTTTTTTTTTTTTTTTTACTTATTTAAGTAGGTAGGTTTAAGATATAATAATTGTATTATATATTATAATAATTATTATTTTAATGCTTCAATTCGTAACGAATTAAAACGATGATATTCATATAGGTAATATTAATATTATTGTAAAATTTGTTATTAATACATACTTATCGACTTTATTTTTAGATTCGTCCATCACTTTATCTAAAAAATTATCCGGCTATACTTTATCTACTTACTACCTACTACAACACTAACATTTTTTTTATTGCACATATTTTATACACTAATTATTTTATTATTACAGAATATTGTAAATTATTATTATTGTGTTTTTTATCGTTTCCTCCGCCGCACACTTGCAATATTTTGATTATTTAACGCACGATATTCACTGCCGGGCGTAAGCCGTTGAGGCCGACCGGCAACGCCCCCAAGTGTCGGCCGTACAGACCGCCACCGGAGCATATGGTACCGGTGTAGTGGTATACGGTCCCGGCGCGCGCTAACCGAGTAACGAGTAACCGAGCGTTAGTCCGTGTTTACCGTCGTTGCTGTTATATCGTTGACGTTGCGCATACTTGTCGTTTTGAAATTCGGCGATATTTTTTTTTCGTGTGCAATTTTAATATTATTTTATTTCTTGTGAATAATTGCCCAACAATAATTTACGTTTGTAGTTTGCGATTTATTTTTATTACCTGTCCGTCGGCGGAACGATAAAATAATTTTTATCCTTACTTCTCGTGTTTATATAATAAAAATATTGTATCGATTACATACCTAATTACCCTCCTCGTCGTAGTAATTTTTAATAATTAATTTGTGTTTGTTTATTTTTTCGACTTGTACGATCATGAACGTAAGTGTATTTTCATAAAAACTGATATCGTATTTCAACATTATGCGCACTATCGCGAATATGGCGTATCGGCAAGATAGACGAATGAATTTGAAATAGAGCGGAATCACAAAATACGCGTAAGTAAAAGAACATTATTTTTAATCGTTCATGTATTTGTATATACAGGTATAAATATAATTAGGTATAAAACATTATGCACCATTGGTAGATTTGTTTTAAACGTTTTTATGATTAATTATTGGTGCTCAACTATAGCCATAAGAAATGTGTCTGACCCAGGTATACTAGGTATACTATCAAATATCTACCTAGGTCATATTAATAGGTGGTCACTAGTCTACTACCTAGAAACGTCTTTGGCAAAAAAAAAAAAATCGGGGAAAAAAAATTGTAAACGATACTCACGTACACAAAGGAACATAGTACAACACTGGAAGTAATAAATTAATATTTAATGCCGTCGCCGGTGTTCGTATTATATTATCGCTCGGGCTTCATGAATTTTTATAGCTATCAAAAAGGCATTTCGTATACAGCGTATTATAGTTTTAACGATTCTATTATTAATGTCCGGCCGCGTGCGTTTCAATCTTTTTTTTTTTTACCCCTTCGTCTTTCCCGTGTCCGGCTGCCATTATTTTATTCGGCAACCGTTTGCGTGCGCGCAATTCCAAATGAACTCGTCCAGTTCGGGCGGTCGACGAGCGCGTAATATCATTATTATACCTATTAGATACCTGTAATAACATAATATTATTGGTTTGAAGATAATATGATAGAAACAATAATTTCGCAACAACGACGCGGCGTAGTCGGTGGAAAAAATAATGTAGGTATATGTCTATCTTTTTATTATTATTATTATTATTATTATTATCTATGTGTAAATTACACATAATATGATTAAGTCATATATAAATAACGTGTTATTAAAATATTATTATAAAAAAATTGATTAACCCGCCGTAACAGAATATCTTTACAAGTCTATGCGACCGAAACCTTACGTTGTTTTATTTTTTACCCGCCCGTAGGTTACAATAGGTATCTCGACTATTCGTAATATTATATTGTACGCACATCGCAGTGCAATTCGTTCCGACGAAAGTCTGGCCGGAAAATCAATACCTAATAACCGTCGTCTGAATAACGCGTTATATTATTTATTGCACTATAATAATAATAATTTTATATTATTATTATTTTATCATTATTATTATCACCGTCGATGTTTACGCGGTTTTTTACGTCTCGATGAGACCGCAAACACGACCGAGTAAACTCCCAGTCATTAATCTCTCGTCGATTTCCAACCACTCGTAATCGATTCGGAAACTTTGGTGTGCATAAAAAAAGAACATGACACGACGACCGAGTTTTTGGATACTTGTCTCCTGAAGCAATCATCATTTCATATGTAATCTAATACCCGCCAAGACGCATAATAAATTATATGCCGGATTATACGAGTATATTATAATATATTAGGTAGGTATATTTGTGTTGTGAAAAAAAAACTATATCACGTTCAATTTTATTTATCCATCAAACTTCGTTAACTAACAAAAAATTAGAACTGGTATTCCCTACAATTACGATCAATGGTGGCAATAAATTGCGCAATAAATCGTCATAATTTTTACAAATTGACTATTTAATATTAGTAATATTAGTATTTATTTTTAATTTTCTTAAAATTTATTTTAACATAATACCTATAATCCAATCTTAAGGGTTGATAGTTTCGTTTCTTTTTTAATGATTTGCTATAGTAATCAAAAAATTGCTTATGACAGGAATTTAATGTGTTTCGTCTTTATTTTGTTAATATTTTTATGATAGGTATTTGATGTAAAACTAATATTTTTACTTATTACTTTGAACTCAATTTTTCTAATTATTTTTACTCGATAACTATATATATTTTATGATATGATATATAACAATATTTTAAATATCAATATTTAAAATTATTAAACCTATTAAGTAGGTACATATTTATAATAATACCGAGAATAATATTTTATTTTATGAATTATTTTTTGTTATAATCGTATTAAGTGTAATTATCTTCGGTTTCTTCGAATCATATTATATATTTTCATATGTAATAATATGTTATTTAATTATTTCATGATACCGAGAATTCATTAAATATTAAATTTGTTATAAACTTATAAACAATAACTTATATTTATATTTAATAAAAACCCAAATCCACAAAAATTATTACTTTTATTTTAAGCAAATATGTATTTCAATAACTAAGTTATCATCTTCAGTGCAAAACATAGACTGATCTATATTCTATATCCTATTTTGCACTGAAAATGATAACTTAGTTATCGAAATACGTATTTGCTTAAAATAAAAATAAATTTTTGTGGATTTGGGTTTATATTTAACATAAATATATTATCCACAAGTGTCTCAACAATAAATATTAAAATTTCATATTGTTAGTTTAAATATACCTACAATTATTGTAATGATTATCATATAATTGAGAGTTTATTGTTTATGAAATATTTAAACAATTTAAATTGTGGAATATAAGTGATTAAAAAGTCTTCGTTTTATTTAAGGTCACTTTTAAGTGTGAAATAATTAAAAATGTTTTATCCTGAGAAATCAGATTTCTTTTTCTTTGTTTTGTTTTTCTAGGATAATAATATAAAATTATAATTTATATTACACATATGTCCTAGTTCCTAGATATACCTTATAATTATATTTATGTTCATAATACAATTATTTTATAGTGCTGTTTTGAGTCTGATGACTATATTAGAAAACATTACACATGAATTAATTATAATGGATTTAAAAAATTGTTTTTTATGAGTAATAATTAAATTGTTAAACGAATACAAATTTAATAGGTATAAATAATGCATTTATACTTGATAATAAAAAAAAAAATGTATTCGTAATCACTTTTTTTGACATAATGATACTGTATACAGGACGGTATTGGTACGGAATTTTAAAATGCTCGTTGTCAATATTGCTTATAATGACTTTAATAATGTTTTCTACTCCGGATAAAGATATAATTAAATAGGCAATTTAAAAACTGACATCGGACACTAGTATTGCGGATATGAGTGCGAAGGATAATGTTTGAACGTGACAATATTTTGTATATTATATTATATACCTATTGAATAAAAGTAACTAATATAGATTTAATTACCTATTTACTATGTAGGTTTTAGGTAATTTTATTCTATATAGAAATTTTCTTTGTCTTAACATTCAAATAAAACTACCTGATATATATATTTCTGATTTATACAATTTTAATAATACCTACCATTTTTATATATAAATTATTTATATATATCCTTTCCCCATTATAGTGTGCAAAGCGTAATACTATAGTCAAAGGATTTTTTCAACTTATAAAGCATAAAAAAATTCGTTAGAAACATTCGATATTGGAAAGCTTTCTCTTCCGATATTAAAATCTAGCCAGACTAAGCTTTCAGTATGAATAGACGAGGTGAGATATAGACATATTTTGTTAGAGGGGAAAACGTAATCAAAACATACCTAGGTATACTTTTTATCATTATTATGGTCAAAGACAAAAAATATATTATATAAAATAAAGAAAAAATTATCCTTTGTTGTTACGAAGTTTAAAAAAATATATTTATAATGGATTCTCACAAAAATAAATAATACATTTATTATAAATAAAAAAAAATACACGTTTAAATAATTGATTAAAGAATATGAATTTTTAAATATCCAATAATTATCTATTATATTTTATACCTACATATAGTATATAAATGTTAATATTATAAATTAAACTAAATACCTAACTATGAACATGTGAAATTTTGATGGTAACCATAGTTATTTTTTTACTTTTTGTCGGACAACTAGTATATACTTTGTTAGTTTGGTACAATTGGTACATTGAACTTGTTTAGTTTGAAACCTTAAACAAATAATATTACGACTGTCTACAATTCGAAAATTCGAGATAAGCGATTGAAATGTCAACGAGATGACCGTTATCAAACTTCACACCCAACATCAATTATTTAACAAAGACAATCAAACAGGCGTGGCCAGTAAAAAATAAAAATACAAATTTAGATTATATGATTAAACAACTAATTTGTTTTTCTTGACAAATTTATATTAATTTATATTGAACTTATTTGGTAAACTATTTTATTTCAAATAATTTTTGGTTATAATCTGGGTTATTATTAAAAGTCATAAATTAATTAACATTGATTTTATAATAGTTTGTAATAAATAAATATACCATATTATGAATATAATAATATTATGTTAATGATGTATGTCGTTAGAAAATGATAATGTATTGTTATTTATGTTGTCATTAAATTCTATTTGCAGCATATTTATAACTCATTATCTATTTGAATGAAAGCTGTTTTACACACATTTCTATTATTTTAATACTATAAGGTAGGTACTTATTCTTCTCTTAATATTTAATGCTGGTAGTGTCCGGTTTACTAGTATCAAATTAGTAACCATTCAATAGTATTATTTTTACAATGAATAATAATAGCTATCATTATATTTTAAGAGGTATACAGGTAATCCATAAAAAATATAATATGTCGTTAACTATTTGTTTTTTGTTATTTCGAATATCAAATTTAAAAACTATTGACGTTCCTTTACCTTTCAAATATTTTGAATAAACACCTACCTATTAAATAATAATATGTTTACTCTATGAAAAATTTGAAAACTATAAGTATAATATTTTGTAACTATTATTTCTATAAATACTAAAATACAATAAATATTTTTTTAAATTGTATCGTATTCCACACGTTAATAATAATTAATACCTAATTAATAAAATATTTAAATATACAATTTTAAAAACTCATTATGAAAAATTTATGATTTGTTTTTTGTTGTAAATAACATACTAAACATTAAACAATTTAATGGACAATAAGACTATTTAAAATTTTAAAATGATTGTATGTTTATTATTATTATTATTATTATTATTAATCTAAGTCTATAGGAACGAAATTGTACATAACAGAGTAATATATTATATTACTCGTATAAGTTGTACAATAGATTATTATCATTACTAGACACTAAATTGATTTAATTTAAATACATAATATAAACAAGTAATTTAATTCTAGGTAATTGTAAGTCCTTCACGTTAGATTTACCTATAGTAGATGCCTACATTGCATTGTAAATAATATAATTTCAATTTTACAATAAATAGCGTTCTTAGTTATTAATTTAATCTACTAACCATTACGCAATTTGTTTTCTTACAGTCCACTTGATTGTTGTATTTTAAAGATTAAATGTTAGTCTCAGCATAGTTCTATTCCAAAGTATATAATATAGTACAAGTACTATTTGAAATGTTTAATTATAGTTTATTCTATTGTTTCAACTCAGAGATCCGGTGGACACTTTTCATTGATATATAAATAATGTATGTCGCGTACACACATTTATCATACAATTAGACCATTTCAATTGAACAATTACATATACCTACATCATATTGACTATGACTACAATATTATATTGTATATAATATTATTTCTTTTCGTGTGGGTTGCGGTGCATGTATAATGTTGATAATAATAATATAATATATTATTACACCTTATCTGCGTGTGCGTGGAGAAAAACTTAATGTTTACCGTCTGACGCCAAGATTGAGGGGAACTCGAACCTTCAACCAATATTTGTGTTTTTAAGATGACACGTCCGAGCTGATGATTTCCAATGCGATAATAAAAGTTGGTACACATACAATTTATTGGAATAGAAATGTTAGTAAATTTTATTAGTGTTTTATTAGTTTTTCGTCGAGGCCTAGTTATATAACTATGGTATGGTATCAACTGAATTCTAGAGGCAATAAATAACGTTGACAACCTTGCATAATATAATAATACTCCGCTTTTTTCATACTTTCATTAAATACATTAGAAGATTATAGTTTTAAAAATGTATAATAACTATTAAAAATGGCCATCAAGTTAATAATATCTAGGGATTATTAACCAGGTAGTTTAAATGTAAATAAAATAATATATGATATTATATTAATACTACAATAAGATTATAAGAATTTATATTCTTCATATGGAGTTTATTTATTATAATTTGTTTTGTCTTTGTTAACTTGCTCTACTTTACTATCTACTTTGTGTATTTCTCTGACCTGAAATTGCAACTACGATTTTCGATATTATCAAGATAGAATACATGAAATCATTGAAGCAGTAATTTTACGACGATTGCATCATTCAAGCAAACGAGATATTACTACAGAATAATATTTCAATCGTCGACTAATATCTCCTATTATTGTCTTTTATATACTACTTATTGTATATATATATATTTTGTAAATTCTGGTTTACTAGTATCTTTTGGTTATTGTCGTTATCAATACAATGATCATCTGTATCGTGTCGGCAAACAATTTGTCTACTGAATATCTTACGAGAGTAGTTATCGTAGTGTGCTATTTCGGGCAGTCTAGCGCATGTCTGAAACAAATCACTGTATGTGTTGGGCGTGACTTGCCGTTGTGGAACTCTCTTAATTAGCCCAAATGATTGATGAGTTTTTTTGGAATTGTAAGAAAACACTGGAAATATACCAAAAATATGAGAAAACATGAAACGTGTTTTTCAAATAAAATTATACATTATAATTACATACTACTATTGTTTAATATACTTTTTGTAAACTTTGCCGTAGTACATCTTATATTGGCTTTACTAGCATAATATATAATAAATATATTTAGGTGGAAATTTACACATTAGAAATGAAATACAAATTTTTTTGGATAATATTATATTATAATATAAGTATATTATTAATTATTATAATATTTATTTTATTTTTTTAACAAAAAAAAAATAAAATAAAATAAAATAAAATAAAAATACTTTATCTTACTCATATTAAATAGTATGTAGATTAATTAAAACAAAATGATAAGATTATATAAATTATTGTCAATCGACTGATATAATTCTAACTAAAAATATAAATTGCGTTATTCGTTATTGTGATTTTAGTAAATGACAGATGTTTTTATATTTTCTCTATATTACATTATAAGTAATTCTCGGCATAACCTGTTCGGATAAAACCAATAAAATTATATTATAAAAGTAATAATCTAAAAATTACGCAAAGAATATAACAACTACTGGAATAACTAATAAAAGTAATGTAACAGTGAATGTGGTTCGTAGTATCGTAGTAGTAATTTCGATGAAGTGTTGTTATCTCGAAACCATCCAGATGTTACCAATTTAAATAATATAATAATTCAATATAAATCAATTGTGGTTAATGATATATTGAATTAAAATTTTGTCTATTTTCCAAACACTCGATTCAGTTTCAGTAGGTACTTATATATCAACTTTAATAAAAATGTTTGGATTTATTGAAATTGTAATCTATGTTAAAACCTTAAAACTATTAATTAACAGTTGTTTCTATTAAAATATTTATATATACGATAAATGAATAACATAATAAAAATATAAAATTGTTTATAAATGTATTGTTAAAATTTCAACGAAAACTTAGTACCTATAAATATAATTGAAATATTTGTATTTCATAATTTTGTTCAACCATAAAATACAAACGGTATATATTTCAATAAGATTATATTTTGTTTGTATCAGGACAATTTTGAAACACTAGTAGTTTATCATTTTAAAAATGATTATTATATGACTTGAAGGCATGAACAATAAAATTATTAACTCCACGTTTAAAAATATGAATAAGGATTATTAAACATTACAATCGTACATATATATATATAAAAAAAAAAAAAACCATTAAATATACATACGGCATACACCTTATTTTATATTACCGCAACTATATATATATATATTATATCCAATTTTTTTTTGTTTTACGATTTTAATGTTTTTGTTTACCTAGCATGTTTCGAGTGTTTTCTAATAATTATTTACGGCTTAAAATCTACTCGTGACGTGCACATCCAATGGACTCGTAAATTCATCTATGGTAAACAATGATAAATGTGATATAATTCACATGTTGCAGCGATGATAGCATCATAATAGTATTTCCTCTTCTCTTCTGCTTTTTTTTTTTTTAGGAATGAATAACGAAAATAAAAAATAAGAAATTTATCAGGTTTCTTAACCCCATTAAACATTCGTCGTTTATCGTATATTTAAATATTATATAGGTGGTAAATATTTAGTGTTATATACGACCACATTATACAAGAGAAGATAACGTGAAGTCGTAGCATAATCCGTTGAGTATGAAAACATAATATTAGGTATATTATTAACCCGATGTCCAAAAGGGGCTGATGTTTACATTTCACTAAAAAATGTTATTTCCACTTTAAAACCTTGAAAGATAACTGTAGTCTGTTACAATTTTTCCTCCCTATATAATATAAAAGTATATATGTATTGTTTATATACTCGTTGGGTATGTTGAACGCATATCATCGCCGGTATTTGTTATGTAACGGGAGGAACCGAACGAGGATTGACAAGATGCATACATACGCCCCGACACCGTTAGTAGTCTAATAATAATATAGCTTATGTAATACGCCGGGAAACCAAAAAACATAATATTGAAATATATAACCTAATAATAATATTGCGGGTTTTTTATACCATCCATTAATAGTGTGTCTCGTAGTAAGTTTTTATTTCTCTTCCCCCTTGTGCAGTTTTAAATTTAAGTCTATTATTGAGTTGAAGAACGGAAATTATAATTAGTATTATAAAACATATTTCGGCGTGCAGTTTAGTAGATGCAGTAAATAATAGACAAGTATAGTAATGTAGGTTATGTAGTTTTGTGACAAATCTTAATTTTATGACATCATTACCACACTATATACAAACGCATACCTATATCAGCTTTTCAGATAAAATACTTTGGAGTTCATAACTCGATTTACAGTAGATTTAACTATTTAAGATTAATATTAAATACAGACAACCTTGCTGGTTAAACCAATAAACAAAATTTTCAATTTTTAAAATTATAGATCTTAGGTATTGTTTATTTTACTTTTATTTTTATTTTTATTTAGAATTTATTATTTATTTATAGTTAATTTTTTTCTATTTTATTCATTATTTATAGAATGAAAAATGAGTATAAATAATTATACACATTATTTTTCATTACTGTTTTTATAACGTCCATTCAGCTTCACTAACCACGAAATGAGTCGACCAAATTAAACAAAATCATTTAACGCACTGCTACCTACCTATAACCTGCACGGAGAATTGGTAATTTCCCATAACGATTTTAAGCGCAGTTGGTATCAATATAATTAGCAAGTATTGTGCACGGCCGGAATCGGCAAGTCATCTACCTAGTGTGGGAATTAGGTACATAATATGCATGGAAGATGAAATTTAAGTTCATCGAATTAGGGTGATGGTAATGTTATAAATATAATATATATTATTGGGCACGTATTTCAATCGGCCGGATATAAGCTTATCGTCTGAAACCTATTGTACACGCGGGGGAGCAAAAATCATACAATCATCGTACCCAGCTGCGATATTAATTTATTTGTGAACAGTATATAAATTATATCATAATATGAGGGCAGAGAATTTTTTTCGCTATTGTTATCGATAGGAGCAAAAGGGTGTTTAAAGTTCCATTATCGAATTACAAGTAAAAATTTTTTTATTAATATAGATTTCATGAAAACTCATACATCTGACAAAATGTTATAGTATTTTATTGTATAAATTAATAATGACATTAGTATAGACGTATAGTTTCTTATATAGGTACGCATAATATGTTATAATTCATTAATTCAATTTTGTAGTTGCACAGTGATAATCATTTTACAAAATACTTATAGTTTATTATGATTTAAATTATTTCAATGGACGTTGTAATTCTGATTATATTCAGAAACTGTTTACACTATTCGATAAATTGTTAATATTTTAATTTTTGTTAACAATATTTCCTTAAAATATACCTACTCATTTTTGTATAATTTTAATAATTTTTCTGGTATTTTGACCATCGGGCATATTATTTAATAGACATAATTAAGTTGTTCAAGCATATATTTTTAATTTAAAAAAAAAATACTTAGTCATGCAATGAAGGGATGTCAATAATTTTGTACATCATATTTTACGTTTTATATCTGACTCTATACCTTTATAGTCTCCTAATATTTATTTATTATTTAGAAATATTATTTATTATAGTATACTATCACATTATAATTAATTTGTTTTTATTATTTTTATCAACGGATGGTGTTTTAATTACTATTTAAATTTAATATACTTTTAAAAAATGTATCGTTAAATTACTATAGTTTACCATATACATAGTTTATTAAAAAATTTATAAATATATATACATTTTTTAATGTTCATTTTTATTATTTATATTTAAGTATTTTTTTTTTTTTTTTTTAACGAATTGAAATTTATTATATGCCTTGCTTTGATAATATTGTTAAATATAATTGTTATATTATTCAGAAAAAAATACCATATTTTATAAATATATATATAATGTTAATGTCTACGTCTATATAAGATAAGCATATTGTCACATATAAATTATGAACGGTTCAAATAGTTTTTAGATAATAATGTTCATGAATTCATGATACATCCGTAAATCCATTGACAAAACATAAAATTGATTAAATAATATAGTTTTATTATTCTTGCTAGTTAAATAATGAAATAATATTATACAGTTGAGAATATATAGAAATAATAGCTTTTGTACAATTTATACAAGTATTAATCATCCGTCGTTTCAGACAGCCGATGTCTTCATGTAGAAATATGCATATTTATCAAATTTGATATTATTATTAAGCGAGATCAGTGAAGCCGGTATAACGCTAAGGTATCCGCCCATGATGTCAAAATATGTATGCTAGTCATTAATCGATAGATACCTTGGTAGACGAATAAACAACCTCGTAACGAAATCCTGTCATCGTACGATTGGATTAATGTACATACGAGTATCTATTGGAATCTGTTAATCCATGATACTTTTTAGAAAAATAAGTAGTTTGTATGCAAAATGAAATTTAATTTTAAAATAATGTTCGAACGTTACACTTAAAATATAAAATTTCCTTACATTTATTTTGGTTGATACCCATATTAAATTTAATGTGTAAATACATTTGTATTTAATTTAAAATTAGTTCTTGATAGTTAAATTAAGAAATTACAGTAAATTATATTATTATTAATTATTATATTCGTGACTCGTGGTAATTAACGATAATCATGTATTTTAACAAATTACATATTACTATAATATGTTATACGTTTTAAATTAATGAAAGAAATTTGAAAAGATGTAAAATTGAAAGTAGTCGTAGGTATAATAATAAATAAATTCGATTTGTAGCATATAATATTATAATACATAAATGTATATTTTTGAATTATATAATATTATTATTATTGAATAGATAAACATAATTAATTATTTGATAATTTGTGTCATTAGTTCATTACATTAAGAAATAAGAGGGCATATATTGATATCATGAAGAAATGTATAAACGATAATGTTTAGAAGTTATACCTATCACATATACAATTATATGATTAAATGTAATATTTGATTGATAGTCTTCAGAATCAATTTAGTTTTATGATTACGTAATAATTTTAAAGAATATAATGACTACGATAAATTTCGGGTTTGTTGATTTATTTAACGTAACATATGTTCGATATATATTTTTAATATTGTGTACCTTATATACTGAATATTGAAAATTAAAAAAATATTTTTTTCTCCTAAACGAAAATTGAATTGGTAATTTTTATGTAAACATGATCCTCTACGAGTATTTACATAAAACTTCACGATGAGTAGCACCACGGCGTTACAGGTTCGGCGATATTAGATAAAACTGAAAGTAACATGTGTTCGCGTAGTTTTACAATAATGGATTTGCCTCAGTGATTGATTTAATCGATAAACGAAAATTTTAATGGACAAATCTCACCAAATGGTTAATATTTATCGGATACCGATTACTAGTATAATTTAATGTTATATTACACGGTAAGCTTCTTAAAAAAAATAATCTTTGTAACGATAGAGGGGAACGAATAAAAATGAAATAAAACAATAATTACAAAAATAAAAATATATAAGAACAATTTCATCATGAAAGTGTGATCTAACACGATGAATTCAGTGCCGTTCTTCCGTCTAGGCAACCTAGGCAGCTGCCTAGGGGCCCTTGTCTTTTTGGGGCTTTTTTCAGCTCTTAAAAGAATTTAATTTATTTGATATATAATACAGAAGATAAGATACTTAATTGTTAATTGACTTTTTAGTTGCTGCCTTGGGGCCCTAAGACTCTTAAGTTCGGCCCTGGGTGAATTACCTACATTTTGTAGACGATCTAAGATGTGAGTATAGTTTTTGTATAGCACTCTGATGTGTGATATAGATATTTACATATATAAACCTATTAAAAATCAATACATCGACGAGTGTGTTGTCACGCAGGATTTTAATAATAATATATAATCGTCGAATACCTGTGCGTGATATATGATATATCATATACATGTCACATGGATATGATATATTTTCCGAAAGTCCGGAAATTGAAAATCGTATATTTACGTATATGCCACACCGCAGGCTCACATTTGCGGAATTTAACGATGAATCGGAATAGTACCTATATATAATATACTCGTATTATGCATGCGGATTTAAAGAATTTGATCGAAGAGTATTATTGTTTTTAATTTTTTCAATCGTGGTACGTATATTTCTTTTTTTCTTTCATAATATCCGCACAACACAACCGGCTGCTCGCGTGTGACGTGCGCGCAAAAACCAGCGGGTGGCCTATACGAAAAGCGCGTCATGTAGTCAAATTAGCTTGTGCCGAGCGTGAAAGGAGGCGGTGAATATGTGTGCGTGTGTGTGTGTGTAGCGGTCGCCGCGCAGAAAAGACCCTTTCCGCGGGGTAGAGGGCACGAGTGAGAAAGGGACGCGTTTGGGGTCACGTGGCCGCCGCACAATGGTGTATAAAATACGCTTCTCGTGCGGAGTGTGCACGACACACCGAGGGTCTTTGTGGGGTGGAGTCCGGCGGCTGCCAAGTAATCAAACAAATGTACAAAATTACATCGATAAAGAGCGTTTTATTTCGTGTGCGAACGAGTAGAGGTATACAATAATATATTATGATAATAATATTACATAAATACGCGTTATTCGGTCGTACGCGTAATATTCTGTGTTATAATATTATTATTATTATTATTATTAATTTTACCGGCGATTATTCTTCGTATATAGATACACAAGTCCGCGTGCAGATATTACCGAATATATAATTACGTATAATAACTAGGTACCTATACGCGCGGCATTCCACAATGATATATTATTATTATAGTTATGTCTTGTACGAATACGGAAAAATAGTTTGATTTATACAATGCTTTATAATATTATTATAAAATAAAATATTATTTTTGCGTGCAAAATTCGTATTATAGAACGATATGATATTGCAAAACGTTTTAATATTTCAATACTGCTATGTATATTATATTATGCAAAGCATGACAATCTTTATTCGGTACCGCTTAGATCACGGTACAGGTTGAGTAATATAGTATAAGCAATAATATTATGTCGACTTATTTATCCGTTTATATTATTATAACCTTAAAAATGAAGAAAATTGAAATTAACTTCACTCATATTTTGTGCGATTTATGTATATGTGTTTGTATTCGCAGTGCATGTTTGAAATCGAATACTGTAAAGTCTCTCTCCATAATATAATATTTGCTTTTGTTCGGCCAACAACGAAGGCCGAATTTGAGTGCATGAAATTAGTATGTCCATCGACATTGTGTGTTTTATTTGCCCAAGTGACCTATAGCGATGACGATATTACATTGTCTATATATTATATTATATATTTTTCTGTTCAAACAACAGACGGTTTTATTAGCTATATGCCATAACGTTTGTTATTTGAAAATGATCAATATTAACTATTGATAAACAATATACACGTATAATATTATGTATCGTTCAATTATTATATTATATTATTTGAATTATCATCGGAGACAATTTACTTACTAAAAAAATATACGATTTACTAATAAATAATTATTATAAACTCATATATTATTAATATAATTAAAATGTTCAAATACACTCAAATAATTGTTGTTTAATGAGTAATTCAATTTATGACAATAATAAATAGCAATTTGCGTAAATATTCAAAATTATTTCTCTCGGCAAATAAAAATAAAAAAAAACCAAGGATAATATTAAAAATATTTAATTTTACAAACAATTCATTATTATTAGTACCTAATATTATAGTAAACACAATTACATGATTATCGCATTGTAAATAAATTTTTACTAAAATCAGTAAAATATAGTTATATTGATTATATAATGAGTGTTTATCATAATAATACATGTTACAAAAATATATTATGTAGATAAATGGTTGAAAAAAGTATCTATAAAATATTCAAATAAATAATTATAATGGGTCAATAAGATAACCGAAAAAAAAAAATGTTTTATAACTCCATCGTACAGAGAAGAGCTTAAATTCCATATTGGCTAACAATAAATTGGCAAACAAGTCCTGACCATTCGACAAACAAAATCGCACTGAATAGCTCATGTATATATATATATATATATGTATTATAGTGGTATTATAAGTATAGTCTCTTCAAACCCCTGTTTGCATTGTTGGCAATTGATTTGCTAAAATGAATACACGACGTACGGGGCCAGGACAAAAGATTCAAAACAGCGGATATAATATTTAAAGGTTTTCTAGTCTAGCAGTATTTTTTTTTCTAATTAACTAATGATGGTATATTATAATATGGTAACCAAAAAAATTTCAAGTGCGCACGTCATTGTACATTACGCTTACTATTATAACGTACCATAATATATATATATATATATATACATATAATAAGTCCGAGAATAATAGTTACGTTGTTCAAATATTATACAATTATTACGTTCGTCCAAATATAACAGTTGGGGGCACATGTGTGCGGTGTATTCGCTTGGGAATCCGCATCACTCCCTTGCGCGCGATGGTTTACAAAACGAACGAGGTGAAGCTTTTTTGCATTAGGAAAAATAAAAACGAGATATATAATATTATACACGCACACGCACGCCAGCGGTTTAAGCGGTAACAACTCACGCGGTCGGCGTGCGCTCATATAGGAGTATCGAACTCATATAATATGAAATTACGACCGAGGGTGGAAAGTAAATTTTTTTTTCTGCCATAAAATCTCGAAACAACCGATTGGCCGTATAGTAACCGTGAATGTATATGTGTGTAGCTATCGACTATATCGGAATAATATGTTCACAAAAGTCCGTTGTATTTATATCCGTGTATCTCAAGAGGCGCAGTAAAAGTGGCTGTATAAACACGCCTCTTCGATTGGTCGCCCGCGTATGTACGAGTATGTATTATTGTATATGTATATACACTTTTGGAAGTTATCCAGAGGAAACAATTTGCGGGTTAAAGCTCGGTTTCGTTTCGTTCCGACTCGTCCTTCTCCCATTCCTTCCGCCAAACCATAAGGTTAAGAATAACGGCGTTTGAACTTTATACAAACTTTTAAACATCCGTGACTTTCATGTCATTCTTAAATAACATACGGCTTGCATCGTTCAAGATGTGCGCAATAAATACGTTTTTTTTTTTTTTTTTTTTTTTTTTTTTCGGTGGCTCCGATATATATTAATGACGTAAAGCCGAGAATATTGTATTTTTTTAACGCGATAAGGAAACTGGTTATCTTCGTAATATATAGTATACACGCACTGACAACAGATGTATGCATATTAGAAATATGTATGTACATAATATCGGAAAAGAAAAATAATAATATTTTGAAAAGGTTTATATACTTAGAGACAGTAGACATTTGAATAAACCATTTCAATCACTACACAAACTGGCCCCGAGGCAGAGTAAATCTACATTTTATTAACTTTTTTCTTATTTCTCTTTTGTATAAAATGCAGGAGATAGAGGCGATAGCAGTAATTTATAACGGATTACTTACGAATGTTGAGGAGAAAGGGGTACAATAAAGTTGGAATAATATATCGTTTTGTCCCTCGAGTATTCAGGTGGGTATAAAATAACTACTGTAGGATGAGAAGGACAAACATTTTCCCGAAGGCCAGCATTTTTTTCATTTTAAACCGTTTATTTACGAGTCTATTTTTTAAAAACAAAAACGTTTGCTTAGCTCTGTAGTTCACTATAAGCTCATTTTTATTTTATAAATATAGAATATTTGTTTAAATTAAAAATTAGTCATTTGGATATTTTATACCTATTTATTTAAAAATTGTTTGCTTAATGTATATATAAAATCGACATCGTTATTCATTTATTCACTTTGCAAAGAAATATTTTATATTTATAATTTTACCTGATTATAAGTTACAATATTATAATGATAAAAAAATAATATAATATGATTATTTATCTAAATTTTAAATACATTTTTTAGTAATGTATTTAAAATTTATAAATGATAATAAACATTATTATATATTATAATATTAAAAATATATTTTTTTTATTTATATGAAGAAACTTCATATTAGAATATAATATAATATATAATATATTCTATTAGAATTTTTTAATTATAAAATTCATTAAAAATAACCTAGGTAAATAATAATTAATTTAGGGAAGATTAACATACATTTACAAAATATGAAATATATTTTATGAATTCAAATTTTCGTTCATAAAAATAAAAAAAATAATAATAGATAATATTATAAAATTTTATATTCAACATCTTTAAATTTTACTTGTTAATATAATATAGTTTTGAATAAACAAAACAAATATATATATTTTTTACATATACCTATTCAAGGAATATATTTTAGGTGTAGATGTAAATTTTTATCAGTTTGTTGAATTTAAAACTACCTACATTTTGACAATGAATTATATATCTTGGGAATTGGTATGTTTGGGCAACAGGTAAGAGAGATATAAAACTAATGGATTTATTCTCAAAACGGGATCCAATCGTTATTTAAAGGCTCCGACGTCTTGCTCGAGCCAGATTTCCCTTTACCTTTTATCCGGTCACAGTAATTCTCTTGAGAGATGAACCTATTTCCGAAAGCTCATCCGTTTTAGTTCTTATTTCGTTTTTATATCCTTATTTCAAACTAAAAATAAAAGATTGGTAGTTTCAAAATGATTTTTTAAACTAATAATAATATTATTTGATACAAACAACTTTGTATAAAAATATAAATTATATTTAATATAATAATTATATTATATTATTACATCCCAAATATAAAATATTTGATCAGATGTTTAGATTATACATAATAATATTATAAACGATACAAAATATATATATATATATATATTATAATAACATAATGTTGTATAATTGATTTGATTCATTAACCTTGAAATTGAAAAAATGAAGAATTTTGTAGATAAGTATTACCTACGAGTAACATTAGTAATTAATACATCGCACATGTTATTCAGTTTTTAGTCCCTACATACTACATAGCATATGCACGATATACCTAACAATTTAATATGTGTTCCAACGAAATAATATGGACTAAAAAACAATAATTGACCGAGTAAAATTTAAAATATTGTAAATTTCGCATATGCTTACACCATATGAATGCGTGGAAGTTAATATACGCAGCAATGTGTTTTTGAAACTATTGAAACGTTATAAAAATATTAACCATATTTTATCGTTCTTGCAGTTGTTTATTGTGTATACGAAATTCACGGTAAGTTTCCGCTGTCATTTTAGTACTATATGTATAATGTATAGGTGTTGTAAACGTGTGTTATAATGCTCGTCAAAATATGATACAACTAATTATTAGTATACCGTTCGTTCGTTCTTTCGTGTCGTATTGTGCTAGCGCGATCATAGTATATAAATAATTATAACGTGAATGCGAGTAGGTACTAAAACCGGCACAAACCGCGTATAATATTTTATTATACGTATACCGTTCTGTCAGGTCGTCTAACCATAATGTAATATTATTGTTTAAAAACACACACACACACACACACACACATTTCCAAGACATTTTCGTCCTGAAACAATATTTAGATTCAATTACCGCGTAAATTGTTGCGAGTCATCGAGGCGTGTTGTTATTACACTGCTGTAATATACGGACGATGGACATGAGCTAGAATAATCATCTTTATTTAGGGTGAACTTCTGCGTGTAGCCCACACGGTACGAACGTTCATTTCATAGAGTTGTTAGCTTCGTTACCAGTGGCGGCGCCAGGATATTTTTTTAGGTAGGGCCAATTGGAGGCCAAAAATTTTTAGTGGGGGCCGTAAGATAGGTATAAATAATTCGTCTTATAATGAAAAAATTCAAAGTGATAATATGACTAATATTATAATTTACTAGTTTAAATGAAAAACTTAGAATCAATATAAGTTTTCTTCTTATTATTTCTCAATACATGTACAATAAAATATAATAAAAAACCCAAAAGTTTGAAAATTTTATTGAAGCATACTGTTATAAATCATAACGTATTTCCAAAATATTAAAAAATTCTCAAGTTTCAATTGTTTTTTTATAGCTATTTAAAGTTGAAATTTTAGTAAAATCAATATTCATATGGATTCTTCTTATTATATTTTAATATTTTATAATAATGTTAAATAAAATTGACAAAATTTTTTTTTTAATTTTTAAAATTATATTGAAGCTCAAATACATATCACTTAACTCAGTTTTAATTAGTTGTAAATTATTATACGAGTATTTACGATTTTTTTTTTTTTTTATAGCTGTTTAAAGTGTAAAAATCAAAGGAAAGGATACAGGTGTAAAGAGCATAGTGTTTAATTTTGATTAACATTTGAATGCAATGATACTAATGATAAATCATTACATTTGAAAAACGATTACTGTTAGATTTGGGTATTTAGTCGACTCATTTAGGGGTTTTACGATAAATAATTTATATTAAACGTATAGAGACTGATAAATGTAAAAATTTTAATCGGTACATATATTATCAAATGAACTTGGGCGCTTCGCTCAAAATCGGTTTCACGAATGTAATGATTTATCATTGCATTCAAATTGTAATCAAAATTCAACACTATTCTCTTTAAACCTGTATCCCTTCCCTTTTTGTAACATAATTTTAATCACTGTTTATTTGGTTTACCTATATATTCGTATATATATATAATACCTACATTATATTTATATTAATAATTAATAACGAATAATACGTTTATAAAATTATTATTCCGCGTAACAAAAGCCATAAACATAATAAATATGTAATAGGTACGGTGCATAATATTATATTAATTTAATTTTTAACATTATAACATTGGATACATACGAGTACATAATATTATTTTATTATAATTAATATATCATATTAAAAAAATTTCAGGTCGGGCCAATGGTAGGGCCGGATATTTTCATGTAGGGCCATGGCCCACCCTGGCCCGCCCTTGGCGCCGCCACTGTTCGTTACATGCGCGTGTTTATGATGTCCAGAAATATATCTCGTGTGCGACATATGGAAGGTGAAAATATATATTATATATACTATACATATATTTTATATTTTGTATTAAAATCGATATTACAATACGATGCCCGAGTAACGAATCTCTTTTACTCGTGCCATTCGTTTTAAAATATTAGTAAAGTTATCAATGAAAGCCTAAAGAGGAGAAAAACGGTTATCAGAGATTAAAACATAATCGGAAATGAATTTAATAATGTTATGTAATTAATTAACATTATTAAACATTGTCCGATTTTTTTAGGATGTCTAATACTATAAATAATATACTCTCCACTATATATGACTTACATCGAGTTTTACTAGCAATAACAGTAGATTTGTAGGAGGTACAATACGTAAATTAATAACCAATAATTAGCTATGTGCAATAATTGTTGTTAATCAATAGAATATGTGATATCGTCTATGCTGCAGGTTACTGTGGAATTGACGAATATTACCTGTGTAATACGTTCAGTATCAGTTGATTAAATCTGACTATATTTAAATTGGATTCAATTACAAATTGTACAGGGCCGATGGCGATCGATTTGTATGTACTATACTATTCAGAGGAAAACTGATGTCTGATATCTGTGCCTGCCCACACATACCATTGTAATATGTTATTATTATAGATACGACTTATTGATATACGTAATCAGGTTTTATAAATATATATTACAAATTTCCATTCGTAATAATAGGTAATAATAAATACTATTGAAATAAAAATAAATACGAAACATTTTTTAATTTTTATTTTTTCTCTAATATCGTATTTAACATAATATTATTATACTATCTGTATGTATCTATTCAATCGCACAATATAATTAACGTATAATTTTTTAATATTATTATATAATAATAAGTTATAAAAAGTAAATTACAAATTTACAATGTAATGTTATTTATTTCATACTTAGAGAAATATTATAATTAATTAAATTTGTATTTGTTTCATTCGTTTAAGGACGATACAATATAATATTTTCGATATGGTTCATCGCAGATCTGCAGTAATATAATAATATAATATTGAGTTCACGAAACCAGTTTCGCTAATTCATTTATAGTGTGCCGAGAGAACACGTGTTTCCGAAACCGTAAAAATTATAAAAAGTGAGAAACACATTTACGTGCAATGTAAACGCCGACTGGCTGTGTGTTTTAATAGCAATTACATGTAATAAAAGAATTATTCACGCTTGTCGCGCGTTCACTAGCCCATACTCGTATCGATACGGTCCTCAGTCCTCACGCATATTATAATCGTAATATTTTATACCCGGTCCATATAATATCTCGTATTATATACAATATTATATGTTAAACCTGGTATCCGGTTACCGTAGCCGAACACCTTCGCGCGAAGAAAAAACCGCCGCCGTCGGATAAGTGGTCTCGTGGGAGAGATTTATGCCTGTCGCTGCGTGATGACGTAGTAATATACCTATTTACGTACTACATTGATGAGCTAAATTATAAGTCTCTTTTATTATTATCTTTTCTTATTTTAGCTTAAGCGTTCCGCATCTAAATATTTCATTTCATCATCATTTTCACATTTCAAATCCCTGTTTTTTTTTTTTATATTTTATATTGAAATATTCTTTTAATAATAATTTATTCATAGATTTTAAAATAATAATATATTGTTACTACCTACCTACTATATAGTTACTATTACTTTTTTACTGCTTTATTAATAAATTATATAACTATTATTATAAAAGAAATAACAAAACAATTTAATTTAAGCATTATTATTTCTTGGCGATTAGTTAAAATTCATGTTTACCTTTACATATGAGTTAGCATAGTAATAACTTTAGCCGCTAATATTCTCAGGTATAACGACGATGAGTCGATGAACACAGTTTATTGTTTGACATCAGTTATATTTCACCGACTAATACTGTGTAATGTTTGCTTCATAATACTATGAGCTTATTGGTAGCATAAAAGACCTTTTAGTAATATCAAAAGTTGATTGTGCTTTTTTCTGTTTCATAAGTCATAACTAATTATTTCGACTGTAGTTTCTATTATAATGTTGAATGGTGGAGTTCATCATATACATAAACATTTAACGCGCAGTATGTTATTATAATATAGTATGTACCAGTGTCCTGTATAGTGTATTATTATATTATTCATTATTCAAGGTGTACAATAAGATAAACAATATATAATTAGTTAATGAATCAAATATATTTATTTACAATTTTAAATGCCTTGTTCAATTTTATAATTTTCTTTCATAATATCCTATCTTTAATGTCAGTCAGCTTTTAATTTTGAACTTGAAAATTCCGATGATCAAACAATTTTTAAATTATTATTGTTTATGAGGTAACTGCAACATATAATACACGGAATGCTCATCGTGTAAATCGTTTAACATTATATTAAAATGACATTAATACATGACGTAATCATAAAAAAAAAATTGCTAAAATATAAAATGTGTAATATAATATTTAAATTATTTTAAATTTTAGTTAACATAACACATAAGTACATTTTAGTAAAACATTTAATATTTTGTTTCTTTAATTTATATAATTTATAAAATAATTTTAATATTATTAATATACCTACTTAATATTATAATATATACTCGTATAATCACAGATCAATTTAATTTCATTGGGTCTGACTGGCAAGGATTATATACGAGTATAAAATATTATAAGGTAATATAATAGTATTACCTTATAATATTACTTATAGTTATAATATATTTTTATATAATATTTTATATTATATAGTGTTTTGCTCTTATTATTTTGCCGTATAACACGTATTGCGAAGTGTCAATACCAATACAACGCACTTGACTTGGTTTAATGAAAGCTCGTTTTTGCCTCAGGGGAAATTTTTCGAAAAGCTACGATCATATTTTTTCTTCGTTTTTTTCCTTCTTTGAGCGCGATGACAAAAGCCTAAGTATTAATTGCCTTCGAGGCGTGCGAAATTCTCCACCAACCACACAAATATGATACGTGTCGAAAATAGCAATAAGTTCTTTGCCACAAAATACTGAAAATACAGCTAATTTTAAACCTCGTTGTATATAATATAACACCGCTGATATTCCACTTCCCTCTGTATATTATATATAAACGAACCTTCTATAACTAGCAAATCTATACTTGCACGTGTTCATTAAAAATAATAGTATTATTTTTATTTTACAGATTACTGATCTATATTGCACTTATATACGTCAACATCGTGTTTTCATCCGAAGAGCAACTACCTGAACAGACTAGGTAATGACCTTACAAATTTTCATTATTATCATATTTGTACGCTAATATATAATAATTTGTATTTTTCTATTATAAAAAATTTAAATATTCTTAATTTTCCATGGCGCACGTCTTATAATATCGTCTTTGTCATGAAGATTAATAATAATAAATAATTTATGCACAAATATTGCGTGTATTATGGATGTCATGTTCGCAATAAACGTCAAGGCAAGGGCGTACAACCAAATATTTCGTCCAAAAAGGGGGGTAACCGGAATCTCTTTGTGCGTTATAATAATGCAAACTACGCGCTTGTATATTGTATATTATATATATATATATATATATATATATATTAATATAAAAAAAAAAAACATCTGCGATTAAATTGTCAACGAGGGCAGCTGCGATTTTAGAAACCATTGACGAATAAAACCCAAGCCTTTTGTTTTTTCGAGGATCCCTTTTTTTAACTATCGACCCACGTGGGTCATAACTTATAGTTAGATTATTTTTTTTATTGGAAAACTGTCCTTTTAGTTTTTATTCATATTAGACTTTTGGTTTATTTATTTATAAATTTATAATATTAATTATTATTTTTATTATTATTATTATTATTATTATTATTATTATTATTATTATTATTATTGTTATAAGGGATTGAGATGATTGAACTATAATATAAAGTAGATAATTATTAATTAATAGGTGCATAAACGCACTAGGTATATTTATAATTTTAGTTTATAATTATAAAAAATTATTATTATTCTTTATAACTATTTGTGTAATCATACTACAACTCATACTACAACGAGAAATTGTATTATGCTAAGCAGAAGATCTTGTTGGGATGTAGCATGTAGGGCGGTGGTTATTTACTCAAAATTATTGTATAATGCAAAAGAAAACAATTTATAACTATTTTCAAATAACTTGATTCATCATATTAAATTTATGTATTATTAAATAAATTCTTTTTCAGTTATACGAAAAAATAAAATCATTATTTTAAGTCATACTTTGATATTGACTATTTGGGGTTATATGATGAAAATTTTCAAAGTTAATTTCCGTTCAAAAATATAAACAATATATTGTTTATTATTATGTCTCCCTTTAAATATCCTCAAATCATATAAAAAGTATAGATTAAGAACGGAAATAATCTTTTTTTTAAAGTAACTAAAATATAAATATATATATATATATATATATATATATATCTTTAATTTATTTATATAAATAAAAGTATTTATGTAGTCAGTACGAGAGTACCTATAAATATCATTTACAATAAATTAGAACTTTAAATAAAAACGTTAAGAACAAGCATAATATTGTTATGATATTTACTTATATACTTTTACAAAAATGATCTAATATTAAAGTTATTTATTAATTATTTACGCAAATAACATTTAAAATAAATTGTTTAGTAAAAATATTTTTTTCTTCTTACTACTTTACTAGAAATTGATATTTATTTAAATATTGTTTCTAATACATAAGAATATTATTATATTGACAATATTATATTACTATCAATAATAATCAAATATTATCATATCATTTTTACGATAAAATTTTGATAATTTGAAATACCTTTATTTGTTGGTACATTAATTAAATTACTCGGAATGGAGAAAGGTTTATTTAAGTATTTTATTATTTATGTTGCGAAACAATGAAAGCATTAATTAATGTTTATTTTGTTTTAGCATTACTTGAATAGATATAGTGGTGACAAACTACTTTTTAGGTTTTACAAAATAGTAAATAAAATTACACAAAGTAATTTCATTATTATGTTAATTATAAATATAAAATAGTATAACAATGTATTATTATATGTAGTTATTAAATTTAATAAATTTATACTCGCATTTATATTAATATTTAATAATATAAATATTTTACAGTATTAGTTAATTCATATACCTACATGGTGTGACAATAATATATTTCTACCGTTTTTATTAGAGTTATTACTTGGGTAATTACTATTATATAAAATAATATTATATTAAAATTGTTAATATTTTAACAATTAAGTAGTTTATAACTTATAATAATATAATGCAATTAATTTTAAAATGGTAAAACATTTTAATAATACGGTTGCCCGTTTTTTTTTAAAAAAAAAATATTAAACAAACAAAATTATATGAATTACCGTCGTTTATGAAAATTTTAAACGTTTACTTCCGGAGGGGAAACATAATTTTGGTTAATTTTCTAATGCTTTATGATGTTCAAAATAATATATTAAGCTTAGCTTGTACTCTAAATACATATAGTGGGGTCAGTCATTATTATACAATATATTTTCTTTATTATCTGTTATTTTTCGGAGTAGATAATGAACATAATATTATTATTATTATTATTATAAGGGATATTCGCGAGCAAACATCGCATAGTTTACTGGTATAGGGGCCAAAATACAATAAATGTAGACCTCGACGCAGAACATGCGTTTGTTATAATATATTTATATAATACAGGTATATGTATATCATATATATTTATGTACAGTCCAATCCATCCCATTGTTGCTGGCTGTGTAATAATTTATGTCCGGTTGTACGTGCGAGCGTTATGGATGAAATTTACGGCATTTAGTCCGTGTTTTGGCGGTTCAAACGTTACCCTAGGGCGTCACTAAGCCCGATGTAACGAAAGGTGTTGATATCGTATATATATTATGGGGAAAAAAACAGCAATATCACTACGGCGTAATAAATTAGGAACAATGCTGCGACGGTGTCAGCGTGCAAAAACGGCTTCGCGATATAATTTAAAACCGTCCACTAACAAATTCATACGAAAAAAAAATGAAAAAATGAAAAATGATACTTTATTTAATATAATATGCCCGATTCACCCATATTATATTCTATATTTACAATAATATACGTATACAAATGTATACTTTTTAAGTTTTAAAGGCAATAATATTATCAACGACGAGCATACGACTACAAATTGGTATAGTTAATCCAATTATGGCACACGAAACGTATAATTTTTAATTTTTAAATTTTATTACGATAAATATTTTATTTTCTTCCATAACTATAAAATATAGGTATATATATATTACGTATTTTACACATATCCTTACAAATTGGCTTAGTGTCGTTTCCATGAAAATGAAAACTGTTAACAATTTTATTATAGGTAAAAAGCGTAACACACATATTATTGTTTTTCCATCATAATATTATATTACGTTGTTCTATATTATAGAACAGGTATAAGCACTGTAGTCGGTCAAAGAGACTTTGGAGGAATTTAAGAATCTCAAACATTATGCGTACCATATTATTGCATTGCTCGTGATTATGTTCGATTGGACAATAGGGGAAAAAATCAATTTATCAATGTCGTAGGAAAGGATTATTCTACAGTATAGGAGATCGTCCTACAGGACATATCGAATCCCTTAGACTTGTATATGATATCCTCACAAGACTATCATTTCAAATGACGTAAACGCAATGTGTATATTCGTAATATATTATATTATAATATGACCCTCGGAGGAATGAGCGAATGACCCCTCTTTGACCATAGTATCCCGACCGGTGGGCCTGATCGGTCGCGGCGGTCAGTCCACATTTAATCTAATAAAATAGTTTCATTGTAAACATTGCGCAGCTGATACTCAAAGTGTTGGATCTATAGCCGCCCATAATAATATTAATAATAATAACAATATTGCTCTGCTATGTTATGGGACCTTTTGAATGGACACAAAACGAACGTGAGATATGTTTTTAGGATTATACATAAAAGAACCCCGGGACGAATCTAATGTGAAATTTGAAAAATATAATAATATATTATATTACGTCGGTGATAAATATATCAATTACACGTATATACAATGATTTGTGTGTCTGGTTGTCATAATGTACACAAGTTCGGAGCACACGTTCGTATGAAACGACTACGATTTTATTGGGTTATTGATGGTATCGTTTATAATAACTATTGACCCACACGACCCACTAGTTATTGACCACTGATAACAATGGTTCTAGAAAATGTTGATATATATTTTTTTATATGAAAGTTTTACAATATTATATTATTCTATCTTTGAAGAAAAAAATTTTAGAAGTAATATATTATAATAATATATTTTTAATTTTAACTTAGCGTTTTTACTGTAGTTTTGTACAATAATTTAATTGTACATATTGTATAGGTTATACGTAGGTCGATATCAAAATATTAATCTAAAAATACACTTAATCAGAATATTCGAATTCTTATAGATAACATCATTGTTATGTAATCCTTATTGGTATAACTTGAAAAACAAACGTTTTAAACAATATTATGACATGCTAGTTAGTGTCAAACTATATAATATATATTATAGAGTAAGCGCAGATGTTACGAGATTCCGTAACACTTAGTATCTTATACGATTACCTGCCGAAGTCCCTATTCCTATATAGTATCTTGAAAATTTCAATTTGAAGACTTAAATGTCGAACCATTATGAGCTAGTTTACAAACTAGTTATTTTAAAATATTAAAATATTAACATATATAAACAGGGATATGTACCTAATAAGTAATATAATTTAAATTTTTAAACACATACAATACCTACAGAATACTTTTTATAAAAAATATTTTTATAAGTAGATTATTATATTAGATAGGTACCCTATAAATATGCAGCGTTTAATTTATATTTTATTAATTAAAATATGCAATATCGTATTTTATACAAAATATAAATATAGTACTTTCACAAAAAATAAAAACAATATCATTACATCTGAATATAATAATTTAATATTATAGCCTAACAAAAATCAGTTTCAATTAATTTCAATTATGTACTAAGAAAAAACGTCCACTATGAAATTATTCGTTGACACGTGAAATAATAATAATAATAAAATGCTTAACATAAAAAATAAACATTTTTAGTGTCCGTTTATGACGTGTAAGCGTGTGTTATTCATTAGAAACTGTCGGTCAGGAGGTGGTGGTTATATGGGATCAGACGTTCGCAAACGAGGTTAAAATAATATTGTTTGGACTGCATTTTTTTATTTCTTGTTACGGATATACGAATGATCACAAATCGTATTATTGTGTGTCAGCCAACGTACGACGACATTATTATAGTTCAATTTGCATAAAACATTCGCTATTATTGTTAAAACGATTGGTATCTTGGTGCCGGCCATAATATAAGCATAATATTATACAAGCAAATCGCGTGTAACGAAAAATCCTCCAACGCAATTGCGGCGTATAAAAGTAGGCAAAATTCATACTGAAAATGACGCGATGAGAAAAATAGAGGGGAAAAACTTTGAATTATTATTATTATTATTATTATTAATACGCACGAGATTATATGATTTTCTTTATGCGCGTTAAATATTATTATAATATCTAAAATAAATTACTAGTAAAAAGCCCACGCGCGTATATTTCAGTATAATCGACGCCGCGTACTCATACCTTCGGGGACAACAATTAAGTTTATAAGCGATGGCGAGTATGGTCGGTACTGTCGCGAGTGAAAAAAAAATAAAAAATAATCGCAGTCAATGATTTGTTATTTGTATCGTCATAATATTAGTGTAAATTATATTGGATAATATTACTCGCATAATGGTGGTTGTGGTGTTAACGCATATAAAGTTGTACAATATATTATACAGTATGGCGTATGTAATGTTTTAATTAAATTTTTTAAATTTTTTTTCTACCTCGTTTTTTGCAGATACTCGAATGTTTTTCCACGTTTTCTTTTCCTTTATTCGGAATAAAACGTCCATAAAGATATATTTTTTAACATCCGGTTTATCGTACATTTACCAATCGGAAATTCCATATTTGTTAAAATTTAAAGATTATTATATTATTAAGATGTAAAGTGTATACACTATACACTGTTGTCTAATATATAATTGTATATTATGACAATTTAAGCTGTACTTAGTAATGTACCATACCATGGTTTATAAAACGGCCACCCGGTTTGTTTAAATCCCGTAAATAATCTCTTTTAATGAAAATATCATTTTGCGGATTTTATTCAAGAATGAAAAAACTGGATATTTCGTTTTATTTACTAATATTATATTTCATTGTGTATACAATGTGCATACATAAATTTTATGATTTAATATCTCGTGGCGATACCTCATTCTCGGTATTTAAATGTTAACACGTTATTATACTCGTTTATTATATCTACTAAAACGTATTGAATAAACAGTTCAATAACAAATAAGAAACAACCGAATTTTCTGTAAACAAAAAACAGTACCTAATTAAAATAAATAAATAATACTTGATATGCATATTATTATTATTATGACACTATAATATACGATTTATTATTAATCATATTTAATTACTTTTTATGTATATTCATAGTAAAATATTTTATCTATATGTAATATATTACGTATATTATAATTTATAATACACATAATTTTTGATGTCTGATAAGAATAACCATAAATAATTATTACAATAATTATTAACATATATAATTTTATGTATGTTCCCTTTTGATTGCAAGTTTATTATTTTTCTACTGCCGGATATATAATATTAAATATAATTAATATATAATTTTATCTCAATCTAAATGTATAAACGTTATAATTCGAAAATGGAATAAAAATTATATTATGCAAGTCCGAAAAATATTTCATATAATATTTAAATAATTAAATATGAAAACAATATATAAGTATATAATATGTACATTTATTTATATATATATATTTTTAAAATGATGGTATGTCAATAATAATTATTTATCATTTAAATTTGATCTCAGTATTTATAATTTATTTTTTACCAAACGAGTATTGATAAAGGTCAATTATATAGATTGTAATATAGTATATTATATTATGATATTTTAATTTTATATATATACAAAAGTATCGATTTTAAATAATTTGATCTTACTTTTGGACTACCATTTTACAGTTTTAATTCATTACGTTTCATTTGGAACATAGTACTTACTACTTATTAATACCATTGGTAGCACTTATGAAAACTACTAGATAGAGAATTCAGAAAAATGTCTTTATTTTTACTCGTTTCTAGTTTTTCTTTTTTTAAAACAAAGGGCAAAGTGGATTAATACCATTAGCTAGATGGCCGATGGACAATACAAGGTGTGTATGGTGAAATCGACGCAAAAGTTGATGCCTTTACATTTGTAAAGTTCCTGAGGAAAAGTGCACCCTTGGGGTCGACCAACAATGGGCGAACCGCTAAATAATTTGGTATAACGTATAAGGGTGAAGGTAAATGACTGCAATGTACAACTGCTATTCGCATCAACATTTCCAATGTATACATATACATACAATATATAAACACCCACACACATTCGCACGAAGCTTTTTCTTTTATGGATAATGCGTTTCGATCGCTTTGAACGGCACGAGAATAGCACCCCCCTCGATGTGAATTTGGTCATATGTCCGCAATAGTATTGTTCTGCCCCATACACACACACACACACATACACACACACATATATATATATATTATAGTATATACGGAATTCATTTTAACGCTATACTCTTTGCCCCTTTCTATTACCCATAATGGATTTTAGTTACGTAACCACAAAAACTGCATCGAGTACTAAGCATTATTATAAAATTTTACCTCAAAAAAAAAATAATAATAATAATAAATAAAAAGAAGTAATAAACAAAACAAATATTTATTTGTATTTAAGCATGCGTAAAGTTTCGTGGATTTCACTTTAATCATAACGTGAATTGCGGTTCGCCATAATGGAAAAGATTGTCCAATTATATGTAATTTTATTCTCCTCTGAATGTATATTATGTTTTCTTTCTTTAGAAGTCAATTGAGAACCTTTTGCCATTACAAACCATGGACTTATGAAAGTTTAATGGTGGCTATCTCGGAGTAGTTTTTACCTGAGCCGGGTACTATGCGCGTAATAAAATATTCCGTGTTTGAAAGAGTAGGAAAAAAGTTAGGGAAGCGTAACGTTTTAATGGTCTCTAGAAAGATGTGCACACTGGAGGGCGAGAAGAAGCAATCAAACGTGTCGGGGTGGTTATATTCTCGGGGGAGAAAGCCGCTGGCGCCAACACCGCTACAAAAGGACGTCGACAGAAATGAAATTTCCCTCATAGAGCACAGACCTCGCGTATAGCCAATAACACCGAATTCCGTTGTACACACGGTGTGAAAATCAACCCCACAACTAGAATCCTAATGAACTCTGTTCGACCCCTTTAAAAATTGTGTAACTTCTGTTCACGCTGTTTTCGGTGATTTTAAGTACGAGTAACTGCATCGTGTAAATTCTGCTTATGTTTTGTAATGCGGTGTCAAAATAATCACGGTTTGATTAGATATTTTCTTGAAAATTACTCTTCATCAAAATAATTCATAATTAACTCATTATTATAAATGGGGATATTGGTTGCAGTTAAAATTAACGTATTGTCTTATTTTATTGGAATATAATTTCTCCATTACTTTGCGTTTGATTTTAATTGATTTTTATAATGGTTCTGGCAAATATTATGTTTTGGTAATAAATTCATATATATACGAACTGGGTAAATATTTTACGTTCTCTAATTTCAATTTTCAATTGTCTAACGAAACGTATTATATTGATAAATATCGATTGTTTCATTTCTGAATACCAGTCAACTAAATTAACTTTTGCGACTATTACCCTTTATTGAAAATAATATATCCAAACACTCGACTTTTGCACCATTCTATATATTATTGTTATAACCGTCAACGACACACAACACACTTTTGCTTTTGACGTTCAGCAACGGTTGTTTATTACCTCTAGATAACGCTTCACTAACGCTCGTGTAAAACAAAATTCGTTTTTTTCTTTCTCATTTAACTATTTTTTTTTTTTTAATCACAGTCTTATTTTTTAAACAAATAATATGATTGTATTTTTATAATTGCGTTAATAAAAACTTGGTTCTTGTATAAAATACGCACAATATATCTTTAAAATAAATATGTGTAAACAAATTATAAAAATAATTTATAGTAATCAATTTACCTAATAAATAGTAATATTTTAAATTCAGTAAATTTCATAATTTTACTTCAATATAATCGTAATATTTTACATTGTGAAAATTTTACTCATAAATAATAGATAATATATTAATATTTATATTTTTATAATATTTACTATACATTATATATTATATACTTTGATAAAATTATAAAATACGTATTATTATATTTATAGTTTATACGATATATGTGTAATATGATTTGATATTACATATTTTATTACATATCATATCTTCAATTATTAAAAATATGATGATTACTATAATTACAATTTTGTCTTATTTTTGCATCTTAACGTTTTTATATGAATGAATTTCGTACTAAACTTCATTCATAAGTTGCCTCGTATTATAAGTTATATTTTTAAATATAAGTAATAATATACTATAAAAGTACTTATTGTTGTATTTTTAATTTTATTATTATAAGATCTTGTTGATAAAATGAACTGTAAGACCAATATCATATTATAATACACAATTAGTGATTAGCAATGTGCATTATCATGTATAGTGAATAGACAATTGTATTTCTCACAAGGGGTTCTATTTCATATTCATTTAAATCGTACCTATAATAATATATTCAACCGACAAACGTGTAATAATAATTATAATTGTCAGCATTTATCAATTATCAATTGTTTTTTTATTTTTTCAATTAATTTTGATGTAATAAAATATCATTGGTTTTATATTGCCTAGCTTAAAAATGTGCACCGTAATAATTTAGATTAATACGTAATAAATACCTTTCCCATAAGTTTTTAAACAAATTTAAATCGTATTCTAATTTCAACCACGTTTCATATTCTAAAAGACGATTGACCATGGTGATAAACCTCAAACATGTAGAAGTACGAAGTGATATACTAAATTGGACCCCCGGAGAGATTGTCGTGGGTGCTTGATCTCGTGTAATCTGATACTCCTCGGCTACTTATTAATATGAAATAAAAAAAACTTTGAGTAACTTTAAATATACACACATATATTATAACGCGTACGTGTAATCTCAAAACGGACGCCTACAAAAATGTATATAATATTTTAAAGGCAAGACATATAAATAATATTTTATCCGTGTTTGTATTTGTATATTATTTTTAGAAGAATAAAGTTGATATAGATATTAGATTGATAAAATATGATATAATATATTGGCTCTTATAATTTATTTTGAAGTTGAATACGAGTAAATTTGAAATTTATTTTATACAATGTATTATAATTATATTTGGTTCAGGTGTTATTATATTATAATAATATATTAGTATCTCTAAGGAATCCCTAAGAAAAAGAATCGCTTTTTCTTATCGAAGATAATATTATATAATATAATATTATTTTTGTTCGCACGGATAGTTGATCGATACGACGTGCAGTGAGCATTACATTAATAACATATTGTATTATGATACATTCTTTTTATAAGTGACTTAAAAGAAGCCATAATACGAGTATCTTCTAAATATAATAATTATGAATGAATTGTGGGTAGTACAAAATTAATAGGAGTGATCGATAAATAATTATTTGTATAATATTAATATAATTCTATTGGACAGTGACTTATTAATAATTATTTGTATGAAATTAATTATACTACTGTTATCATAATAGGCGTGTCCACGGGGAGAGCAAGGTTAGGTTATTATTCACTTGCGCCTCCTGCAAAATTTAGGTGGTAGCCTAACGGCTATAGATTAATAGTATATATTATAATTTACAACTATTTATTATATTTGATAAGATAATATGTGAATGTGTGATGTATATTGTTAGTGTACATGTTATAATCAAATACATTTAGACCGTAACAAAATAAAAATATTGATAATAAAATTATTATAATATAGCTTTTATTGAGGTTGAAACACACTAGTATACGCCTGTAACTGTATTATTAAGTTTAGTTCGCATGCCAGGAGATGTGTAGAATTACTCGTATGTGTATACAGTGAAACCTCCCTTAACGGACACCTCTAAATAGCGGACACCTCCAAATAGCGGACGATTTTATGGGAACGGGAACATTTTCACCACTTTTATATGGGAAAACCCCCAAATACCGGACACTCTAAATAACGGACACTTTTATGGCAATTTAATTTCTAATTTTGATAATTTTTATTGTAATAATGATACATATTTGAAATAATATTTGATTGAAATAATATTTTAAACACATAATAGTGTACTTTGGGGGAAAATCCAAATACTCGTGTTGTATCCGACACCGACGGGAAACCACGAGTGACACGGCGAGTAAAAACCCGGCGTTATACTATGTGCAATTACAATTTATCTTATCCGTCCATTATCGAATCGATAAAAACATTTTTCTAGTTTATGTTCTGTGATGTTATCCTACTCGTAGATTTTTAATACGTATTTAGTTTAGTTGTATTTGTGATTCCAATACATACGGTTTTATAGTACGCAATGGCCAGCAAAAGAAAAAGATTAAGTTTGAAAGAAAAAATTGAGATTCTTGAATTTTCGAAAATTTTTTCCCCTCTGAATAGCGGACACCTCTAAATAACGGACAAAATTACGGCGACCGAGAGTGTCCGGTATTTAGAGGTTTCACTGTATTATGTAGAAATATTACGATATATCATAAAATACTAACTTTACTACTAGACCGTTTTGCAATTGTAGAAACTATATTTTTATTGAAAATTACTTTATAATTTATAATACGGGTGTGTAAATGTGTAATAATACTTCACGTTTTTAATAAATTATAAATTATAATAATAAACATATTAATAATAATTTATTATACTTACTTCAATTTTCTAACCTTCATATGTTATGTATATGCATTGATTTTTTAGATAATTTAATGCGCATAACAAATTACGGCGCATGTGATTTGAAATATTTAAATAATTATTCTATAATATTATAACTTCGTGTATAGTTCAATGTAAAAAAATAATGTCACTGGGCCCATTTAGAAATTCAATTAGAAATTTACTTGCTTGTTAATTTACTATGAAATTATAGAAATTAAAATTGAATAAATTACCTATTGACTGTAATTGTATTCGTGATTTGCATAGTTAATGCTTACATTTCAATACTAACAGCAGCACGATCTCTCACGTCTCATAATTAATTAGTATTATTTTGTGTATTATTCATATTGGTACGCATTATATTAATATAATCACTATTTGAAATATAAGACAGCGACGGTTTTTACAAAAATGAAAATCTAAACAATTTATTTCAACGTGTTAGCAGTTAGATATTAAACTGTTAAACCCCACCACAGAAATACGGTTAGAATTCATTGCCGATTAACGACAACAACATATGTGGTGTATTGGGTGGGTATTGAGTTTCCAACGGTGTAAAAATATGAAATATAGCCAGGCGGTGTCGTTATGGGATTTTGACAGGGCGATCATTTCGTATAGAAAAGAAAGAAAGGTACCTTTTATTTTTAAATATGTACGTATGTTTTGGCTACGACCACAGGACAATATTATTTCATTTTTGTTTTTGTTTTTTTGTTTTTTTTTTTGTATTATATTGTAAATCAAGTATTAATACTCGTATAATTTAATATCTTATTGTACCTACTATAATATATTATATTTACAATATAATACTATACGTATTACTATAGACATACTATTAGAACAGAAACAATCATCTCAACTTATAAATTAATTTTTTTTATCATTATTATTATGACTATAAGGCGCGCCCGGTGCGGTCTGTTGACTAAAAACAACCCTTTTTGTGTTCCGCTGCATGGAAATGACACAAATTAAAATGAATCTATACATACAAATGCCTTCATGGGAGAGAATATCATCTCGTTCACACGTGCGTATGAACGGCTAGAGGGTAAAAATCTCTGAAACAGATCGTGTTTCATGTCACGATGATTTTGATTTTTGAACGTTGCACTGGCGTGAAAATATGTCTCAATATATATACGTGTATGATAAGTCGCAACTGTGAAAACAAGAGGGTAAATAGTTTTGTAGCGTCGAGTTTTGCAATATTGTTGTATAAACAAAAATAGTAATACGCGTCCTTTTAATAAATCATAACTTCAAGTATCCGGCGAACATCAAAAGCGCACCGGATAGCTATTAATAATAACGAGTGGAGCATCTCTCTTGGCTCCGACTGACGGCGTACTCATTGCATATTAATGTTATTATTATTATTTGTATATATTTTTAAGGTGGTTTTAAGATTTGATCAAATCCCATATTGATTTATTTTCGTATATACGTCTGAAGCGTAACGTTACGTTTTCCCCTCCGGTTATAAATATCGTCGATTTCTATCGTGAATATTATTATTAATAGTTTTTAATGCTGTGTCAATGGGGCTGTTAAAAAATATCTAAAAAAAAAAAAAAGAATTAAGAAATCCTGATAATTTTTTTTTTAAACGACGACTACGTGTGAGCCAAGACCGAAGCTACCAAGGCATAACAGATAACGTGCAACCCATTAACGCACAGCTCGCTGTGTCCTCATGTCTGGCGATACAATCTACTTCAACTGTTGTACGTTTATAATAATAATATAATACTATATAATATGTACGCATACACTGAGTGCTCTCCTTAATTAGATTCACAATGTTTCGTTTCTCTCTCTCTTATCTAGCGGACGTTAAAGCGTTGTTTGCCATCGGAATGACGGAAATACACGTATACACACAGGTATCGGCGTATCGCCCACGTGGTGCGTGAATTCCGATCATGATAACGTGTTCGGAAAACAAACAGACATTTGCTAATATAAGCGTAACTGTGCGTAATATAATATTATGTAGAAGATACGAAGTTAACCATATTATAATATGTATTATATTTGTACAGTAATACGGACAAAACGACCATTTCATTAATTTTCGTTTAGGTAATCTAACACAGGTAAACGGACGCTCGTTTACCTTTACACTTGAAAAAAAAAAATTAATTTCAGTATTATGGTTTTATGAATAATATATTATATAGTAATATTATAAGAACGTACCAGCTTCACATTTTTTTCTCTTATTTTCCTATTTACTAATCAAAAAAATGTTTCTTCTATACATTAGATAACATTTTTCCGTTGAATATTTGTAATAATCGTCATAATAATAATATTCGTGTGGTAAGCCCATTAAGTCGATATTATAACAAAAGTTTTCTGAAAGTTTTGATTTCAACGGCAAGAGTTGGTAGATATGCAAATGTTACTTTTTCGATTGTTTGTTTCGGAACACTATTTTTACGTCCGTAATACTACAAAACAAATAATAGTTAGTCACGGTTTGTTAACTGCAAAAATATATATTTTGTATAAAAAGTTCTAAAAAAAAAAAGTCGTCTCGTCCCCATATTATTCATTTATGGCCGTTTTATTACTCGGACTAGTAAATATATTTAACAAAAAGGTTTTGTAATAGTTTTTTATTTATTATTTACTTAGTTAAAAAAGTTTAGAAAATATCGTAGGTACGTGATATGATTTTTTTTTTATTATTATTAATGATATAATTTATAATAAAAATATTTTTATGGTATCTTATATTTATATATACGTATATCAATAATCAAAAGTTACCTTACTATTTATGAGAAGTAATGAAAACACGTTAAAACGATTTTACCATTATATACTTATATCATAATATCAAATGAATTAGCATTTATGGTCGTAGGAAAAACATTAGAATAGTTATGTATTCTTGGTTTTGGAATCGTGTCATTGTCAGACCAGTGATTTTGAAACATTTCGAGGGTTATAACTCTACTGTACTGTTGTAATTTTCAGTCTGCCCTTTTCGGGGTAAAATTATTTCTCACCGTCACGCAATCCTTGCCTCCTTCGCGTTACCCGAAGTTTCTCGGGACTTTCGGGGCTCCTCGTGGGGTTACTACGTAACCCGCTTTGGCGACATTCCCAGAGTGCCTTCAGCCCTTTCCAACTCTACGACAAGAATCTGTGAGTATCAGTGTACACAAGTATATATATATATAATATATTATATTTATACGTACACGCGTATGAATACAATTAAAATATACCCCGTGTAGAATCTCTTGCTCGAACGCAATGCAACGGTGCAAACTTTAGCCGTGACGAACAGAGAGAGAAAGAGAGAGAGAGAGAGAGAGAAAGAGAGAAAATTACCCTCGTTTTCGCAGCCAATTCCTTTACACGCGACGCACACATACACGATTATGTTAATGAATGTATATGAAAACGTCCGGGTCGAACACGGTCGTGTGTCATAAATATTTTATTTCCAGTGAAATTTCAGTCTAAACTAGGTCTCTTTAAATATCATGAATTCATTTTTTTCTACTTATAATATTATACAAAAATATATATATGTGTGTGTGTGTGTGTGTGTGTGTGTATACGTATATATATATATATATATATATAGGTATATACAAATAAATAAATAAACATCATAAATATCCAATGCCTGTTGTGTGGTTATGTCCCGCGGCTGCATTATTATTATTATTTTTTTTTTTATCTTATTTTTTATAAGTTCATATTGAAACTGATACTCTAGTGGGCAATAAACTAGTACTGTTTCAATATTGCTGTCTGAAGCTCATAGCTCTTGCGGTTATATTATCCTATCCACACGCCGATCGCGTGTACACACGTATATTTATTTTTAAACGAATCATTTAGTTTTATGTACATAACAATAATACCAACAAAACCAATAACATTTTATCATCTACAACAACATTGTATAGTGTAATATAAAACAATAATAATATGTTATTGACAGTACTGTTATTACGATACAATTAAAAATAAAATATTATACTTTACTATTAATAATTTCTATTTATTTTGACAATAGAAATAATAATCACGATTCGTATAGGTACCTAGTCAAAGCTTTACGTAATTTATAAATAATAATTGTTTTGAAATTTTGAACGAATTATAAATCTATAACTATGAAATTTTAAAATATCATTGCATAAATGTGTATAATGGTGTCTTATAAATATTAAGTGAATAATATTATTAAAAAAGGCCTTGTTTATTGAATTAACAACTTTCTAGTGACTATTATCATTATATATATATATATATATATATATATATATAATAGATGGATTATATTAAATCTTTGTAATTATAAAAAATATATATTAGATATGAAATACGTATGAATCATATGCATATTCACAATAATTTTTTTTTAATTTGAACGTTTGATAATTCCTTGTGTATAAATTATATAATATAAAATATAATATACGTAACTGTAAATATATTTCTTTTTTATATTATAATATGTAATATAATATTATATATATATATATTTTTTTTTTTTTTTTGAACGTTGATATGTCAGAATTTTATTGCTTTTGTCCGCGTTATAAGTCCTCGCATCTGTTATTATTATTGTTATTTATTTATATTTTTTATGTAATATGTATATTAATAATATAATAACATAATAGTAAATATTATGTTTAACATTTTCGACGTCCTAATAATAGTATTATAACGCTCATTTGTGGCGTAAAGGAATATATTATTATTATAACCCATAGATTCGGATTTTGGTATGAATATCATTTCACAACAAGTTGTTCGGTGTAGGTGTGACCAACAAGTGTTAGATTTCCTATATAGAAGGAATTCGGAAGAACCATTAAAACCGAAACACGATGCTGTCTGTGTGTGTGTGTGTTGTTGATGGGGTTTTGAATGTATAATGTGCGGTGGTGAATAGCGCGGTATATTTGAGTTCTTCTCCCTTATATTCGGTCTCTTCCCATTGGTGTGGAGTTGACGACAACGATGACGGTGTGCCTACTACTGCATAATGGAAACAGTCGTAAATATGTAAAAGAAGGATATAGATTGAACTTTACGGTATACCTACCCAAAATTCAAATTTTCTTTTCCCTTAATGGAATATTAATACCTCTTGGAGGTTTTTTGCATTAAAAAGGTGCCGGTATCGAGTGACTAACGAAAATAAATGGGGGAAATACATTCATTATTATTCGTGATACGGCGGGAAAACTTCGACGCTACGAGTGTACCCACACTATACACTGAGCACGTCCTCCAGTTATTACGGTGAACTAAATATTTTTCTTTATAATTCTACATTTTTCCATTTCCTTTTCCAAAACTCATTTTAATTATAATTTGTTATGCCTTCATACACTTAAATGTTCACTACGTTAGTTTTCAGTTGATTTTTATTTCCTATACCTATAATTGAAACGAGAATTAGCCGAGAGGTTACCGTCGCTCGGTTCTGTTGTTTCTAACGATTGAGAGGTTTTGCAAACATCGCGATTAAAAGATAATATTATGAACTCAATAATACTAACCGTTAATAAAATAATAAACTATGTGTTAAGTAAACAAAAATATGAAGCATAAATGCATAATCAACTGTGCAAGTTTTAAATTTAAAATATTACAACTTTAATGTAATTATTATGTGTATTATACGTAATATGCTCAGTGTGCATATTCTTATCTGTTGTTTGTCGATTAAAACGTAGGTTGCATATTTCACGAATACATGCAGTCTCATATTTATTGTAAACTTTCTAAAATTAATTACCTTTTCAATAAACCACAAAAAAATTATATTGTTAATGTATCTTATTAGAATTTTTTTTTTTTATAATAAGTATATTTTTCGTTAATTATTATATATACATCAACTTATATTTCGTTTATATATAATTTTAAAAGTGATATTATATTAATATTCGATATAATTTTCCGTTATTAGAAGATATATGATCCCTCTCCCTAACTCATTGAACACTTATTTATTGAAATATTTAGGGTTTCAAACTATGCATGTGTGATGAACCCTCTTGACCCTTATTCGATTGTGAATTCGATGGTTATCATCGTTTTCCCTGAAAAAAAAAAAAATAGTAATAATAAAATGAAAAAAGTAAAGTCGTTTCACTTTTGTTCATCATTATGTATCCAGTTTATTGTAAAAGAGTGTCATCGATCTCCCCTCGGTAGTTTTTAGTTCATAAATTTAAATCATGCGTCACCAGATCCGTAAAAATAAATGCAAACTGGGAACAAGACACGTTTTTAAATTCAGCTGAATGATGATAGTAGTGGTTTCGTTTCATGGAGCCCTAACGCCAGGTAGGTAATAAATGCAAATCCGACCAAGTTGATAGCAATAGTCCTCCTCTTCTCTTCTCTTCTCTTCTCTTCTCTTCTCTCGACCATACTTACTCACACTTTCCGTCCCTGCATATATCTCCCTAGTATACCTGCTCCCCTTTTTCAATATATAATATAATGCCACTGGATGTGAACATTTCGGTAGAGGGAGTTATTCAAATGTCCTGGCGGCGGTCTATATACATATATGACATGTACGTAATTTAAGCTCTCTTCCCCGTGGCATTTATTACATATTATACCCAATGTACTAGTAGTATGATAATAATAATAAAGGTAGTATATTCAATTTCGAACACCATTCAACTAAAACGTTATTTCACGATAAAATTTATACTCAGAATTGAAAGTTCAGTTGATTTATGTATACAAAAGTTAAACTTTTCGAATCATTCTTCATATTTTTTTATGAAATTGGATGCTACATATAAAACATAATTTTTTTAAAATTAAAAGACTATAAATATTAATAATCCGGTATATTATTTGATATTATATATATAGGTGCATGCGTATTATATGAGTGGTATTTTTTTTAGTTATCGATTGATTTACTGTCAAGTTACTATAAATACGCTACTAAACATCCTATTGATTATTAAATAAATATTTTATTTAATCTTTAATAATAATTCAATTCATAAGTATGGTATATCTAATAATTTAATGTATTAGTCGATAAAAATCAAATTATTAAAAAAAAAAAGAACGCTTAAACGTATTACGAGCCAAAAACAAACACCTATTTAAAAAAATCTCTTTTTTAACTATAAACACCATTTGGTATTAGTGTTCACGTATATTAAATGACATGATCCTCGCCGTAAGCCGTGTATACGATTAAACTCTAAAATAGAACATTTGACACGAACTATTTAAAAATGTTGCGTTCTGACAGTTTCAAGTACATCTTGTCCTTCATCAAACGATTCATCTCCTCTTTTTATAGTTACTATTAAGGTTGTTTATTCGATAATCGGGGCGTTTAAATCATTTACACGTTTTTTTTTTAAAAACATTTTCATAACAATTTCTAACATATATTAAGAAAACAAAACATGCTTATACAGTTATACGGTTAATTTATGTTGTTTAATATAATAGATTTCATCTCACATTTGAGTATTTCTTGATATTAAAAGAATTAAAATATAATATTATGTAGGTACCTACTACAAAATATTTATATAAAACTTGTTTGACTTATGAATATTATAATATAATAATATTGTCCAATATATTATATTTTGAACTAATATAATCATTTTTTTTTCAGGTAAGAATATGATCAGCTTTGAAAATGTAGTATATCAAACGTAATCTATACAATATATTATATTATATGACGTTATGCAACATGCTAGGTAATATAATAAGGTAATACTATACTATTATTAATCGTCGTTTATAGTACCTATAGTTAATAAATTTTGATCAATATTTTACTACTTATCATAATTCATAATATTATTGTTATCTTGATAATAATTAATTTAGTCATTTTATCATTATGAATGAAATAAAATACGACTAGACTCTTTTATATTGTAAGAAATATTCGGTTTTCTGATATAAGTAATATTATTTTATTATTATGTGTTACATTAAGTGTTTCTGTACAATTGCACCATATCTATCATCTATCGTCTATTGTATCGTAATAAATGCATAATAATTTGTGCGTGGACTGCAAACTACGAACGACTACTCGACTCACGAAAGATTAGAACTCAATATCCAAGCATCCTTTGTGTTACTTGTGATTTAAATGTGCGGTGCGACCTGTAGACAATAGGCGGGTCGGTTAAGTATACGCGTGTAATAATAATAATAATAATATTATATACGTGTTATTTATAATGGACGCGAATACCGTGTGGTATAGTAATATTATAATATATAATATATGTATAATGTATATAATATCTATTATAATATATATTATGCATCACGAATAACCGCGGTAGATCGACGAAGAGGAGTTAACGTTATAATGTCAAGGCGGTCTAGTTTATATTGTAATCGGAATCAAAATTAATTAACATCCGTTTAAATACATCACGTCGAATTGATTGCACTTGGTTCGTTTTGTATAAAATATTATACTATTATTATAATTATATAACGTACAGATGACCGGCCAGACTGAAGCAAGACTGGTTCGTTAAAATAACACTTTTGAAAGGTGTGCGTGACAAATGAAAAAAAATTTCAATTCCTAAAATAAACAATCTTTCGATCTGTGGGATATTTTTTTATTTTTATTTTTCGATATCCAGCGTGGGGAGCCAAAGTTATTATTTTATTATGGCGAGGAATTTATCGAAATACTGTGTGCTCTTTCATATAATATTACGATCATATAATATCATCGCATTCATATTATACTTTGTCGGCCGGGAACTCTGTGAGATCGTTTATTTTTTTAAGATTATCATCTAAAAAATATATAATATATACCCGTATATCTTCCTAATTTAGCGTTCTTCAATTATAAGCATTAAGACCTAGAGGAGATTTGTTAATCCAACTTTTGAGCTATTGCCATTATTATAAATTCCAGTGATGGTTATCACGTAGACGTCTTGGCTTGAGAAATTAAATCGGGAGCATTCTTCGCGGTTGCTGATGAAACCGATAGGTTGGGTCCATTAAAAAAAGTAATAATAATTCCGGTAGGTCTTTGACCACATATTGATGCAAAACTACGATTAAATACCGACCGTTTTTAAAGAGACTACCGAATAAATTAGCAGGAAAAATTATTACCCAAGAATATGAAACAATAGATGTTTGGGCAGTTTAGAGAAAAATATTTCACAATATACAGTCAAATCAATCAAGTAAATATATCAAATAGGAATAATATACCTATGTAGTATAACTAAATCTCGTTTTAATGAATAATATCAAGGACAATTTATAAAAAAAATCTCATAGGTATAAAAATATTTAGTTTGAATCGTTAAATTATTATAATAATCATTAATATAAAACATAATTAAAATGAAGGATGAAATAATACAAACTTTTATACTATATATATATATATATATATAATATCATTCAATATAAATATAAATATAAATATAAATATATAAATTGTTGCTAAATTTTTTGCTTCAAAAATTGATAACGATAATTAATTTATGAATAATACCTAAAATTGTAAAAATAAATTCAAATTCAGTGTAATATTAAATCAGTTCCAAAATTTAATAATTACATTTTAATATACATTCGATAACTAAAATTTACATTTTTTTTTTTTTTATTTTTATATTATAATAATTTATGTTATGTTCATGCTGCGTATTATTGTAAAGTACAAAATGTAATACGTTATTAGAAAATTTTCAATAAATGTTTGATATTACTGAACTTTAACGTTAATCATGAATAATAATTATTTCATGTTTATTTTAATTAAATTGACATTTTACTTTTGACGGGTAATACGATTTAATGTTTTAACAATAATCGACATTTACATTTTATTGTATTTAATATTCAAACAGTTTATAATATAAATACTACTGTTTATAATATAATGATCTTAAATACTAATTACTATTGACGACCATCAGCACCCTTTAATTACTAAACTCGCTTCACTTAACAGCAGGTAAATATTTTCATATATATATATATATATATGAATATGCCAAAATAGTTGTTTTCCCCCTTAACATAAGATTGTATGGTTGGATCTGCGGTACATCTGTTCGGACAAAGAGGCTTTCTGAACAAGCATACTTTGTCCCCGCAGAGATGATCATCTGCGAGAAAACCCTATTTATTTTCAACTCGAAATAATCGTAGTTTTCTGTATTTATTTATTTTTTTTTTTTTTTATTCTTTCTCTTTCCCTTTTTTTTTATTTCTTCGCCTAAGACCGTACCTCGTTTTTTTATATCAAGTCGAGCGCCCTAACTCTGAAGTCTCTCCTAGCGCTCGTTATTCGCGATTTCTACTCGTTTTTTTTCACGTTAAAAGAAAACTTGTGTTTCATACAATATGCCCGGGTAAAGGAAAATAAGTAATAAAATAGGTAAGGAGAAAATATTTGAAAATCATTACAAACGACTCCCTTCGGACCTCTCTCCGTACGTTGTTCGGTACTCAGCGAACATCTTATATAAAATATTGCGGTTATTATATTATGTATACGCGGTTTTTTTTTTAAATTTTATTATGGGTTTATTTTTTATTTTTTATTTTTTTTTTACTCATACTCGGAAGCCAAAGGAACGGAAACACGTGGTTTCAATTTGGGATGTTCGGTGTCACGTATAATCGTAGATATCTAACGGTGACACGCGTCATATTACTCACAGAGAGGCCATCAAACCTACATATTGCTCATATAACCCGTCTAAGGGTTACGTGTATTGTGTGTACGTACTGTGTAGATGCACCGTATAAACATTTTCTCATTTCTTATAATACGGAAATATTATAACATATTTCATGACTACTGCAATCGATCGGAATCTATTTCCATTAGTATACATACATATAATATTACGATGTATACGCGTGTTCTATTTACGGATTGTCTCGCAAATACTATAATAAAATATCTATGGGGCTTATTCAAATTTCGGACCGCAGTAGTCGTATTATTTACTACCGAGGCTATAATGTACATGCTGTGTTTATATTACTCTCGCGACAGTAACCGTTTTTGTGGATTCTTAAATCACCGCGATCTCTACGACTGTTATGGCCAAGGTTATAAATAATTTAGCGCGTGGATATAATAAATAATTCATAGCGTACTCTTATTGATACTATTAAGCTTTCAGATAAATTCTATAAGGATGCATAAAAAGATAAACAGTACAATGGTTCGAAAGGTTCATTCCGTTTTAAAAGCCATTTTGAGTCAAACACAAACAGTATAAACATTTTTATTATATGGTCAATGATTTTTATTTTTTTTATCGTTTAGAAATTAGGAGGAAACAATGTAATATATGACAATAACATAAAATTATAAAAAAAAAACCTAAACTTATTATACCTAAATAGTAAATTGAAACAAGTGACACTTATTATAGTAAACTTTACCATAATGTGTTAAATCTCTATTTATACTTATTAATTTATAATAGTTACGAATAAAAATATTAATGATTCACAGTTTGATTTTCTCTATATTTCATCGATGTATAAACATTTTTAAACTTATCTAATATTATTTTAACTATAAAACTCATTAATAAATAATATATAATAATTAATAATAATAACAATTATTAACAATAAAATATATTAACTATGAATTATATCAAATAGGTACAATATTTCATTTTAACGCTCTTTAATATTAGGAAAATAAAAAATAAAGTATTATTTAGTTGATATATCAGCAAACATAATTTTTAATAAATTATTACTAACTACTTAAAATTTAATATAATCTTGTATCATATTATCGAAATATAATCGTATTAATTTATATTACTATATAATACTCGTATTGTATTAGATAACACAATATAAGAAATTATTTATATAACATAATATATTTTGTTAAATATGTAGGCGTAGTAGGTATAATTAACTAGTTTTAAAAAATTCGAAAGCAACGTTTTTTTAATATAACTTATTTGACAATATTTAACATTAAGAATGTGAATAGAATGATTTATGTATGAGATATATTATGTTATTATACTCGTAATTTATAAACGATTTTATGTAAAGGTAAAAATAAAAATAGAAACATTACAATATATACATTAACCGAGACGTACCCATTTACGATAAATTGATAAAGTATATTTTTAAAACTTTATTGTATTTATTCTATAACTAATATTTTCTATTTTATACTTATCGCATTTAAAGAATACAGAGTTAAAAAAATTGTAAAAATATTTTATGTTTTAAAAGTCTTTTGTTTTATCTTTGAGATTTGCTGTATTGACTGTGTATATATATAATATACTTTCTTGATGATCGGCTATTACCGATTCCTTATCACGCCAAGAATATAGTAGTCGGTGCTTGTGTGTTTGTTACTGTCTGACAATATTTCATGCGAATCGCTTCCTGGTTTGGAAGTTAGCGATGAGAGGGGACTCTGGAGGGGAATGGTGTGGCGGGCTGCAATCGGTCGGTCGGACATTAACGTCCGTCTTCTGGCGTTTCCGGGCCAACGGGCAACGCGCGACTTTAGGTTTTCCTGACGCCACAGATGCCAAGACCGCAAACGTTGATGAATGGGATGCCATCGAACGCGTCCACTACTTTGGTCGTACGGTCCGCAAAAGTATACGGTATATTGTAAAGTTTCGGCCGTATAATAAACATCTCTCTTTTTTTCCCCGTCTCCTGTCGCACCCGTAACAAAATACGAATCAAAAACAAAAGGGATAATAATATAATATATTATACTCTCACATTTTTTTTTTCACTGGTCTTTTGTAAATCTTTTGGTTTTCGTTTCGCCGAATTATTATCGTGTCATCATCGCGACCCGCAGGGACTTATAATATGTTGCAACATTATCGATTTTCTATTCGCGTATTCTGTACACGGCGTATTACCGTTCCGCTAAACCGTGGTAATGGTAACTGCAGATCGTGTAATATTGGTATATCGTAATGCGCACGCGCACGCGCACGTACACACACTCATATTGTACACATAATATTTATTCACATGCACTTATATCGTGTGTTTATATATATATATATATATATATATTAATATATTATATTGTGTGTTGCCCGGCACTTTGTTTCCGCGTGCGTATTATAAGTATTGTATATATAATATATATAGTAAATACATACATATATAATATATATTATAAGTTATACACGCAAAGGGAAAGGAGCAAAAACACACTCGTAAATTTCGTCCCGCACATTATTATAACGTTTTTAAAGCACGTACGTAGCGGGGTGCCGGAACGGGAAGAAGGTCGGCGGTGGCGTAAAAACGCGCGTTTATACGGACGCGCGAGCGCGATTGTCGGGAAAGAAAAATGGTAGTATAGAGGTGTACTCGTATAGTATATTATATTATTATATATTATATATTATATGTACCCACGCGAGTAGATTTGTCAAACTACTTTAAGGTTCATTAAAAACGTGTTTTTCAAAAAGAAAACCGGCGTGCCCGGGTGTATAATATTATTTTAATACATATATCAGAGCCGTATCAAAACACGATTTCATAACGACAATAATAATAATAATAATAATAATAATACACAATAATATTGTCGGTCGGGTGTTGTACCGGCTATTACGCGGACGCATATTATAATATCGGTACAATCAACTTGTCGGCTTATCGGGATTAACCATAGTAAAAATTTACGACCGAGCACTTTCAATTAAACCCATCTGGCCGTACGCGCGTATATTATCATTATTATTATTATAATCTCAGTTATGCGTTCTGTTATAATAATTATTTTCAAATTTTTTTGCTGCGAGACATAATATGTGTAACTGATCCCGGACCGCCACAGCAGAATAATATAATATACTCGTATAGTGTATTTGTATATCGTATTCCGCAGCACATTATCGTAGTGATTATAAAATTTATATATAGGTACGTCTTATCAAATCATGTTTCGAATAAAAATATCAGTTTTTTTTTTTATATATACGATTATATTATATTATTATTATTATTATTATTATTATTATTATTATTATTATTATTATATACCATACCTACCTACTTACATATTATTAAAACACATATATACCTAGTTAATTGATTTCGTCGAAATTTATTATAATTACTGTACGTTGTACATTATATCGACGATAACCGATATATACTGTAATATACAATTTCTTATCTCTCTGCGTGAATACATAATATATTTTTAAAAGTACGGTTTTCAGTATCGACTGCGTATTATTATTACACACTTAAAGCATTTCAAAAAAAAAAAAAAAAAAAACATAATATTATTCTGTTGTCAGACATACCTGTAAACACGTAAATTTCACTATCGAAAACCTATTAATAGTGAAATATTACCTAGTTATGTTTAACAAATGGACGATAACGACCAATATTTTATATAAATTAAATTTTTATATAAAAAACGTTGAGAAATAAAATGAAACAAAATTTTCGTCCCCCGCGTCTACTTTATACGATTTGTCATTATTATTATGTAAAAAAAAAAAAGCATTTGCTAATGTAAAATATATAAATTCAATTCGTCGATTTTCACATACTGTTGACAACTTTTCGCGACTTGGCCGGACGTGCCTAGACAAAAAACGTATGTCCAAGATGGATCCTCTGACGAACCGATACAACAATACTAATATTATATCAGAATAAAACACTGGAAAACTGATTAATATTCACTCGTGACGTTACAGATGATGCCTGTATCACGGTATCGTCCGTCACGTGACTTCAAAATAAAGATTATTTGAATACACGATATAATATAATATATATAAATATTATGATTACCTATATAATTATATAGCGATAACATTTGCACTCGTCTTATTCGCTGATAATCGCGGCCACGTAGTTGTATACGAATATATTTTTATTTTTTTTTTTTAAAAAACACGTGAACCTCGTCCGTCTGGTCATCGAGAACACGAATATAATATTACGTAGGTATCACGGGTACCTAGGTGACCGTACTAATGGTAATAATAATACGCGTTACTGTTTGCGTATACACAGCGTTTCTTCTATATCGGCTCGATGGCATTGTGTGTCAGTCACAATAAGCGAACCGCAACGGCAGCCACTCCATATTATGTACTATATATTATTATATACTGTAATATATTATTATATACTCTTATACCTACGTGTAACGTATATAGTATTGTGTCTCGGCGGACACGAGCGACTCGTCGTGTGCCTTTTTCGTATAACATTACGTTTTTACAATATTATATACCTGTACGGTTCTTATCAAAATATATTATATTATATCTATAATGATAATACATTATACGTATATTATATTATATGTGCTTTATTTTATTATATTATATTATATTGGAATTATTCATGTCGGCGCGAGGTGTTTGCAACACACCGACTACTAGCGACCCCCGAGACGATTGACATTATATTATATACGCGTATATTATAATAGGTAATACCTCCTATGTGTGTGTGTATCCGCAACAGGATTTATGGGGTTCTGTTCGTCGTCGTGTCCCGTATTCTGTCTTTCGCGGTTAATTGAATACACGTGTTCTCCGTGTTTGTACGCGTTATATAACGACAACGACTGTAAAACAAACCTCGTATAATAATGCTACGACGGGTTCGTTTTTATTTATATTCTTTTCCCGTCCTCATATAGCTCGAACTAAAGCGAGGTCCGTTCTTCGTTATAATCGTATTATATTATTATTATTATTATTATAATGGCAAGCGTCGTGCGTGAAAATAGCCGTCATAAAACATTCTATAATACGTAATACGTAATAATAATATTATAGTAGGAGGCATATCATCATATTGACCGATTATATAAAGTTTGGGATGCTTATAGTTAAGAAATTAATATATTAAATTCGTGAACTTTTGATTATAAATAAATTTTCATTCTGTTCATAATATTATGTTATATAGGCACTTCTTCACGTCTGAGAACTTGTGGTAGATTATAACATTTATCCCATCAATCGCTATCGTTATCATAACTTTTTTCTTAATTCCTTCTGGTTCAACGCAACGATATTGCATTTGAATTTGATGTTATCATCATTTATTTTTTATTTATATAGATATTATATATTACCACGATGATATAGTTATATAGAAAATAGAATGTTCTAAAAAAGAACCCAACTTTATAACCTGTTAAATAGTATAGATAAAAATAATTCTGGTGTGATAAATTTAATTCCCTTCAAAACGACATTGTACAGCGGAAGTCATTATGATTTTAATCCTTAAATATAACACAAAAAGCTTTTATCCTTCGTGCTATGCATATAGATTATCAGTTATACACCATGATGATAAATGGATTTCCACACATAATTAATTTTTTTTTTTATTATAATATATTGGCGAATGATCAATATTTAAAACATAGTAAAAAATTATATATATTTTTTTTTTAATCGTAAAGTGAAAAAAGACATGACTAATTATAGCGAATTGTAATGATTAATTAATTAAATATTACGAATATAATTGTGTAAGTAATACGTGTTTACAACCATTTTTATTTTTTAGAAATTTTTTACTAACATTAACCAGTTTTCCAAATATTTTACAATCGTTGTCTTGATATTGTACATTATGTGTATGCTACACTGCTATATACGTACATTATACGTATTATTATCGTATTGCTATAACAATAATTTATATTATTTATGATTGCTTCGGCTTCTAAATAAACCCATTTGACTTTTACAACTCGTAGACATGTTAGGCTGTGTGTATTCAATGTTAATTGTCCGAGTTTCTCATTTACTTACTTTGTTTTGAATGGTTCTTTAATCCTACTCACAAACCGTTGTACTCTGTTGGTGTCGTTAAGACATTTATTAGTCATAAATCTGGATACGTCTCTTAAACCGTAACTCACATCTACAATCGCTAAGATATTCGTATTTTATTCACGCAAGCTTGTATCTCATATGGAATGTTTTAGTTTTTGTGCATTATATAATTTATGTTCAACGCATCAAATAGGTATCAAAATAATTATAAATTAAGCGTTCATTTTATATACCCATCATATAAAAAGAAAAATAATGGGGCAAAATAACTTTATTGTGCTGTTGAATTTTAATATAATTTCCTTCGTTCGAAAAAAACAAAAATAACATAAAACAAAAATACAACTGGTAATATTATACATTAGGTATATAAAAATAAAAACAAACGTTTCTGCAATTAATTTAGCGTAAATTATTTTTCCTATTAATTATTCAAGTATATAATACCTAATTTATGTATTATTCTCATTAATTGTTTAATACATTTTTAGTGCTCTCGAAGTCTCGATCATTGGAATTTGTGCAAGTTATGTTTTAAAAATAAAATATAATATGATTTATATATATATTTTCTACCAGTAGGATACTTAACCACTTTAAAAAAAAAAACACCAAATAATAATAAGAATTATTATTACTATTATTATTATTATTTGTTGCTTTTTATGGCAGGAAAGTTAAGTATTTTTCGATGTAAAGCTAATTTAGAATTTTATTCAACATTAATTGTAATTTATTTGTAGTTCACCGCCAAGTGCATGTGTTAATGTAAACACGATTATTATACGGACATGTTTTCAATGCGCATTACACATGTTAAAAGGTTTTTCTCCTTTACATTTTAATGTAACCGTAACTTGATCACGAAACGGTTTTGCATTCAATGGCAATTTAATGCAAATGTTTTCTTTTTTTTTTTTTTTTTTTTTTTTACGAACGCGCATCGCAAGAAGAAATGAACTGTCGAACAGACGATTGTTGTACCAGCAGCGGTAGTCTGTACCATTCCAACGCGGTATAATAATAAGTTTCTTTAAAACGTTTATTTCGCCGGTAAAGACGAGGACCGTCGTTTGTGTGCATTGTTATCGTTGTCCGAAGACGAGGAATCGAAATAAATTAATATAAATACGCGCACTCGACGATAAAGCGATTATTTTAAAGTTCATATTTAATATAAATTTACGTGTACGTGTATTGTAACGAAAGATTCAAAGATTTATCGACACGAAATAATAAACGGGTTAGTATATACGATTGTTATTATTTTTTCATGGACCATTCGGACGATAGGTGTAAATTAAAAACAGCGGTCAGCCCATAAAATGTGGTCAATTAGTCGTGTCTCCCCCTCGTGTACGTGCAACGGATGGGATATTATTTATATACAGTAATATTTTTGTAATATTTTATTTCTTCGTATTAAGTATTTATTTGTTTAATTTTTTTTTTTTTTTTAATGCATACGCCCTAAAATTAGTGCGCACACCGCACACCGCACGCAGTGAAAACGTAATTATAAATTATATATTAATATACGACCGAGGGAAGTATTATTGCGCCTTCGCGGACTCCCTGAGAATTTATTACGGTTTACAAGGAGGGTATATATTCTATATAGGTATCTAACTGCCATTCGTACGATGTTTACAACCGCGGTAACAGTATTATAATAATAATACACAATATTATAATAACGTAACGTTATACAATACGGTTTCGGGAATCGGCTGTCGCTCCGTCTCATAATTAATAATATTATAATACCCATCCACGGCGAGCTTGCGTATTGCGGCGGCGGTCGGTGAAAGAAAGTGTTTTCTCGCAATCTCAGCAATCAATTTATTATTCTAATAACTCTGTGCGTGAGGAAAAGTTACATTCGAAAAATAAATTATTATTATTATTTCGTCTACTCGTGCGTGTACGTACCGACTTATTATTATAATATTTTAATAACAATAATATGTTATAATATTATTATCGTATTACATTTATTAAACACCGTTAAAGTCTCTCCCGAAACACGACTCGTATATATGCAGTATGCACGTATTATTAATGTTATTTTATGACATTTTCTGTGGGTCATTTACTCTCGTTCGTATTTTTGTAATAATAATACGTACACCACTACTTCGTGTTGTTTCGTGTATATAGTTTTACTATTGCACTACCACACGCATACAAAAACATCGGTCATAAATCTCCGCGGTTTCGGCTGTGCGAGTGAGCAATAACCCCGTCCCACACTTAATACGCATCGTTGCCGATAATCGTTTCGAACGATACACATTTTATATTATATTGTGTCGTTATTATATTTATAATATTATCGTCGTAGTCATCATATGCACGTGTGCGACGTCTGACGGTTTAGATTTTATAGAATAAGAAAAAAATAAACGATATTTTGGAAATTTGTCTCCTACCGATCATTTTTTTTTTATTTATTTATTTGGTCCCCTAATGTATTCGTATATGAAATATATTTCAAATAACAATAAACGCGTCAATAAATAAACCCGAATCTGCCGTGTCTGCGAGGTCTTGAAAATACAATCTAAGTACGTTTTTTTTTTTTTTTTTTTGACGTCTGACTTAGGTTTGTTGAGACTTGAGAGTACGGTAAAGGTGCCAAAACTTCACACCGGTGTTTAAGTAATATCATATTATTGTTTTACGTAAAACAAGATGGAAAATCTTTCCAAACTCTTTAATATCTATTACAAGTATAGTAATTTGAAATTTAACAAACACATAATAATAGTTTTTATATGTACCTATATTATTAATTATTATGTCATGATGTATTTATACGTATAATTATTAATTTACAAAACAAGTAAAGAATTCATTTTTCCGTTTTTAATAATACGTATAAGGTATATCTAATCATTATCGTGTTCCGTCGTGTTTAATTCGTATACATTAATCATTCAACGCTATAATATTCTTATTATTTATTATATGAAATATACGCCACCACCCGTTGACGACTAGAGTTGTACTCCTTCGCCTCGAAACCCGTTTCTTTTTCTCGGCATGCGAGCAACCCTTTAATCATCTGCATAATATCCATACGCAGGGTCGATGAAATATGATGTGCGTTCTGTACCTCCGACGCCCGAACGGCCGTTTGTCTTCTGCGCTTCTATGTGTCGTTAAGTTTGTATACGGTCTGTTCCCGTTTACCGAAATTCTGTTGCAGACAAAATGTGTATACGCCGGCGCCACTCCGGACTCCGGGTAAATACCGCCCCGTTACCGAATTATTATAATATGAGTATAGGTACGTTTAAATATTATGCCTCAGATGTTGACGCTGTCGGGCGGAAAAATTACGGGGACGGACGAGGTGAAATCATTGTAATATTGTTATATTATATGCATATGTCTGGTGCCGTTGTTGTGTTAATGATACCATCATCCCGTATACGTATATACAATTTTTTTACTTCAAAATAATAATAATAACTAACTAACTATACGTTTAATAAGCCAAAGCAATAATATAACATAATAGCGACAGACTGTTTTGGGAGGGTATTATTTAAACTATATTATGTAGGTTGGTCGGGTTATTATAATGCGATTATAATACGTATATTTAATTTATATATATATATATATAT
>JAIUCT010000001.1:8768391-8785032 GCA_021307375.1 Tetraneura akinire | reverse complement strand
ATTTAATACGACATACATGTTCAATTCGAAAAGTGAATTTCCCCACAATCTCAATAATTTTATGAATTAAATATCATAATATGGTAAATGATCAGAAAAGTATACTTATCTTCTCCTGTTTCTCTCATATTTCGTTTATAATTCATTAATATTTATAAAACATCATTGTTTATCGATTTGTTCGAAATTCGTGTCTAATAATTTAAAAAAATAAAATGTAAATATATTAGTGCTTTCCCACTCATACTTTCTGTATTATTATCAAATCCGATTTCCAAGCGTCTCCTGCACGAAAACACACGGTTCAATAATATTATAATATCTACACAATGCAGTATTATTCGATACTATAACCAGGTATAATAATATAATACATTAATTAATAGTCTCCGTTTCAGAAAATATAGCCTAACACTCTTTATAATTAATGCCTTGTAAATCAACCTGCCAACAGTTATATATTATGTAGAAACAAAATATAAGAACGAATGTTTCCCAACCAACGTCCGTATTTTAGCTATTTCATTTTCCCACCGTCCCTTAGGTGCATTGTTTTTAGATTTAATATTGTGAACTAAACAATGTGTATATGTATAGTATAGGCATACACACGAGTATTTCCTTGCTATTTGTATTAAAGTATTATACGAATTTGCCCGACTTACTATAAGTATAGTTTGTTATAAATTATAATATAGAGCATAAAATACAACGTTGTACATCGCGCATATTATACTATATAATCTCATGGTTTACGATTTCGTTGTTTATCGATTAAAAAAAAAAAAATTAAATGTACCTCGTCTGAATTATTCTGGAGTACTCGCGTTTCAATAACGTTACATTAAATATTAATTTTTAATAAAGTTATTGAATATTAAAATACGATGCATATTATATATTATATTATATAATTTATTTAAAACAACTACTTGCTCTTCAGCTGTCACCATCATCGGGTCCTTTTCAAATTGGATTATAGTTATTGGATCAATTCAAATGTCAGATCTATACGTTAAATAATAATTCAAAATGACACGACGTTTGACGATGTCGACGGTACGAAGTTTTGTGAGTGAAAAAAATATACGATAATAATAATAATAATAAAAGTACACTCAACGCATGCCCTCGCTTCCCCGTCGCCGATGTCCCATAAGCTTGCGGCTATAACTGATGATCTCGAAACGTATACACGCATTCCAGATTTAGAAACGACGAAGGGTTCCGGCAGCATTATATTATAATATTGTTGTGTTGGCCACGATATATATTATATATATAATATAATAATAAAAATATATATGACGGACCGAACGAGGGCGAAGGGAGACGAAATAAATCTGAAAAGCATACACACGCTGTATATATAGTATATACAAAACAATAATATAATAGCGTATAATATATTGTTCTATATATTTTATATTGTGTATATTGCTGGAAACGACTGAAGTGGCGGTGGCGGGCACACACTATAATACTCGGCCTCAATCGCCTCCTTTACGCGTACAAATGTAAACAGGGTGATCAAAAGTTCGCGTCATGAATACGGTATAGGTTCGTATAATAATCGCGCCAGAGTTTCTGATCACCCTCTAGACGTTTTGCTCAATTAGATTCATTATGTGAGCCGTACGTGTATAGTACACATCGCATAAGTATACTCAAATCAATCCTCGTTCCACTATATATAATATAATATTATTATTATTATTATCATTATTGTATGGTACAATAAACTGTCTGTCGGACGGCAGCTGTGTGGATTTTCGGTCCACCCGAATAATTTCGTGAAAATACCCTTTTGAGTGGTTCCGCGGATATCGTACCCTACGAAATACTCATCTACTATATAATATGTACTTGGATTTTTTTTTAAAAATAATATCGTATTATATTATGTGTAGGTATAATACGTCCTACGATGACGATCGTTTCTTATTTTTACACTTTATAATACTTTAATTTTTCGTGTCTCTCGTATACGATTATTTCGACATCCACGGTGACGTCTTTTGCCCGACAAATATAATAAAATTCTCCATCCTTATCGTCGTTCACCGATTTTCTTTCCACTTCGAGGGAGTACAAAATATATACGCCTCCGCGCCCATTCCACATATTATTACATTACGTATACGTCATAAATTTTTATATAACATAACAAATGCACTCTGCAGAATGTATACGGTTGATCGTCGTCGCGAAGTAACGGCAAAATAATTTCGCGCGATTGGTCCTGCAGACTTCCGAGCTTTTTATCACGACTTCGGCCATATCACGTATACTCGTATACGTAATATAGGTATAATATGATATAATATAGTAACATACGAAAGCAGTATTAGTTTCGAATACGACGTACCACGGTCCAGGTACATTTTATTATACCTACCCAGTGCGTGTTACGACTGTTAATAAATCGCAGCGCCACCACTTGTACTTCATAGTAGTTGTTTAATACGTATATATAGTAACTATTATCATTATTGTACCTATCAAATTCTTAATAATATATGTGCAAGAATCACACACTGCGCCAGTGTTTTATTTCAAATTTATGTACCGGATAATCGTGTATACACTCAATTTGTATACCATACACGTAATACGAAATCGTAATAATATTATATGTATTATCATTATTATTGGAATACCTATAATCTTAGTGGCCCCAAAGATACGACTTACGATCTGTGCAAGAATTGCATCGCAAGCGTATATACCTGCCTCGTTATTATAATATATATACGCGTATAATAATGTAATTTTATTATATCATGTGCATATTCGCAACAAACGAGATAAGCCATCGCATCTTGTATTTCGTATGCAGATAAAATAATAATATGCCAACGATCACCATCGCGTCGTCGTATAATATTATATTATAATATAATATTTTATGGTTTGCCGACACTGCAGTTGTTGTATATGTAATAAATAATTTACAATATTATTCTCTCTTCTTTATTCGATTTTATATTATATTATTATCGACAGAACATGAAAATCGAAGCTATATTGTAATAGATTATATATTATATTATACTGAAAACAAATGATAATAATAATATGATGTGCATCGGCATATCATCAGTCAGTGACTTTAATGTATTCATTTTATTCTAATTTTATCGTATTATGTGTTAATTAATATTTTATAACATCATGATGATGTGAAATTTCGTTTGAACCTATAGCGGAAAACACGATTTTTATATTTTATCTCTCTTTCGGCAATACGTTCGAATATATTATTATCAATACGTCTATGGAATTATTAAATACGACTAAACGTCTCCACGAGAATAATGAATATCATCGAAATATCGGAAATTCGTTTTTCGTCACGTAATTGCCTATTATTTTACAATGATAACATTAAGTCGAATTTATGTGTACCTAAAATGTCGAATTCAACACACCACACGAACGTATTGTTTTTTTAATATTTAATTATATTGATTTTATACAGAGATAATGAAAATTCGTTCGTGATAATCGCCATTTTACTACGCCGTTTTACATATTCTCTTGTATTACATATAATATTATTAATAATTATTATTATTATACAACTGGTCGACGCCATTCCACCGACTCAGTTGTATAGCGTTGGCGGCGATTATTCGACTAGGGCGACATGGATACCATAAATATTAAACCGCGGTACACGCACTCATCCCTGGTGCGCGTGAATTATCGGTTTTTGTACTTCGGAGGCGTAGATCGCGTGACACGCGTTTCATACGTACATAAAAACGTATAATAATACAAATATATTATGTGCTTTCGGTATATAAATTTATATCTATACACACACAATATATTATTTAGTAGATCGCGTGACGAGGTACCGTCCAAACCGTGCAAACGATCGATATAAATCCGCTTTAACTACACCACTCGTTGGTCGGACATTTTTATTTTACTATCGTCGTCATCTCGTCTCGTTTCAAAAATATTACGTACGATATGATGTTAATAATAATATGTATTATTATACGTGCGGGTACACACACGTTCATCGGTGACGAATTAATTACTGATTGTCTTACGACCGTTCGCGAGTTCGTCACCCAACCGTGACGTCACGCATACCTATACAAGTATTTATTTATCTCGCACGAGCCACATAATATCGAAACTATACTGGGTCGAGTTACAAAATGTAAAAAAGTTCTAAATATTATAACAATTATAATATTATACTTGATAAAATGATAACATGTGTAAATGACGTTTCGATATAAAATTCGTCAAGAAACCGAGATGAAAGGTTTTAACATTTTATTTGCGTATTATATTTGAATTTTTTTCCCATTTTCTTCCTAGTTTTAATATAATATTGTTATAAAAGAAACTAGGTTTATTCGAAATGGAATATTTTAGTTTTTTCCGCATTATTAAAAGGACATTTTTATTTCATATATCCGTGTTTCTAAATAATGCGTTGATCGTACCTACCTATATTTAATAGTTTTTTTTATCGTACATATTATAAACTATATATAGTTTTAAATAAATAATAAAATATTTATATTTCAGTAATTCTTTTAAAAAAAATAAAAATATGTCGTAATATAATATATTATGACGTTTACAACTATTTAGGGTTTACAACATTATATAAATGATATTATACGTGTATTATATGTAGGATATAAAAGTAAAGGAGACTTCGACATTTTTCCGCTCAATGCACAATATAAAGATCACGAACGTTATTTTTGTATTATTTCGAAAATCAGAATACTATTCTAGGATAAATATAATAATAATATTATATACGTATATCGATATCGTCGTCCCTGTCTCGCCACTCACCATGGTGCCAATCAGACGTTGTACATAGGCCGCATGTTTTCGCACGTCAAAAAAACGACTTTCCAATCATCGTCTGCCGTTTCCGTTCAGCAAATTTATCTTTTGTTTCGTCGTTTTTTCCCATTTCCGTCGAAGACGCGCCGCTGAGTTTTGGGCTTTTGTATTTCCGTTGTGACTTACATCGAGCGTGTCGTTTGAATACACGACGACGTGAAATTCGTATATCTAATAGGGATGGAAAACAAAAGAATATTATTAAAAAAAAAAAAAAAACACCAACCGCCCCTCAGAGCGATCCTGTTGGTCTTACAACATACGCGCGTGTTTACGTGAAGCGCTGAAGTTTAATTGACCCCTGACGGTGCATTTTATATTATAATATGCGTGGCGGTCATTCGTTTTATCGTTCAACATCTGGCGTATATAGTTAGATCGATACGGTCGACGAAGGGATATGCCGTCGTATTTTCTCGTGTCGGGCCGAAAGAATTAATGTTGATATTGCCGATGGGAAAACGCGTGTATTATAAAACGACGTTTAGAAAAAAGATTGTCTAAAAGTACAGAGTCATAAGTCGGGTAAAATTTTTAACGATTAAAACACTAACCTACCCTAACCTCGGATAAGACGCCAAAATCATAACCCACATAACCATCATATTGCAACACTATACATATTATAAAATAATATCCAAATATTATAATACGTGGCAGTATTAAATTAGGTACTATTTAAATTATTAATTATTGTGCGTCGAAAACAACGACGATTCTAATATTATAATACGTTTTCAATAAAACACATGAAAGTTTTATTTTTAGTTTTATTTCGCCATAAACTTACAATTCAGCTATATAATCATTAAATCTCGTTTATTTTTCATACAATGAGATACGATTTTAGCGAATTGCGAACTGCATAATATTCGTTTAATAATTTCACAAATTTCAGCAGTATTTGTAATAATAATAACAAAATAAATACTTATTATCGTTGTTACAAAATACAATATAAATTATAGTATAATTGAAAAAATATAATAAAATGCAATAATACAACTTTAAACATTTTATATTTTATTTATATCTTTAGTTTTACAAAAATGTATTCTTTTAAAATGAAGTCCATGGCGTATACCGCAAGGCTATTCAATTATATAGACATTTTCCAACAGTAACATTTGCTTTAAAACCAAAATTCCCATCGAGCAATTTTCCCTTAAGCTATTTAACAGACAATACTATATTACATAATACATATATATTATTACTGGGTTACAATAAAAAAAAAAAACATATTTTAAAAAGAGCAAGAATTGTATTCATTTCAGTTCAAAAACACTAAAACTATTTACTCAGGATTAAGTAATACATTTTTTTTTCCTAACCCTAAAGGTTTTTATAATAAATATATAATATACTTTTATTTAATCTTTATTGATATGATCTTTATTTTTTCAATTTTATATTATTTATTATGTACGTGTATATTGTGCGCTCAGAAATTATATATTTTATTAAGTAATTTATGTAATATGTATCATAATTTTCTTATTATTATCGTTATTTTAAATCTCTTGAGGTATAACTTATATTATATAGTATACTAATAATAAACATAATAATATATTCGATATTGTATAAAATCTTACCACTCTACTATAATATTAATATATATTTACAAAATTGTAAGTATACAAGTAAATGATAAATATTTGACATTTGCGGTTTAATTTCGAGAAAATCCAGACTGGGACCTTTGATGCAGGGGCGCCAGATGCAATGAGAAAAACCGATTAAATTCGTATGACCAGGAAGGGACGCTGTGGAATATCGTACGACCCGAAAGCAATCAATCATATAACCTCCGGAACCAGTATTACAGTCCTTCCGCCCTCGAATTTCGTTAAAGATGAAATAAATGTCCGAACAATTTTTGCGTCTGTATAGCAATGTGTGCGTACAAACCTTGATGCGATTATTTTGAACGTCCATTAACGAAAAAATCTATGGTTAATCGAATTCTGTAAGGAAAATAGTGCGTTTTCGAAGAAAATCTAAAAAAATACAACAAAATAACGTCTGTCTAAAAAATGCAAATACGATCGAAAATAAATTCTGTATATACAAAACGAGTATACCGTAATATAATAATATTATCCACGTATAACGGGTTAGGAAATGTTGGGTCGTTTCCCAAAAGCATATAGAACATAAATCCTTCCGGCCAACAGCAGCGATCTTATCCGTAAAATAGGAGATATCATTCGGAATCCATTGGTAGAGACGATTTTTTCTCATTACAATAACACTCATTGTATTTAAATATTTGTGCTCGTATTTACGACTGAACGATGGCGTCACAGTGACAGTTGTATATACGATAAACAAAGTAATCGACTATTATATAATATTAAAAATCAATACATGTGAATAGAAACCGTTTTAGACCACAATATTATATCATCTCACAAAATTATCGTTGATTAATAAAATATCTTTTTTTTTTTATCCGTTTTCGATTATTTTTTTATAATGTCATAATTTATCGTTTAATACTTAAATCACGTCGAAACGAACAATGTTATACGTGCAACGTGCATATCTTATTGTATAAACATTCGGCATATAAATTGGCACATATTATTTTTGGTGTTTTGGACGGTACAAATTGGTCTCGTATTTTTGACATCGCAAAATTTGTCGTAATACGTGCGCTAAGAGCGTAGATAACTATTACAAAATTAAAATTACGACCGATTTAGCGGAAATGACGACAAGACAGAGGAATTTGTCGCGGCGCGACATATTGCTATACCTAGCCAGTAAATGGTAAAAGAAAAAAAATAAGATTCCACCGAGTCGTCGAATCCGACATTTGCCCTATGCGTATAAAATAATACAAGATATATGTATACATTTGGTAACAGTGGTTATGCATTATGTTAAGGGCGAAGGACACAACGATCGAATGCCGGGACGTTGTTAGTTGGATTCTTGACGTTAGTTCAAGTATTCGGGCGGCATCGGTGGTGGTGTGCGTGTGTCATTTGCTCCTCGACACGACAACGATGCTGCTGGATGGGCTCTTGTCCTTTAAAATGTGCGTACCTAACCTATATACATATTCAGATAAAATGCCTCGTCATTCGTGGATCTAAGTATAGACTAGACAGGGTTTGGGGATGTGCTGTGAGGTATTAATGCGTGCGAAATGTGTGGTCGACGATCTTCTATATAATATTATCATAATATTATATGTTGGTGTGCATTACGTATACAAATGTACCATATTATTACATTATTATTATCATGCGCTGTCGTATGTGTCTGTGCAGTAGAGTTTGAATAATTAACCGTGTTTCGAGGAACGATGTCGTCTTACAAACAATATTATGATATATAACATCAGAAAACGTTATTATGATGACGATTGTGCTGTATTATTATCAAAATCGGTCTTATGCGCTCTGGCGTATACTCGTAACTTAATAATAATTATTCCGATTAAATACGTATATACCGTAAATGAAACATTGTCTTCAATTAAACGATAATAGCAATATTTCAAAATTATGTTATTTCCATAATATTTCATCACTTCATCGAGGATTTACTGCATTATATTATTATATTAATATGTTTTATATAAAAATTATAATAGGTAACAAATATACGATTATTATAATTATATTATTAGGTGTTATTATAATTGTATTGTTTTGCAACTTTCCGACTCGTGTAATATTTTATATTTTAATTTTAGTCCAGGGGCAAGAATAACGAAATTATAGTAATTTTAATCGAAAGTGTGTTAAAAGAAATAACATTATCTTTGCGTGCCAACAAAACATGTTTATTATATTATTATACATACTTTACAACAGGCCCGAGGACATTTTTTTTCTTCGATGAATTTAGATTATCATTTAGAAGCGATTTAACACCGAATTAACGTTTCCGGTTATAAAACGTTTGTCATGCTAGCGGCGACGACCAACGATATGGTTACTCAAATTCATCTAATTTGTCTATACTTTACTGACCATAGATATGTATATCAATACCATCTGGTTTAAACGAATCTCGAATAATTACTTTGCCTTGTGTTTAAAATAATTGTACAATAACATTCGCATAACGACTGTATCCGCCCACATAATACTTCATCGTAACTAAATTGAAATTATTCATAATTCTATCACGATAATACGAACGAATACATATTAAATTAACGTACGCTTCACTTAAGAATAAAAATATTCATATTAATTTTTAAAAACAATTAATATTATAATAAGGGGAAAAAATGAGTTTTATACTTTTTCGAATTCTCTTAATATTATGAATGACATTTTTTCATTGCGCCAAAGTTATTATTATTAATATTATTATTATGGTGCGTTCATAACAAAATTTATCTAATCTAATTAATTATGTTTGTACTTAATTTTAGAATACGTATAATCCAAAAACTTTAAACGGTCTTCATCTCTTTTGAAATCAGTTAGAACAACAAATCATTTTAAACTTGATTAGTAACAAAGATTACCGAAAATTGGACCAATTCCATAAACGCTGGCAACTTCCACGATTCCTGTCATTTGTACAAAACTAACGATCTGTTTGGATATAATAATCGGTATTTATTAAAAAAAAAAAAAAAATACGTATATATTTATAAATATTATTGTGCGTTCGAATGGACTCTGTTTTATTAATAATGTGTGGGAATACGGGGCCGATTATAAGAAAAAATACTCTTTACCGTTCGACCGACAGGATATGACGTGTTACGCAAACAATTGAGATCCCAGATTGTCGACCTCCACCTATTGTGGACGTTGTTTGGAAATTGAATGGAAGGACAACATCAATCATTGATTGTATCTAGAGGGGCGGGGAAATTTTTACCGCCGAATTCGTTATTGTCCACCGCATAAATAAATAAATAAAAAAAAAGTATCCTAAAATGTTCGATCACAAATCCCTTCCTACTCGGTCCACCGCGGTCATAACCGTAAATCGTTACGGTTTTTATAATATATATATATATATATAAATATTTGTTAAAACGAGGGGATGGAAAATGATAAATTATTCATTAGGGCTGCTACCAGGCAGGTAAATTGGCTCTTTCCTATCTCGTTTGACATCCCCCACCGATGGTTTCCACCACGAAATTAAAAGTTTCTATCCATCCGCACACTCTCGCGCTGCCTGTGTCAAAAACTTGTTGTCGTGGGTATTCCTGTGAAACTTCCAAGAACTGAAATCCTTTTTGAAACGTCAAATGAAACTATCTTTGTTTAGTTTTCGTACACCGATCGACGCACACCAGACTGTTGAAATTATTGTATTTTTTCACTAGCATTATTTACATTTTTATCGTTTTTAATATTAGATGTATAATACAATATGTGCATACAAACGCATAAATATCAATTATTATTGTAGATTATAATTATATACCAAGTAATTATAATACAATTTACTAATAAAAATATCAGTATAGAGGATTTATACTGTTTATCAACATGTTAAATTTTATAGGTTTATAAAAATATCATAAGTATTTTTTAATTAAATATTACTTAATAATAATTACGACGTATTATAAAAAATAATAATAATGGTTATATAATATTAAAATCTATTAGTCATTAGTCATTATACACACTTTTATACACACAATTAAAAATAATTATTTAAATTGCATCTATACTAATATAAAAAAAAAAATATTGGTTGAGTGATATTCAGAAATCGATTTTGTGGTCTGGCAACGTGATCCAATTTTCATTAGTTCGTGTTTGTGATTATTATCCATCCCACGTAAACATAGTTATTTACTGCTTTTGTGCTGATTGAAAATATTACTCTTTGTGCCAAAGGGGCCGGATATTTTGAGTATATCACACGAAGTGTTGAGATGATCTCCAGTGGGTGGATTATTACGATAAATCAATAAACAGAAATACTTGTTGAATACTCCGAGAGCCCATGGGGCGGTTTTAGACCTTACTTTCCTCTTTAAGAACCGCTTTCCTTCGTTAAGATGGTTATCTTGTGCCTGGAGCATTCAAATGTTATGATAGCCCGAAATGATAATTTATATACGTTTTATATTATAGAAGTTAAAAGTAGATATTGTTAAAATTCCAAGTATTTTTTCCCATTTGTTTATTTCAATATTTTATTTTACATATTTATTTAACGTGATAATAAAACATAAAATTTCATAATTATTTTAAAGTTAAAAATATTAAATAAAATAAACATAAACACTAACGCACGATCAATATAATGAAAATTTTACTTATTTCTTAAATTCATAAAATTAAAAATTCCTTACTTTAGATACTTTAATAATATAATAATAATGAATATTTTACCATGTAATGTTTATAACGTATAAATTAAATATTTTATTGAATTGAACACAATATATTAAGTTTTATGATTCATATGGTTTCGGTATTTAAAAATATAAAAAAAAAAATCCGATTATATTTCAATTTTTAAACAGTACGACGATATAATTTGTGTGATGCACGTGGATGTCATCTTAGTCATCGTCGCCGCGTGCTGTTACTTTTATCGTCGGGCTCAAGTTTTAACGGCGTCGTAAAATTAAAAAAAAAAAAAAAACATAGCTTCGCTCAATCTTATATTATACAAAGACTTCAACTCTCCTGCGTAATTATTAATATAAAAATAATTTTTTAATTCTTTTTTTTTTTTCAGTTTATCTTTGTATAATAATAATATTTAAATAGTATAATATTTTTAATAGCGTTATGCCATTTAAATATTTAATTCGTACGCATCACTCATTATATAGAGATGATTTTCAGAGTTATTATTTTTACAATTTGTTAGCCATTTTATGCGCTTGATAACTCGATCACTATATATTTTTAAATAATATTTATTCAAAATTTAATACATATTAATTATTATACTATACTCAACATATTTTTTTAATATTCAATTACAGTTGGGAATAATAATAAAACATTATTTTATCGAATATCGTCAGTAAATTGTAGTAGGTATAATTTATTATTCATAAAATGTATTTCCAAACTCATACGTACTTAGAGCATACGTATTTATACTATATTACGTTCGATATAAAAAATACAGATATAAATGTAATATGTATATATAATAATATTATCTGTATTTTAACCGAACGAATTGTTCCCGTCTGATGTTTTTTGATCGTATACATTACACATAATATAAAGATTTCCCAAAGGACTCGAACAGGATCGAAAACCGTGTAAATTCTTTTATATATATATTACGATTTTATCCTATATTATATATATGTATTTATTTTATTTTTTTATTTTTTTATTATTTTTTTTTTTTTACGAGCAATGAGAGGGTCGAAGGCTATCGCTTCATTTTTACGTTTCGCCTTTTTTATTTTTTATTACTTCGTTACTGTTCGATTTATATTTATACTTGCCACAAAAACCAAACTATATACTATAAACGTCTCGGTAGTCAATTTTTAGTTTACTCGGATAAGGCAACAGATGGGCGCGAAACTAAACATTCGTCACGGCCAACTATTTCATAAATAATATTATAATTATATTATACGATAAATCTAATGTCATTCCTCGGTGTTTTTAACCCGCGCGGTCGTATGTGTAGTCGTTTAATTGCGAAATAATCGTACGCATTTGAGACTTGTTTCGATAAAACAAGTCGTAGTTATACATATTACATATAACGTACTTATACAAATTTGGAATTACTAAACTTAATAGTTAACTTAATAACTTACAAATAAATATATAATATAGGCCAGCTATAAATAAAATATAACGTAAATAAATGGCCTGTATTTTAATTTAATTTAAATATTAATAATTAAGTACATAAATTAATAATATTTTGATCAATTAAATATAACAAATCAAAATATGAACATAATATAATATATAATATTCAAATATTTTATAGTATCCTTAAGCAGGACATATTTATTGATTTTTATAATACTGCCTTACCCATCCGTATGTCATTCTAAAATTTCTAATATAATACCAAACTAATATTGTAATATTATTACACGAGTATTCTATATCAAAATACATACACTTCTCGGCTGTAACAGAGTGGCAATACACCGGAGACCGGATTCTCGTGTGGGGTGCTCATCGCGTGTTGTTTACGAAAATAAAACATATACATATACATATATATAGTGTAAATACGTCGTAATAATAATAATAATAATAATAATAATATCTTATACGCTCTCCCCTGAGACTACGTCATCGTCAGTCAAGCAGCAGCTAACCAAACGTTTTCGAAACGACGACGACTGTAACAAAGCTGTGTACCTATACATATATACTATTATACCGTACACAATATATAATAATAGTAGACGCGTTGATAATATGTTGTAATATACAGTACGAATGCTCTTTATAACATCAATACTCGAGAGGATTAAGTAGCTGTTTCATTCAATATATATATATTATGTATGTATAATACTATAGTAATAATAATAACATTTCAAATATATTACATATTATATTTTGTTTATATATATATATCTAATAAAATAACGATATTTCGATAATACCTCAGATTTTCATCTCCATCATTTTTCTTTAATGCTATCGCGAACCTGAAATTCTGCGTTTTTTTAAAAATCTGCATTGGTTACTTCGTAAATAGTTTATATTTCTTCCGATATAGTTTATATTCGTATAATGATATGACTTATTTATTAGCAATTGTGTACTAGACATACAAGGATAAATTTATATATATATCGCGTTCGATAATGAATTTACATTCAATCATATTGCTTGGTATATAAAACATTATACCTGTATAATATTCTTCGGCGACTCACCGATCACATACAGAAGGTGTTTATTGTAAATGCGCACAAACACTAATATTTACGCATATAACCATAATATCGTTTAATATAATATATCATATTATACGCTATATTATATCCTGCTGATATATCACCGTACGCCCAGGAGACAACACCCACCCATCGCCGCATCCGACGACGAGATGCATGTAATACGTATATAATATACATTAGGTATATAATATATAAAAAGGTACCTATATTATATTATATAGGTATATTTTTTATTACACCGATTAGTTCTCGATCCTGCGCATACTTATAATAATAATAATATACACGCGATCCTTATCTCCCCCAGATCGCCGATAGGTGTATTTTACACGTGTTTCTCAAAATTCCTCTTTTTAAACGCTTATATAATATATATATACGTAATATATGTAATAATAAGTATACGAATGATGTATACGTCGTGTGCCTGGTCTGTAGTCGCGATTATTATCGTAATAATAATAATATATTAATGCGCCTTCCACTCAAAATATAATATTATATATTATAGGAACTCGTTTCTATTTTATTATTATTTATTTCGTTTTCGTCCATCGGTAGTTTTTTCGTTTTTCGATAAACACCACCAAACAAATCGCTTCTACACCGTGCGGTATTTAGCTCCTAAAGTCGTAAATCGATCTAGTAAATATAAACCGTATCGTATACGGTAACAATAATATTATAGCGTTTAAAATATAATATTATAAATTTTATACAACAACAAGAGTAAACACGCGCCTCGTTTTTAACGACATATGGGTTTAAGTCACAAGTTCAAAAAAAAAAAAACCTAATTACATATTATTATGTACCGTTCGGTGGTAGTTTTCCTTCTCGACCCTGCGGTTTTATATTATTATGGTTACGTACATATACACACAATTATATTAATAGCCCGGATATAGCGAATAGGCGTATAGTCAGAACTATTGTATTATTATTTATTATAATACACACACAAATCCGTGCTTGTACGACAACCGTCAAATCAATATAGTAATCGTATTATACTATATTATATTGCGGTATAATTTATTATTTTTGAAATAAGGGAATGGGCGTTTTTTTTTTTTTTTTTGCTGACGAAGACTCCGGAGGACTGTTTTATCCGGCGTACCATCGTCTTCGTCGCTGCGTATTTTTCACGAATGTGCGCATATAAATATCATAATAATATATTGTATTGTATATATATATCGTATATATGGATTTGATCACATGTGTACACGCGCGTCCTACTTTTTACGGAAAAACGCAGAAAAGGGTTTTTCTGATGTAATTGAAAAGTTCGATAAAAAATAAAAAAAAAATAAAAACAGAATGAAATTCGCGATTTCGTTACGTATTCAAAGCGTGCCCGGACTCGTTTCGCATTCAGCCCGCGTGCCAGACATCTTCGGTTGTCTACTGCCGTGTTCACGCACGTGTTATATAAGCTGATTTCTATACCCGTTCGCGAGTAAATCATTTTTCTATATTTAAAACGTTCGCCGGATGTTTTTCGAATAAATAGCGAACGATAATAATCATTTTAAAGTGTACGCATAATATTCGAAATGTACGACCTCAGCGATATTGTCTTGTGATAAAATGATAGTATAATAATTATTAACTTGTACGCGCTTATAACACTGCTGCAACGGCGAACTCGGATTTCCAACACTATTTTAACATAACCTATAGCCTATAGGTCTGTACAAAAAAACAAATCGCTACACGAATAAATATTAGATTTTAATTCGAATAAAAAACGGACGCTTCGAAAATATATTCTATTTTATAATATTGTAATATAAAGGTATCTAAAGAGACTAGGACGATGAAAGTGAACTGAAAACGATCGTGATGGCTGACATTTTTTGTTTTATTATTATTATTATTATGTTTGTTTCCGGGCTTTTCTGGCGGGATCGAAAAATAATAATATAATATTCTATAAAGATATCGCGCCGTGTGCGCGAGGAGGGTGCGTATATGTCTGCTGCATAATATATAATATCAAGAATATTATTATTATAAGCTCATACTATATATATTATATAACATATAATACATTATAATAATAATAATAATAATATGATGGTTGGAAAGTTTATTGAAGTGTTTCTTGCGCGGTGCAGGCGTCGTCGAGATATTATTATATTACATAATATAAAGTCGGAAAAATATAATGTTGGAAAAACAAAAGCCGCGAGACGTTAGAAGTACGTGCAGTTGATAACACGGTGTACGGAGTGATCGAAACGTCGAGATTTCGTTAAGGCGCACGCGAAACGAAACGAATATACGAATACAAAATACAAACGGCAACCCAAATCTTGAAATATCGAAAGTGGATAGTTCGGTCTTAAACGTTTCATCAAACGCATCTTTACTCACTCCCCCGTCGTAAAATCCGATCGTTGTGACGTAAAATTATTCCGATCGCTCTGTATCGCACACGCTGTGTATATATGTACGTATACATAATATTATATTTATTATCGTACAGTTTGTTCGGGGTCGAGGGCGATGTCGTCGTGTGATGGAAAAATAACAAGCAGTCGTCGGGAGTCGAAAACACTTTCGCGGTAATGGAAAAGTAATCCAATATGTCGGCCGGTCGGAACGCGGGCACGGGAGACGACACCGTCCGACCGATCCGGCAGCGGCGGCGGTGTGTCGCGGTCGCCGTCAGTTGGTTCATGCGTACGGTCGACGGCGACACACGCGTGACGTGCGAAAGACAAATCATGCGACAAACGGGTGACAGGTGAAGGTGACAAATTACCGCCTCCCCTATACGAAACTGCAGACGCCACTATATAATAATAATAATGATAATAATAATGATAATAATAATAATAATAATAATAATAATAATAATAATAATAATAATAATAATAATA
>JAIUCT010000001.1:8698936-8768381 GCA_021307375.1 Tetraneura akinire | reverse complement strand
TAATAATAATAATAATAATAATAATAATAATAATAATAATAATAATATATTGTATGGCGGACTGTTCGCGTATAATATTATATCCAGTATATGTAATAAGTGAACGGGTTAAAACTTGTCAAAATAATATCGAAAAATAATTATTTCACGTGCTTCACACGACGTAAATAATTAATTATTATATATTATGAAGATATATACCTAATATATACTGCGGTATTACTCGGATCTGTATAATATTATGATAATTATCCTAGCGTGACGCACAAATTTTATTATATATTATAACGTGTATTGGCCTCTAACTGCTGGCGTTAATTTAGAAGTTATATTTTTATCATTATTAGCATGTATATTAAGATCATCCGCAATATAAATCCAAAAAGAGATATATTTTTTTACAAATATTTTAAAACCTCGAAATACCTACGCGTTAATATAAAGAAAACAATAAAAATTGATATTTTACTCGTATAACTTATTTTAATATCGTTAGATCATTTTTTTTCTTGTTTTATCGTCATATTTGCGGTGGCTTATAAAAGGGCATATCCAGGCGTATAATTAGAATGCAGATGTTAAAACTAGTTAATATATATGACAATAATGATGACAGCTGAGCACATCGAGAAACGTAAACGTAAAACGAAACTCAGATTAGTTACAGCTAGAGAGCACAGTAAGTCTCCAGTTTAGGGGAAAAGTATACAACATACTATATGAGGTGATATCGACTAGCAATAACAAGTTCAGTCTCGTTTTATTATAATACAACTCGCACGTATAATATCGTCTTTTTATAGAATCTTAAAGATGTTTACTAAACATATAAGTTAGTAAAATAGTAGTAAAATCCGATATAGGTACAATATAATATATTATATGTAAATATTGTTCTTGGTCTCGAAATATTAGAAATTCTTATCTTTTAAAAATTCAATTTTACCTGTATAAATAGTAAGGATGCCGTAACGTATGTATTGACAGATAATAATAATAATAATGTATAACGTTGGCGTTCGAAATTCAGATATTATATTATATGAAATTATTATAGTCATATCCTGTGTCATAGGCTCGACTGTCAATTATAGAAAATTTCGCCCGAACGACACGTCACCGTGAGTACCGAAACTCCTGTTGATTGCCAAAAGTTAGTTTCCCGACAAACTCGTGTATATATCTGCAGAAAACCCACGACGTCAAACGTATAATTGCGACGAACTCGTATGACGACGAAACTATGTATATATATTGCAATATTACTTTGGCAGTCGATTATGATTTATGACACGTTATTACTCGACTGGATGTTCGAATGTACTAAGTTATAATATATATATATATTATAATATTATAACGATAGAAATATTGTCGTTATTATTCTTCAGTCCGACTATTATACGTGCGGAATATACACGATGTGTAATAATTACAATATTAATATTTTTGATAATATTTTAACGCACTTGGTAAACATGCGAGGAAAACGAAAAACGCTGGAGTTAACCATAAAAAATGACAATTATTCAAAAAAATCAAAATAAATTAAAATACTAGGCGTTGAATTATTTTTGTTTACGGCCGTCGTTGATACCAGTGAATAGATAAATATTATTATTATTATAGCGGGTAATTTTTGAGTTTATTATTGCGATGTCGACGAAAAAAAAAACGAATATTTGCAATACGCGGATTACCATAAAGTGCACAGTCGATGTTACCATGTGCTTTAGATATCCAAATTGTAAAATACCTAAGTACGATTATTATAATAATAACGTGTTCGGGTTCATTAAAACTTTACGTGCATCCGATGCATCGGGTAGGTATACATAAATCTATATAGTTCGTACTTATCCATGCGATTTGGTCGTATTTTTCTTTTTTTCCACGCCACGTTATATTATTAATATTATTGACACGATGTATCCGAATGTGCTGTCGCCATCGCCAGACGGATAAATCATTAAAACCGTTCGGTCATGCAGATAGGAACGAGCTCCCGTCGAGATTACACCACGGTTAATATTTTTCAGCCCTTCGAAAAAACAGTCTTGTAATTTTTTTTATTATTATTTTTTTTTTTTTATCTAAAAGACGTACCGCCACTACCGTCGTCGTGGGTCGAGTACGATACGCAGTGTTCTCTTTAAAACAAGTCGTTAAAATAATCGATAGAATACGAAGGCGTAGATTTACGGCGGAATTCGTCTTCGGCATAGCCTCCCTATCGTTCGCTGTCTGGTTAAAAACATGTTTTTGATAAGTCGACCGGAGAAAAAAATATTATATATAATATAATATATAATATAAATGATTATATCTAAGTACACGCGTTTCACACGTAACACCGTTGTTATCATCGAACGCGAAAAACGATGGGTTTTCCAACGATATAATATTACGCATAGATTATATAAAAATTGTTGCGATACGGTAAAAAGTGAAACATATTTCAATTTTTTTCTCACTTTAAAATAAGCCGTTCTTTTTTGGAACGTTCCCGTATATATTAGGTAATATTTATAAAATATACAATAATCGTTCTCGTTGTGAACGTGAAATTTTATTTTATTTCTTATACGCGCCGAGTATAAAAAGGCAGGAAATTGGTGAAAAAATGTATCAAAAAGTTTTTTCCACATACCTACGTTCCTTCATTCGTCCGTAGAACGAATATTTACAAAATAGTATTTCACTTTGTACCAAATGAGTATAATATTATAGTTGTAGCACGAACTTATATAATATGATATTATCATATAATATAGAAGCGTATATAGTAATAATATGGTAATGAATATCCAAAGACGAAAACGGATATTTTTAAACTCGGCGCGAAACCCTCGAGGTGGTTGGAATTTTTTTTTTTTAATATAGTACAAGTACGACAATAATAATAATAATAATAATAATAATAATAATAATAATAATAATAATAAAACACGTAAAATAATAGTCGTAACACGCGCTCGGAGGTAAAGATTTCGACGGTTTTTAGTCTTTGTATAATATTATATTATAAACGATACCATAATAATTCCGTTTTTCGACGAAAGGCGTTCTTATATATATATATATATATATAAAAAAAAAAAAAAACTATACGCGTGGTTTTCGTACACCCCGAGCGTTTCGTCAATGTGATTTCGTGATTTTTGTATTCCAATAATATATGTGTAATATATTACGTAGGTATGATGGCTAATATTGATAATAATTATTATAATATTTAAAAACTGTACAGTGGTAAAATGTACGCGCCCACAACGCGTTTTAAAATGTACAGTGTACAGTGTGTACACGTTATTATTAAGTACGATAATATTATTATCACCGTCATCGTCATCTGATTACCGAACCTTGTGCTCTAATTATAGACCGAAAGATCGGTAAGTCAGATACAGAGGTACGATGTTTTTATTATTATTATTATTATTATTATTATTATTATTATTATTATTATTAGACATATTATTATAATATATTATATAATAGCGTTGCCCTCGACGAAAGGGTTTTTATCCGCCGCATGTGTCGGTCCCGCGACCCGATGTTAACACTACATAATAATGTGATATAATATAATAATTCTACGTATTTATTATATAATATTATTATGCGCTCTAATAACTTATCAGATGATCCTGAGGTACACCGGTGTCTTGTCAACAGAGTTACGACGGACGTAAGGAATATTGATAGGGGTGAAAAAAAAAGAAACAAAATACTACACGTCTTATTTTTTATCATATTTCCCCTCGCCGTTTCACACGAGGGTCTGGTCTTATACGTCACGATGTCAAGACGAAGTCTCTTATTCCTCTGTTCGTCTCGTTATACTGAAACAACGCGTATTATACCTATATAATATGCGATAGTCTTAACGAACGGAAACTCGCGTTATTATTTCATATTTAAAATATTGTTATTTATTATCATCATGGCACATGCGTGTTACGCGTCGATTTAACGTAATACTTTAGGATTAATATTTTACATATTATTCTTATTTTTATTTATTTAAACGTATAATAAATTTAATTATATATTTTAAAATAATATATTTTACACACCGACTACAGCTCTATTAAAACATAATTTTCATTTTGCTTTTCTTTATACTTTTCTTCTCTTTTATTTCAATTCTTATAATAGCGTTATAACATTTTATTTTACCAACGTTTTTGCGTTTAGGGCGTTGGATACCACCTTATGTTTTAGTCATTTTAGACCAATAAGCCAGACAAAATTAAAGATACTTATAATATTCCAATTACAATTTTGTAAACAAATTTAAAATCGTTGATTACTCTTCTATGACTTTTAGGAAACAGAAATTTTATATTTTGATTATAAATAATTTTAAAACATACTTTAAATTTTTAAAATTACTTAAATATAATTTCAAATTTTTGATGGGAATAAATGTTTATATCAGAAATTTACTTCCTAGAAAACATAGTAAACAAATCAATAAATTTATTACTTTTTACAGATCAGAAAATTTTTTTTTTTTAATATGTGAAATTTTGTCTAGCTTTTTCGTCTTCATAGATGTAAAGTAACAAAATAAATATTTTGTTCATAATAATAAAAATACTTGTGCATGCGAGTGCGAGAATAATATTGCGCGTCGCCCGTATAGGTATTTCCAGTATCTACTCACACTAATGATCGTTTATTACTAACACAAAGCACATTAAAAATAAAATTGAACCTAAAATTGCCTATATAATACATGTAATATAATACATGTATCCAACGCCCTTAATAATCTGAATAATTTTTCCTCGGCTATTCTAAATCGTTTATATAATATATAGGTATATGAAAAATATATTCACAATACTTTTGTGGTACAATTTTATTTTATATTTTTCTTATACTTTTTTTTCTCCCGAGACTTTGTTACTGAATACGTGATTTAATTTAATATTCAAATCTGCACTTCTACTAGAAATTATTAATATACTGAGATTTAAATATAATGTATTCTTAAAAAATTATTGTTTATATTCTTTTGTTTCTTATCAATACAAACAAACAAAAAAAACAAAAAATGGTTTTCGTATAGTTATAATATTTTATTAGCACGATGCGTTTTTCGTGTTTAAATAAACATATTACATGTTTGTAGATGATGTTTTTTATGTACTTTTTTATCCTGACAATATTTATCTTACATTTTATATAGGAACCACACGTGTGCGAATATCGGTATCATAATAATATCATACAATCCAATACAACACAATACCAATCCTGTAAAAGCAATACACGTATCCTTCTGAGATACACGTTCTTGTACCCGTATCCCATCCGAATATAAACGTGGGAAAATCGAAAACGGTGTAATAATATTAATATTATATTGTCGTTTGGAGTCTGTCGGAAGTTATATCGTAGAGCTGAACTTCTGTTTGTCCTGTGTATTATAAATTATTGTAACAATCATTAATATTTATAAAAGACGACTGTCGTTTTAATAATATGAACTTCGAATCATAGAAATCGGTATAATACCGAGTGAAAAAAAATTCACGTTTTTCGTTATAGACGCACCCCGCTTGTTTCTCGACCTATATTATAATAATATTATAATATTTTCGATACGTATAATATGATATCCACCCACTTAATTGTATATAATATATATTTTTATTATAATATCGGTATATACCTCGGGCTCACATCGTTACACACGCGACATGTACGGTGCACGGAGGTGTTTTCCAATTATTTAAAAATTACCCGACGCGACCTGTCCGTCTTGTCGGCTGCGGCGGCGTCGTCGTCCAAATGGTGATTCACGTCTAAAAGGATAATAATAATTATAATAAAAAAAAAAAATTAATTACCGCAGGTGGTAAACACGGTAACTCCTTCGTATTATATTGTAATCACGATTATGGTTTTATTTTTATTTTTTCTTAATTCTTATTACACGAAAACGTCCGAATTTCGGCGGTTAAACCCTTTCGGAAGATCTGGTATAAACCGTCAATTACACCCGGCGGTATCCTTTTTCATTGAAATTGGGAAACACCTCATCAATAACAATATAACTAGTACCCTGGTTCACGACTATCTCTCTTTCTCGCTCACCAATTATTTGACCCGTTGCTATTTAGATATTATTATACGAGTACCTACACCAGTTAATAACGTTTACATCGTCGTTGTCGTCAGTATTATATACGGTATCACAATATTCGATCGAGCAACCGTTTCGAGAATACAAGGTGCGCGCATATTATAAATCTCAAAACGACCGCGAGGCCAAAGGTGATATTTCGTGGTACGTATATAGAATTATACATTCTATTATAATCGGTTTAAGTCTATGTAGTTATAATAATATTATATAGCATCTATATATAATATACAGGTATGCTTTTTGTTTCATCCCGACGGTGAAAGTTCTCACTGCGCATTTCTATAATATTATATGTATTTGATGTTATATATATTATATTCTAATAATATTGAATTTTGAAATTTGAATACGTACATCCAGGTAAAATGTTATCTCGTAATAATAATAATAGAAATATTTTTTTAGATCAAAACGAAAAAATGTTCGATTCGTGTTATTATTCGTTTGTATTGTTATTATTCTTATTATTGTGATAGGTAATAAAAATATGATTACTTTATAGGGAAATATTATAATTCGATACGAAATATTTCCTACGCGCGATCGCTCGACCGAATATGATATCATGGTCTTTCATCTTTTTGCATCCTAATATATAGAAATACGAGTAGATATTATAATATAAACTTATCGTCTGATCATCTATGTATGTATTATAACTTATGACTTTGATTCGTTTCTCGCAAAGTAGTTTTGTGCATTACCACGTCTATTTATTATATTATTGCACTATATAGGTACGTGTTTATTATTATTATATCGTGATTCGTAGGCTTACAGTGAAAGAATCCTATATCACAATTTTATATTTTTTTCTTGTTTTTCAATAGAACGGTTTTATGATTATTGACATACGAAAAAGTTCGTAATTCTGCTGTAACTTTACTCGCCAATATTTTTTTTTCCTTTTTATATATATATAAAACTTATCGAAAAAATACCTCGTATAATATATAATAATGACAAAATATAATATAAAATTTGACTTTAAGAAATCGAACTAATTTCTAATTTGTTTTCAACAAAAATTTTCAGATAATAACACGTATAATTCGTAGGTTAACTAAGAGTTTATTTTTTATACAAATCGACTAAAATACTAAATCATAGTATTTTGTTGTGTATGACGTGATTGTATATTACATTATATTTGAATCATATAAGAAAAAACAATTTAGAACGAATTATTATTTTTATTATAATAATTCGTACGAACACAAATACATACAAATTTCATCGTTTATTTATCTAAAGAACTCATTTCATTCTTATTCCATACCACTCGGTACATAATAAATTATTATAATAACGTGTGAGTAGACCCTCAACTCGGTCGTGTTGTTACGAAGTGTTTTGAGTATTCTATATTATATTGTAATACGTATATAAATATTTTATACTCGCACCCATTTCGCCTCTGAACAATCATAATTGTATTTTTATATTTATTCTTATGGCGCCAGTGAACCGTTTCATTTTCAATAAATTAAAATATTTCTACCAGTCCGAATAACCGTTTCCGATACGTATCTATATATAATACACTATACATACCTGTACCTACCTCGTGGTAATTGTGTTTTATAATGTTTACGGGCTTACAATAATAATATTTAGTGGTCATATACTAAATCTTTCAAAACCTCCCCCATACAATAATAACACACACACATATTTATATATTTGTAACGAGTTATAGGTATATACTTATATATATATATATATAATTCCCGGTCAAGAACGTTTTAAACCTGGATTAAATCACAAAATAAAACAAAAGGGTAAAAATATAAAAGCTGAGTTTTATTAAAATTTAAACCGTGCTCATTTGCATATTACCGAGGCACCGGTATGTTCTGGAACAGTGCTTAGAAACTTGTTATTGTTTTAACAATACACTCGAAACACGAAAAAAAATTATTATTATCATTATTATTATTATAATATACGACTGATAGAGAACGCATGGCATGAAAAGAACACTTTTGTATTGTACTATGTACCTATATATTTTATATGTGTATTCATATTATATATATATTTTTTTTACCTCTAGTGTAATTGACCTTAATTTTCCATATATAGAACGTTTGTTTTTCCTTTTCGTTTTCGTGTCGTAATAACACAATGAGAACGCACATTATTAATACCTGTTGGTCAACGCACATAGAGCATTTTTTTTTTTTTATTATTTTACACAATATAATACATAATATGTATATGTATATGTATTTTTTATATTTTATATAAACGGGCACACGTTAGAGCAATATTATATTAATACAATGAACCAAGGTATAGGATAGGGTGCCCGACAGAAAAGTATAATGATAATAATAATATGCAAATGTCATCGACACTATATATAAATGCATTATTATACGCGAGTATTATATTTTATATATTATTATTGTACGAATAATCAATATATTATTATAATGTTATGCGTACAGAGGACCCAAAGTAAACGCACACTGGTAACGGAGATAATAATTTTTATAATGAGCAAAAAAACAATGACGGAAACACAATAATCCCATTGTCGGTTTATAATTATTTATATAATATTATAATAATACCTAAGTATTATTTTTATTTTTTTTTTTGCAAACGATTAGAATCTCATCGATCTTTATAGTTTATCTCTTTGTTTTTATCTGTTGCAGGCTGCTCGCCTATATGCGAATTGATATACCTAGTTAAAGGAGTCTGGATGGCACAGCAATGAGGTCGATCATTTCTATTTGGTGGCTGTGTTCCCTCCTGTTGCTGGCGGGCAACAAATGGACCGACGCTACGGACTTATGTGAGTACATGTTATTATTATAAAAATATTCTTAAAAACGAAAAAGATTTTTTTTTTTTTGGACGTCTGAAATAGCGTTGTCACGTACAAATTTTCTTAGTGCCGGAAAATGCGTACTATGCGAGAACGAATCGTATTTTACAGACAACACGATTTTAATGTGTGCATTAACAAGACGGTATAAAAAGAAAAGAAAAAAATCAATAAATATTTAAACGACTGAGAAAAGTAAAAATTATTTTCCTCTCCAATAAACATTTTATATTCGTGATTGTTATGTCTGAGTGATTCGATCGGTACTGAACTATATACAACAAGAAATGTATGGAAAATGCAGTCCATTAGTTAATAACTACTTTGGGGTAGGGTTATATAACTGTGAATGCATAGTAATTTATTAATGGCTGCAGTTATATACGCACAGTGTAATAATTTCAATACTTACTTAATGGTAAATACTAAAAATAAAAATAAAATGATTCACCTTGTTGAATGACGTATATACATATCATATTATTTTGCCGTGTCGTGGCACATTTTTAATTTAATGACGCATACGTAAATTTATTTAATTATATCTCTCGCGCATTTAGAATAATTAATTGCTATATACGTTAAATATTCTTAAAAAAGACTAACGCAGATCAATATTTTGATTTTCTTTGGTCCACGTTATAATCTACACGAAACGATTTCACTTTTAGTTTTAATCTCTTGTAAACGTTATGTATAGACAACACAATATATTATAATATAATATAGATTAGAATATTTTTTTATTTACAATACAAAAACAATTATTTTTGCACACTTTATTCTGCGTGATGCATAGTACGTGGCATTCCGTTAATCTGTTTGGACAATGTAATTATTTAATTTAAATAAAAAAAAAAAAAATTAATACAATTTTAAATATATATTTTATAAATGCAAGAAAACAAAATGGTACCTTCCTAAACTATACCTTTTTGTGAATATTATTATGATATTATATTATGTAATTTGGTATTGCGTTCATAATATTATGTTTCTGGGAGAAAAACACCTGGACCATCAAAGAGTATACCTGTAATTAAAAAAAAATTACGATCCGTACTAATTATGCGAGAAGAAGAGCGCGCGTGATGTTTTTTTTATATTAAATATTATTATTACATTTAAAAAAAAAAATGTAATAATATTAGAAAGGCGAGGGATAGAATTCATTTTAAATGAAAATTATTACTAGGAAGCAATTAAGTCTGATAATAATAATTACGAGTATACTTTTACAGTGTGGACGACATCTGTTCGCACAATTCGGTGCGCGTATAAAATTCTTTGGAAATTTATGTACGTCAGACGCGTATTATGCGACTTCGCGTATGGGCAACGGGATGATGGCGACACGTGCCGGACAGAGTTTGTTTACATCGTAGCCATATAATAATGATTTTATGATTTTTATTTTGTTTTGTTTTTCTTTTTAAGATCGACTTTATAGCGTGCAATGTGTAGGTACTCGGTCCAAAGTTAAAAATACAAAATATACAATCTCCCTCCCAGTTGTTCGTTTCGAAATTTACCCACTGCAGACTTCCAAGAAAATTTATCGGGAAAATTTTACAAATTTATCGGGAAAATTTTACAAAATTACCGTTTAAGTATACGAAAAAAAAAAAAATAAAGATATAATTTTTATATTTGGCCGATTTTTAAAGACTAATGATAAAAAATAGTCGTTTTTCGTACATTTTATAGTCGACTGTATAATGTTATGATGTTATAATGGGAGATGCAAAATATAAACAGACGTATAGGCATATGAAAATAATTACAATAATTTCAGAATGAAATGAACATGGAAATAATATGAAATTTGCAATTATAATTAATTCGGAGGGTCTCGTCGTGATGTAAACTGGTATTATATAATCGCATTACGTATATATGGGAGATTTAAACTAAATAATGGTACAGCATTACAGTTACTCTTAATGAATGTAAATATTATTTTTGCAGTAAAATCTTGTTTTTTTTTTTTTTAAATAGAATTCTCAAATAGGGTTCCGTCGGGAAAGCGGGTTGTATATAGAAATCAACGAGACGCAAACAATCGTGTGTCAGACCGAAATGGTATCGATCGAGTGGAACTGAAAATCGGCAGTGGTGTTTAAAACGTCCTATCGCGTGCATACGACGTCGACCGTTTGTACTCGTATAACATAACGCCGGAAAAGCGATTCTAATTAAAAGTTGCGAGATGCATCGCGTCACGGCAAACTCTGCAGAGTGTGCTGGTAAAACTATATTATATTTGCACCGTAGTCGTCTGCTATCAACATTTTGTGTTTGTGTGAGATAATTAATCCCAAGCAACGAATCTGCTCGTATACAGAACGATTCAACAAACGCTCTCCACACCGACGTATTAACCTAAAAAAAGAGTGTTTAATTTTTTAATAGATTTTATAATAATCATCATATCTTATTATGTCTGTGTATTTTTCTAATCGAACTAAATAATATTTTGAACACTTAAAAAAAAAAATAATAATAATAATACCCGAGTAGCATAAATAGTATTTCTTGAGTATGATTATTGAATCTTTGGAATTTCATTTTTTCTCTCTGATCGTTTCCATGTTGTATAGGTATTAAACCCGTTTACGTAAAAATTATATTTGTTTTCAGCTTTAAGAATACTATATTCAAAGTCGAATTTAAGTTAAATATCAATGCGAATGAGCACGCGGTGAACAGCTTGTATACACAGCAGTCGTTTAGAGTGTTTAGATATTATATTTATACGTATACATACAATTATAATACTGTTTAGTGTTTGTATATTATTATTATTATGAGAAAAGTGTGCAAATCGTGTGCCGTAATTTTGAGGGTAGTCCGATTAATTTTTCAACGTCATCCGCACTCGCTATTTATAAAAATACCAACAACTATATACCTACTATAATTCGTTTAAATTATTTTTACGAAATCTGTCCGCACGCTCGCATAAACGCATACAGAGTGTGATCACAAGTTTACGTTAGTAAAACGATGGAAGGTATAAGGTTATACGACCCTAAAGTTTTTTTGTAACATGGTTTTAGTCCACTCCGTATACAATAAATTCCTATGTATTATATTATTTATACCTAATTTTTATACGTCTTCAGTTGGTCGGTCTGTCGCTGACCGATGTAGTCCCCGGAAAAAATTATTATTCATAATTCGTTATACATAGAATAACATTGTAAAATGATTTGACTGCAGAGACGAATTATTCAAGAAAAGTACATCGGTTTATTTAGGTATAAATAAATTCCAAATAATGATTTTTGAACGGATTTTATTTATTTACTCGGCTAATCATAATTCTGGGTACACCGCACGCGTCATTACAAAACGGCAAAAAAATTTTATGTTTAGTATAAACAACACTCTTGCGCAGATCGGTACATTGTATAATACGATAATATAATGGTAAAAAATTAAAAATTGCCGATCGGCATTAAATAATAATTATATACATAATATGAAATCAATAAATCGTTTCTTTGGCATATGGTAAATTTTGAGAAATTCGAAAAATAACCTAAAATAAAGTACCAACTACGTACATCCACTTTCTAACCGGAAACATGCTATTCGTGAAAATCGGAGCATTATTTCGGGTACTTAGTAAAAGTGTCTTCAGACATAAAAACAAAACAAAATGACACACATCATTGTAAAACCAATAATAAACATATTACTACATTATTTTGTCGCTGCATGTATAATCGTCTATACAATTTATAATCCCACTAAAACACGATTTACAAGTAGGTGTCGCTATTTGTACTTAGCAACTATTATTATTATTATTATTATTATTATAGTTACCTATACCATATACAATATTACCGTGGAAAAACAAATAAAAATAAAAAAATAAACCGTTTCGAAATTATTTACGACTTTTATTTAATTATCGTCCAACTCTAACCTAACCTTAAAATATTATTATGAAAAAAAAAACTCGTCGTGACAATAGTAGCGGCGGCGGCGCGCCTTTTTCGCCCTCGTTTTTGTGATTTACATCACACACTTATTGTTTCTGCGACTACCTGCTGGTAAAACGTACATACGAGTATACGCGTAAAATATACTCGCTCAAGTCACCGTTGTATTTTTGTCAAGCCGGTTACGTTTAATATAATATAAATACATTTATATTATAGTCGCATTGTGTATACAGAGCGTTCAGAATAATTTAGAGGTCGGATAAAATTACGGAGATTTAGAATTCGTATCGCAAAATTTTCATCGCCCCCTGTGTTTATATAATTAATATACATTTTCGGTCGGTTTGCCGTCGCCGGAATTCAATCTTTTTTTTTATGTATATATAAAAGGGTGACGTGGCGCGCGCGCGTGTTTATGCGTTTACACCGCAGAAAACCCGTCCCAAAACAAACATTTGCGAACAATGGATAAACTAACCGGAACACTGCCGGTCATTGATAAGCTTTTCCCCGGGCAATATTTCACGCATTCCGCCGCTCGACGTCGTCGTCGGTCGCCGCGCAGAGGTTTTATCGTCCGGTCGGTTCCGCCGGCGTCCTTATCAGCACGCTGCTCGTACTCGCGGTCCGCTGCAGCCTCCGCTCTCAACCGTCGCCATAATCATAATCATAATAATAACAATATTGTATAATATTATATTTACGCGGTAAAATACCGATAAATTATTATTCTACACGTGCCTATACATCGGGTGTACATATTATTATTATTATTACACTTATCCACCCTGCGATGGAATATTTTATACTCGTATAATAAATTATTGATTTCGTATATAATTTTATTCGCAGGACCGACTTTCTTTGAACGTAATATTAATATTTTATAATAATAATTAGCATAATATTATATACTGGTACAGTTTGCCATTTTAAGCTGAATATTCGTTATTATGTACCTATATAATATGTTATGGACTTAAGAGATCGTGCGGAATTAGAGTGAAATTGATTGATTAACATGGGCACGTGCAAGTTTACCGTTTATATCGACACAAGTGTAATTATTAGTATATATAAAAAGTTTATTTTCGGCGTTTGCGGTTACGGATTTAAAAACTTTTGATTCGACCGTGGGTAAAAAGTTTACCGAAACAATTTTCCATACATATAACGCATATTGTATTATATGTTATGTACGTATGATATAGAATAAATCCGAATTATATAGAATAAATTAGAAAAATATGAAAGAAATAAATATTGATAATGGCGTAATATCAGAGGCGCAGGAACTATTTTTTATGTGGGGGTCAAAAATATGTGTTACAAAATGTGGTCTTATCTTTCAAGGGGGCATAAATACAAGTTTGCCTTCTAGAAAAAATTATGAGGGGTCAGTGCCCCCTTTGTCCCCCTTCTCCGGCAACACTGCGTTATATCATATTGTTGTGTGTACGAAATCCAAATTATTTATTTCGCGTTGTATTTTGCTCTGATTATAATACACCAGTACACCACGAGTATTTATGATTACAAAATAAATATTATGTAGTGCCCATATCAATAATATAACTACTATAATATAATTACGAATATAATATTATTATCATATTTAACGAACTTAATTATACATGTCTCATGCGAATAAAATTATATTATTGTGAATATTTGCGCATTATAAATTATAATAATAATAATACATGTGTGTATTTTATACGTGTATAATACAAACTATTCTTTTTGACTTTTTTCGTGTGTGCAAATTTACAACAGTTCATAAAAAAAAAATATCACATTTACTGCCTTCGTGACGTACCCGGTACAATGCACTAACACGCATTTAGACGCGCACTAAATAAATATTATGAATTATAGTACACATCGTTGAGTGGCCAGTAACGAACCTGTAGGCGTTGACGTTAAACTTAAAATATAATATATATATATATATGGTATATAATTCGAGGACGAAAAATATTTAAATATGATATTTTTTATTGCTACGCAACCGATATGTATCGTTATAATATATTACGTTTCTCGTACGATCATTTTTGTCGTATCGTAATATTATATTACAAAAAGTTTTTAATCGATCCTCCAATAATTCACCGTCAATTAAACGCGTAATAATTATCGCACAGACATTTATATTGAATTTCCATTACTCTGTGTAGCAATATTATAATAATAATTAATAAAAGTAAATTATTATTTTGTACGATAATCGAAACATTAAAAAATATTATTTTTAACTATATATAACTCGAAAAATGTACGATTTGTATTGCAAAGAAGACCTTCAGAGAAAATTGAGAGTAAAGCAGAAAGTTATTTGTTTTTATTTTTTTAATAAAATCATATTATTGATTATATAACGCGTGAAACAGAGTCCATAAAATGCAGTTAATATTAATATAGTTTTCATATTCGATCAATAATCCATTGATTATGCACGTCGAGCTGGTTCTTTTAAAATGCCCGAATGCCAAAATGATGATAATATTATAAACTTTAATGCGAAAAGTTCAAAATTCAGTTCGAAATTCTATTAAAGTATACGTTTAATCTGATCTTATATATAATAATATTTTATAACAAGTACAACAGTAGTTATTTTGTGTCATCGTATATATTTTCGATGAAGACCGCGAAGAAATAATAATATTCCATTCGCCGTAATACGGTTAATAAAAATCACTGCACGTGATATTAGTTTCGTTTACAATAAAGCATAATACGATACGAAAAATATACATTTAATAATATACGACGAAAATACAGAAACAATGGATCGGAGAGAGACGACTGAAGGCGTTATCGCGACTGACGACTAAAATCTTTTCTGTTTTTGTTTTTTTTTTTTTTTTTTTTTATCTCGGTCTCTTTCTTTCTCTGTTTTCTCGGGGTCGAACATTGTGTATAGTCTCTTTAACGTCCGTAACGTGACCGAAACTTATTCGCACAGCTTAACCGACCCCCGTGTGTTATATTGTTTAACGACTCATTACGCGGACGGGAACGGTGCTTTGAATAATTTCGTACTCGTAATTTTAAAATAAAATAAAAATTACACGGATTATAATATGCAGTCTCTTGGTGGCAACTAGCCACGTTACAGTCCAAATTGTAGCTGACTCTTTAAAACAAGCACGTATTATTATAATATTTTATTATACCGTGGTATATTATAACAATAATAACATTACACGTACCTACCTTTATATTATAATAATATGTCCCATTTTATAATATTCTTTCCCAGGAAATATTATAAGCGCGTTATTGATAATATTCTGGTCGTAAAATCCGTTTTTAATTCATAATTTTATAATCGTATCGACATTAAAAGCTAAATATTTTTACTATTCACTCATTAAAATATAAGTCGTAGTTCAGTATTAGGCACGCGCGTCTTACCTGAGATGTAAAAATAAGGATATAACGCAAATCGATGGTTATGAAAAATTTGCCTACGATGTGTATAATATGTGATCCATACTCGATTCCAAATTCTAATTATTATCTACATACCAAAGGATATAAAAATCAGTATTGCTACCTAGAAATTCTAGAACATATAGCATACATTAGAATGTATACGATTTAATCGTCTATATTATATAATTCTACGATAAAAACGTGAATTATAAAATTATTTTTTACCTTGCCCAAATTATAATTAACCATAATATTGTGTAAAATTAAAACAATTTAAATTTCAAGTAACTATTAATATTATATACCCTGTCTATCCGCATAGACATCGCAATATTTTGTCTAGTATGTGACATATCAGATTATATAACGAATGGATAAATTTAAAGATGTTACTTCATTGAGCTCCCGTCTTTATGGTTTGTCGATAAATCGATTTACCCACACACACTAATACTTACTCTGGTATTATGTGTGTATTTACGTATATTGTATTGATGTATAAAGTATATAATATAATATAAAATGTGATGTTTAATGAAGCAAAACGCAAACGCATTCGCCGGCGTGGGGTTCATTAACACGACCACGGTAAAAAGAAAAAAACGAAAAAAATTCCTTTTCCCCCGAAAAGGAGTAGTAATATCCGCAAGTACGCGTGGCTATGGAAATAATATCATGATGGGGAGAAACCGGGAGAAAAAAATATTCGAGATTTTTAAGGGGGAGGAAATTCTTGGAGACAAAATGAAGCGGAAATTCGCTTTCGGCATTACGACGATTCCGCACGGGGTAGGAAACGGATTTGGTTGTCCGAACGGTGTATATTGTATATAATATACGTATAGACATAATAAACTTACACACAGGGTGTCTCTTAATGTGTAAATTTATAGTATAAATAATTTAAAATAAAAATATTATATCCAAAATACGAGTGTATATAATATTATATTACAGGTATATTACTTACGTGACAACGAATTTTAGATCTTAAAGTTCAACGGGTATACGAGATCCCGATATAAGAACGGAGTAAAACAATATTGTGGATAAAAACAATCCCTTAATATGAACGACACCCTGTATCGCGTATTTCTTAGAGTTTCTATTTGAAACTAAATGATGGTGACGTCGTCGCCAGAGGGGTGACTTTTGCTCTGCCGCGAAGCAATTGCGACGCAAACACATTCGCGACGCACCAAAACGGATTGTTATTTTTAACGGTTCGGCGAACAACCGAAATCCGCATGAATATATACGTGTCGGCGCGTGCAGTTTTACAAGATCGGCATTTTTACGTCATGGAAAATAAAAAGGTCCGTTTACTCGAAAACAATTATTACAACAAATACCTAACCTATACCTGCTATGACGATTTTTTTTTATTTATGCTTCGCCAGAAAACTATGGTTGTGTCAGTCTTATTATTAGAAATCCGCGCAAGTTTTACATCGTTTTTTTTTTTTTTTTTTTTAATTATACGTTATATAAATTTCTTTAATACGTACTCGTATATCTCATTTTCGATATCACATATCAAAATATGTCCGTGTTAACGAAGACGAATAAAAAATAAAAAAATTGAACAATCTTGATATTTTCTAATGTCCTTTATTCATTTTACGAACACATATATTATAATTTATAATATCATTGCTCGTCGTTCCAGAAAAATCCGTTCCGCCCAGCTAGAAATCGTATAATATGCAAAACCGACGACGTGTGAAATAATATCACGACGAGGAATATCGTTATACACTCTGTACGACTATGCGGTAATATACAACAATAATAATAATACTTGATATAAATACGATAATATACGGCCGGAGTGCATCTTTTCGAATGCTTACCGTCGTCGACACTGTAATATTATCATATTATAATATTATTATTATTAAAAATAATAATCCAATAACGCGATTTCGTCGATTTTTAGCCACCCTTTTTTTCTGTTCTCGTTTGCAGATAAATTTGATTTATGATCATCGCTGACGAAAGCACAGAGTAGATCATCTACTTTGTGACGAAAGTACATAATAATGATATCACGACTGTTATCATTTTACGGGTATTTTTAAGCGGACGAGAATCTGAATAACAATGGGTATTTATTAAATGTAGTTTTCGCGCATTTCTTTTATTTGAAAAATTAAAAATTTCACCAGTATTATAGGTAATAATATAATAATAATATTGTGTATTATTAGACGCGGCGGTTCATAAAGCATAATTTATAATAATTTTCCGTCATTAATCAGAGTGTTGAATTAACGAATAGCGTAGGTAGGTAGGTACGAGCACACAATATAATATAATACGCGCTTATGGCGAACGGGCGAGTGCGCGTGTCATACGATATGACCACGGAGACCGTGTAATAATAATAATGATAATAATGTATATTGTATCACCACCCGCCGCTACCGCTCTTTATAATAATAATTTGAACCGCGGTTACGTATTATAGTATACCGCATACCGTCCGAGTATGTACCTGATATTATTATGTACCTATAATACCTCTATGCCTATACCGGAGTGAGCATAATTATTATTAACAATATTCTACGCGTTATTATTATTACATTACATTACGTTCGATATAATATCATATAGGACTATATTATATTATTATTATATACGCGTATTTATTGTGCTATGTACGCACAGGCTCTGTAAATTATATTGTATGAAAGTCGTGCGGTGACCTAGGGTCAACCACGTCAAATTACAACTGTCATGGAGACGACTACCCATCGCGTTACACCGTTATATTATATTAGGTATATTCTGTGCAAGTATAATGTTATACTCCATGACGGTGCGTTGCGGTAACGCCGAGCGGTTTTAACCACGGCTACGGTTGTGGTCGCGGCACGTCGCTCGCGGAGTGAATTGTATAATATTATAATAAAATGTACGTCTGCCTACCGACATCATATTATTATTATTATTTATACGCGCACAGGCACAGTTGACAGCTTATAAATGCACGATCGTTCGACTCCACTGATTGCCGTATATTGTATATGCATAATAATATTAAATAAAACTACGCGTGTTATCATAGACGCGAGTCGGCCGTTTCTTAATTATTGATAAACCGAAAGTTTTAATTCGACGGTTTTGTGTTCAAAATATCAATTCCGCGATTTTATTACCACGCACGAACCACGGGTAACTAATATAATATTATTATTAAATTTCAACATGCATCCTGTCCAATTATTAAACTTTATCGTACCGAAGAAAATATTATGTAAAAGGTACTTTGACAAGATTTTTATGCTATATTATATAGGTATGACCAACATTACATTTTTATTACATTTTTCTTTTCCTCAAAATTAAAATATAAACTACATTATTTTTAATCTCATATTTTTTATCAATTATGTAGGAGACATTATAAAATTATAAATTACACTACACGTTTATTGAAAATATGCATTTGACGTTATCTTATCGTTATTGCTCTCACTATATAATATCGTCTTTATCCTCTTTTAAAATACTATACTTAATTTTTAAAACTTAATTTCATTAAGTACGAGTACATTTTTTTTTTTTTTTTTTTTTTACTCGAATCGTAAAAGAAAAAAAAATATAATTTTTTTTTAATACAGGTCTTACAGTTTCATAAAACGTATAAATACCTACGCCGGAGTTGATATATTTTTATTTCTCGTGTTCAACAAATTGAATATTTTTTTTTTCATTCTCCATCGGTCTCGTGAATATAAAACGTGAGCCTTACGTGTACCTATATACATCGAAATGAAATGAAAATAAAATATTTTTTTACTCTGCGAATTTCGCTCGAATTGCGAAAACGCGTTGTATAAAAACTTTGTTAATCGATAAAACGACGCGTTTTTATGTAATAATATAATATTCCCGTTAGCCAAGTTTTTACACATAAATAAGATGAAAATGTATATTATATTTGGCAACTCGTATCGAAATGAAAGCGAATAAAGAATATTATAATATACATAAATTTTAAGCAATCGATTGTTTCTTTTTTGTATTTGTAGTTTTAATAGCGGTTAATATCAGATCTTTGGTCATTCCTTGCAGTCCATATGAAATCATAATAATAAATCGTAATTGTCAATTGTATCCGAATATTATTACTTTTTTTACGACCGTTATTCTTATTATAATATAATATATTGTCTATAACCCCCGAGGTTATGTATATTGGTGTTGTTGTCATTACGAGCGTATTCCGTTTTCGAAAACCACGCGACCAACGCGTCCTTTGTTCGTCGCCACCGGCCATTTGGACTTATGGGCTCATTATAACTTTTCAATAAATTCGATACCCGAACTGTTCACCACCACTTCCTCCGTTTTACGTCCTTACCGGTTACCACTAATATTATAACTTATATTATATAGGTTTAGACCGTATAGGTCGTAATTTACACACGACCCATATATATCATTATTATAATCTATATTTATAAAATTATTGTAAATTATTATTTGATTCCAATTAATAAAAAATACCACACGATTTCGTCCATAAAAAACTTTTAACGAAAATTCAAAATATTATATAATCCATTGTGCGTTTCTCCCGTGTGCGTCGTTATTTATTTATTTATTTATTCTCAAACTTTATTATTAAATTACAACTTAAAAAATTGTATAATAATATTATATAGTCATATTCAATATATGATATACGCGTTAACTTCCAAATCGGTATTATAATATTATGTAGGTCTGACTATAGTCGGATGCAAAAACTATCTACTCCGTTTTCGCTGATGGAAGTTTTACACTTTATTATTCGTTCGCGCGATTGTCTTTCCCGTAAAATCTTCGTGGAAATATTTCACACATGCCGTTGCGTTTTCAATTCCTCTATAATCCTCGCCGCCTGTGTCAGTTTATTGTTTTTACCGGCCAGACCGTTTGCGGTCTTCCAAAACGATTTTCCAAAATGGGTTCCCTAACGTTTCACTTTTTATCTGCTACGCAAATAATGACACTTATAATACTTTTCTATTCGAGGAAAAACTTTTTATTTCGAACACAACGAATAGCGATGTCGGATTTTTTTTTAGCGGGGAAGTTAAATAGTTTAGATAAAGGCAATATTTTAATGTCTAAATGTGTATATTTTTGTGGCTTGACAATACAAATTACGTTCGAATAATAAATGCGTATTATTTTTATCACTCTAATTTTTTTTTTTCTAAATTTTATATTTATTTAAATTAAACACCAGTATATGGAGATATTATGAAGTACGGGCGAAAAAACCAGTAAAATATGTTGCAACGATTTATGTTATTCTCCTCGTCCGAATGAAATATATGCGAACACCGATAAAACCGGAACCGTGAAACCTGATCTAGTATCAGCATGGTTCCCCCTATACTATTGAAATACGTTCATGAGGTCATCGTTTGTATATTTATTTTATTATTATTATTGTTTTTTTTTTCAGCTCAATGCATGTCAGCACTCGGCATGCAGTCCGGCGTGATAAAAGACGAAGATTTAACTGCTAGTTCTTCTTTTGAAATCGGAAATGTTGGACCACAGAATGCCAGGTGAGCACCGCATTTAACAGCAAATAACATTATACTATTCTCACGCACCGTTTGCACGCGTGATGCGTACGGAGCGTTTTTAATATCGCGTATTTTGTGGGTAGACAATATACCTACGCGTTGTGTTATTATATTGACTGTCGGACGTGACAAAATGTTTATGGATACAATTCCTTCAGCGAATATCTTTCACTAAACTGCCGTTTTTCGTATTCCGAGAAAGAATCGTTGTTGCCATTTTGTAAACTTTGAGTTTACGGCATTCCTGGGGAATTCGTTTTAGAAAGGGACAACACCTACGTGTAATGGATTTTTCTAGCATAAATCCTTTTATTTTCGATACAAAATATATATATATATATATAATATAGCTAGAGGGACGAAAACAATTTTGCTGCTCCCTTCTGACATGTTCATTTCACCTACCCTCTTCTTTTATTGTCATCGTTCTATTACAGAAAAACTACATCTTAAGGCTACTATTTAAGCACCCTCGAGTTATTTTCAATACGCCAATAAAAGCTCAGGTGGTCTGTTCACCAGTTCATAATATATCTTACTTTAAAAAAAGTATATTTCTATGATCAATATATATTATTATAAAATATCTATATATAAATTATAATAAATGTATAATGAAATATATTATAATTGGATGCAAAATAAATTATAACTCCAGGCTAGATCAATGGAGCTTTAGCTCCATTGCGCAATGCATTGTCTCTTTTTTTAGGAAAACATTATTTAGGGTAAAAGAGCCTCACTAAATATATACTCCACTTTAAATTATAACCGTAAATCGTACTCAAACCCTAATATTATTTGATATTTTAAGAAAGTACTTTTCTTTGCATTAATTCATTATCCTGAAAAAATATAATATATTATATATTATTTTACTCAAATTTTTATTATAAATTACATCATGAAAATAAGAATATACCTACCTATTATTAGTTTTAATGTTTACTTGCAAAAATAAAATATTATTAAAATCAATTCATATAGCTATTTATTTATGCAGCTGCTTTGTTTAGGTGTAGATATATGAATTTTCCTTTTTCTATATACAATAGTGAGTGGTCGTAAAGGGATTAGTGTGAACAAAACAGAATTATCGAAGTTTTGTGCTTTTGGTATATTATAATTAATGAATGAGATGGTGAGGTCCCTTATTTTGAACTCTGACCACCGAGGCTCGAGGAACTCGTTAATTGAAACTTGTGTGTGACGTACCAATTTGTTTTCAACACAATCTAAAGATGAATTAAAAGTTCTATGGTTAAAATGTATTGTATACATTAAAGAATAAATTTCCAAATAAATCTAAAGAATTAAATGAAATATATTGAAAAATTATAAATTTATAAGTTATAACATTTATTAATGTATTATAAACATATTACATACAATCATTGTTAGTTTTTGAATAAAACTATAATAAGCGTCGTACGTTTTGTAAATTTGTTTGTTTAGATTACGATAAATTTAAAAAATAATGAAAAGATTAATAATTTATTATATTATATTAACAATTTATATAATATTATTGTTCGAGTTTAATTGATAAAATTATTATGATCTCTTAGTATTATAATACAATATTTTGTATTATAATGTAAATTATTATTTTTTTAGTCATATTCTATAAATAATGCCTTCAAATAAATTATAAGAATAAAAATCTTACTATTAAATTTTCATTCTCGAGCATTTTATTATTATATTGGATTAATTAACAAAAATAATATGAACTATACATACGGTTCTAACATCAAAACATTTTGATTTTTAATATTATTATTCTTATAGTCCTATAATTTAAATAAAAAAAATATTCTAACTTAAGTGTTACAATATTGATGTGACATATGTTTTTTATAATTTGTTTTCTTCGGAAAGAAAAATTTTTACTTAACTTTAAGTCGTAAGTCTCAATAGAAATAAATATTATTGAGTATGAAAAACTCTATATTTTCTGGTTGTCTGAAGGTGTCATGCACATATAAAATGGCAGTGGCGTAAAGTTTCATCTAATGAATATTAATGGTTGTTATTCGTTATCTATATAGAACGAAACCGGTAGAAAAATAAAATAAGAAAAAATATTACTCTTTATTTCGTTTGAGTTACGATTTGAAGACAGAGAAGCTAGTTTTATTTATTTGGCCGTGATATTGTTATTTTAACGATCTTTTACAAATACAAGAGGTTATTCTTTTTCGATATCGTGAAAAAAAAAAAACAATCAATCAAAATACTAGAGATTTTTAGGTCATAATTTTATCTTATCAAGGGTGAGATTTTCTGAAAGTGTACTTTTTTATGTATACGATATAACAACAATTTATCTTCGATTATCGCCTGTTGACATTTTTGTGGTTCTTTACGAACATCATTACTTTTCTCGTCATAAAACTCAAATATTGAAACTTAAAAGACTAAAAATATGAGTTTTATGCAAATAATGTTAACACAAATAAAATGATTTTTTTTTTTTTTGTTGTTGTTTACCGAAAAATTTATATTTCACATAACACTCCATAAATTGTTTGATTTAATGAAAGGTGTCGTCTAAGTAAATAAGACAAAATATTGTATTAGATAATAATAGAATAAAATAAAATATTTTTCCAACATCCGAGGTTTCGAGAGAAATGAGAATAAAAAGTTAAAGATTACGGCGTCAGTGACGGGTGTATAGGAGTAGTAGGGAGATAAAAATATGTCTGAAAAACTTTCTCGGCTACACATATACTGAAGGTATATACTTAATGTTGCTACTTTTATTTCATTTCTTACCCTGTCATGGGAATATCACATTGACCGCGTTAATAAAAATGAAAAACATCTGAGAAAAAATCCGTCAGGAACTAGAAAAAATAAAAGTTTTTTTATCATGCGTATCTGAAACACTACAAACTATATTTATACAGAATGAAATAAATGTAGATACTCTTCGTAAATGCATAATTTATTAATTTTTCAATATGAATCACTTGTCTTTTTTATTTAAGATTAAACACATTTTTAGTGATCTTTGTGACATGTAGTGTTGTTTAAAACCCTTCTCATCAAAAACATAAGATAATACACTTTATACGTTTCCTGCAGGCGATCATTTTAGTTCCTTTCGAAAATCCGATTGAATTTGTACCCAATCGGTTTCTGTGATTACAGCAGTAATGAACCCCAGTCACGTTTGATCCGCGGGCATTATCCCAGGATAACAATTCGTTTTGTCGAATATCAGTTGATGTTTTCAAATAGTTAGACTTCTCTTCCTTTCTTTATTCGCTTTTCTCTAAAAAAAAAAAAAAGTTTATATATTTTCACCATATTTAACATTTAATCATTGCATTTCTAATTTTTTTTTAATTAACAAATATTAATAAATCTATAGTCTTTCAATAAATTTCAAATTAGGTTAGGCTAGTACATCATCGTACTAAACATTTTTATTCAAAATTTTAATAAATTGTGGTTTACACATAAAATGTGATAAACTGATAACAATATTAGTTTATTAAGCATATTGCTATGCTTATTTGATTTGACCCATAATCATGTTTTATAGTTACACGTATATCATATTATATTCAAATTCTTTATTTATTTAATGTAAGTTATTATTGTTTTATTTTTATTATTTAATTTGTTTAGATAGGTAATAGGTATATAATATAATTATAGTATGTTAATAGGAACGAAATTTAATTCGTAATAATAATATTTAATACACATATACAAAATATTAATTCACTGTAAATATAATATTATTAATTTATTTTTATGAATTAATATATAATATATAATATAATAATAATTCTAAATACCTATATATGTGTTTAAAAATATAAAAATCATAACCATAATAAATACGAGTATATTAGGTGTTTTTTTATGAAATTTATTTATATCATCGTATTATTTCATGTTGTTATAAAATATATAGATACTTGAACATATATTTTGTACAAAAGAAAAATATATTTAACAAAATCCCATTTTATTCTTGGAACGATTTACGTAACATGCGATAAACAAGTAATATACGTATAACTACTTGTATGATCAATATTATAAATTTATAAATATAAGTACACATAAAACTGTTTATGCAAAACTGCGGACTACTAGATTTCGTAGAAATCTGTGTGCTAAAGCACAATATAGATGGGTATACTAAAACACCAATTTAATTTTAGGATAACAATAATATTATCACTGCATTATATTATGATTTTTTAGAATGATTATTTTTTATAATAAATACATGTATTTTATAGAAAAACGTATGTATAAAGATTTTTATAATTTGCTTCATTTTCAATGTATTATAATTTCATTTCAATTTAATTGAATTTTCCCAGAGATTAACATAATTGAGATAATTTGGTTTAATATGCTAAATTATCAATAAAAAATTATTATCAATGAAAAATGCTGTCTTAATATTCACCCTGTGGTGATGATTACGTGTATGATTGAGCGCTTCTTTGGGGTTGCCAACGGATGACGGAAGCGATGCCAACAAAAACGCCCAAGTTAATTTGCCATCCAAGTTTTTATTATTATTTTCGAGGGACGTCTCCTGTGGTAAAAAAAAAAAAAAATAATAATCATAATCATAATAATACCGTGACTGACAATATATGGTTGTCGATTCGTTTTAGCTGTCATTTAGACAGGTTTAATTGGATCCTTGATCACAAGCGCCCCAAGTTTAGTAGAAAAAAAATGTCATTTAATAACATTAAAACGAAAAGTAAGGAGTTGTTGTGTATATTATTTTACGCGTTTGTTAAAAAAATATACGACAAGTTATAGTTTATGTTTATGCTAGGTTTTAATAAATTATAAATCGATTGTTGAAGCGTAAATGAAATCGTACAATAACAATTATTGAACATAACCGTCAAAATTCAAAATATTTATAAATGTAATTTAAATGAATATAGTATGTTTAAAAATGATGTATTATTATTAATTATTATGTAAAACACATATTTAACTAATTTTAAATTAATTACAAAATATAACATTAATTGCAAATTTACGAATATGATCATTTTTTTATTAATTACACTAATGTTTATGAATTATAACTTATCTAGGAGTATTATGACAAATGACAATCATTATATTGAACACGGAATGTCTCTTTCATAAACGTTTTACCTATTTTATGTTTTTTAATATAATTACTTATACGAGTAGATGTAAATAATTTCATTTTCATTTTATTTATTTATTTTAGTTTTTGGTTATTCAATTTTAAAATGTCCACTATTGAACAAATAATTATTAAAATAATATAATAATAAATATATTTTTATCAAGTATACCTACCTGCAATAATTCAAGTACTTAAATCATTTTGTTAATAATATACGCTATATTAAGAATAATTATTATTGAGTAGTTAATAATTATTATTATAGGTAGGCATATAAAATATGTGTAGGTCATAGATACCTACTAGTTTAATTTGATTAAATTTTATTTATTATTGTAATAATTATTTCATTTTCACAATTAATTTAAATTACCTGTGTAGAATGCCCAACCAGCCACGACCAAGTGTCTAGCCATATATTTTCAACGTACACTTTCACTTAGTCATTCATTCAAACGCTACAGTAAATAAAATAATACTTGCTCGTGGGTAAATGGGACAAAGTTCGTTGGGCTTTTAAAAAGTCCGGTGGCGTTAAAAAAACCAGGTAAAGATTTCTCACCCCAAGGTCCACTACTACGTCTGCCTACCCATTATTTGACTGTGCCTTTCAAACCGGAATGAAAGGAAACGAACTTCATCCCATCAGTTGAGTATTAGATGTATATATATATATATATATATATGTATTTATAAAGGATAAAAAGAAGTCTACTCTAAAAATCAGCTTTACGGTCGGTCGGTTTTCTTAAACCCAGCTTTGCACGGGATCGAGTGGGAGGAAGAGAGGAGGACTTAATTTCGAACGGACCGATTGTTGTCGCCTTTAAGCGTTTATAAAGCTTTGGGCGGGTGTTATCTTTTTTTTTTTGTATACTCTTCTTCAACATAGTACCTACTGTGTCTTTCCAACAGTCGACTTATTTATCGTATATAAAAAAAAGAATAATAAGAAAAAAAAGAAAAAAGAAAAAGAATAAGAAACAGAGAAATTGAACACGCGTCGCACACGGTTATGTTTATATAGTAACCAATAGTAGATAAAAGGATTGAAGGTGGGTACCTTAAAATACCCAAGTTAATAATGTATATTATTTTATACTTGCAATTTTAAATTGAAAGAGATATTTATATTTTTTAAATAGGTACAAATTAATTGTTTCAATTTTTATTTTTTAATAAAACAATATGAAGGATAATTCATATGACTCCTGTTATTAGATAAACGTCGTGTAACACTATATGAATATAATGATCAATTAGTCTATAGTTTTCTTATTGGGTATAATATGTTATATAAGTTTCATTTTTATATTTTTTAATAAATGTCTTTGAAAATGATATTTTACATAATTCTTATTTGTAATCTTTGAGTTTTTTTTTATTATCTAAATTATCTATGTGTCATTTTATGTGTGATTTACCTCAATCATTATCCCCCATAGAGATTTCGTGTACCTAACTATAATGTTGAAGACACATTTAATATAAAATATGCTACGTGGTTATCTGATAAGTGATAGAGTATGACATAAACATATTATATTTTATATATATAGGTATTACAGATATTATGTATGTGTATATGCCTCAGAAATTTGTATGGTTTCTATTTTTATTAATTCGATATTTGTAAAAAATACGTTTCGTAAAAAAAATGTCATCAATTTATGATAGTACACAAAAGATGATGTTTTCGAATAAAGCTATAGTGTGTATATTACATTGTTATAATCATTGTGTATTAATTTATAATAACTGTCTTTATAATGTACAAGTATATACATCATAATAGTAGTAATATATAGTATTAATTAATTATATAATACAATAGATGTACATAAATATAATAATTATAAGTAGATTATGAACGTATAAATGTATTTATCGTATGATCAAAACATATAAATAATAATAATAATTAGTTTATTCCAAAAAATGTTTAATCGGAAATCGGGAAATGTGTTTAACCTTAATCTTAAAAAGAAATGTAATTCCTATGGTAATAATTTCTGTTTAGAATAGATACGAAGGTATAAAAATGATATATAATTTAATCGTCGAGGTTATAGATAATAGTAACAATAAAACGATCAATTAGCATTCATAATTATTGTTACGTTTTTCGAAAAGTTTTGCACGCACACATTTTGTACCTGCAAAATCCATTTATTTTATACTGATATATATATATATATATATAATATAATTTGTGTATCTATGTGTGTGTATATAATTTGACCCTTGGCAATTTACATGTCGGTCACGTACAACTTTTAGCTCCAAACAATAAGGCCAATAATAACCGGGATGATTTTTATTTTTTGTACCTCAGCTGTCATAAAACCATGAAATGGATTATAATGTCAGCAGTTGACTTTTTACCGATACGGCAGAAATCCTTTTGACATTTTGAACCTAGGTTTTTTTTCTACGCCAATCTAGGTCATGTTTTAACGATCGAAAAATGTTAACTTTAATATTTTTGTTTTAGGGTACGGACGGAAAGAGAAGGTGGTGCTTGGTGTCCAAAAGAGCCAGTCACTAGAGAACCGACCGAATGGATCGAGATTGACTTGCACGTGATTAGAGTGATCACTTCGGTAGAAACTCAAGGTCGGTTTGGCAATGGTGACGGAAAAGAATTTACCGAAGCCTTTTTAATCGATTATTGGAGACCGAAGCTAGGCAAATGGGTTCGATATAGAAACATCACTGGGAACGAGGTAATTAAACAATAATTATTTATTTAAAATAATATCTAAAATTAAAATCAATTAATAATGACTATTAATAAATAAATAGGTATGTAATAAAAATAGAAATATCATATATTTTAACGAAATAATATATTTAAAATGTCCATCGACACAATATTATTATTATATAATGGTTATTAGTACATTTTTAATATATCAATATTTATATAATTATATTATGAATAGGGTGTGTCATTAAAATTTGAATGACAGATCAATGTATTATAGATATATATATTATACGTCCTCTTGGTTCACAATAACCATATTATAATTCACATTGAATTATTATACCTGCTGTTATAAGAATTGTTCAAAATACAGATTTTTAAAAAATTCCATTTATTTTTACGTCGTACAGTTTTTGTAGAATAGTTGTTTCACCAGGCTCAAATATTATTATTTATCAATGTAATTAAAATAATATCTGGCGTTTAACGTAGATTCATGGTGAAACTCAGCGAAACTGTTGATTTTAGAGGCCATTATCTTTTGAAATATGGCATAAAAACAATATAAAAATCTCCCCCCGAAATAACTCGACCGTGGCCTTTTTTTTTAATATAACAAAAGACGTTATAATCTATATCCTTCCATTTATTTTATACATATATATAAGTATATAACGTAATATATATATATTATGTATATTACTATATTGTATACATTATATGATATATGTTGTTGTTACAAGTATATACAAAGTTTATGTAACGGTAGGTTTTTTTTCTAATATCTCCAGGCCATTGTAGCATTAGTGAGTTAATATCCGTATATTATGAATATTATATAATATATATTTACCATCATAAGTCTTACTACAGATATACTAAGCAAACAATGATAAAGAATGTCCTCCTCAAACAATATTGAATAAACCCTACGCCAGACTATGAATAATTTAAAAGAATCCCCCGGAATGAATATAAATATAAAGTATATATACGTATAAAATATATTTTATATTATATTATATTATATTTATTTATTCGTTCGTTGTGGGTCGTTAGTGCAACGGTTAAATATATACTATAACGTTATTCACACATGCATATTTCACAGTGAAGTGATTTCTCGGGGGAAATTCATTTTGGTGGGTATTTAATTCGATTATGTCCGTCGCGATTAATTAGCGGAGAGACCCCGTTAAACGAGTATTTTCGAAAAGCAAACATTTACCCCTGTACTTTAGACTTGGGAATTCATATACCCAGGTAACGGTAAATATATTACAGAAACAAAGTATGCATTATGTTGTTTTTACACGTTACGTAAACAGTAGTTATACGCATTTTATATTATACATAATACCTATTCTTTAGATCCGCTGTATAATATAATGACAGTCATAAATAATAATAATAATAATAATAATAATTAAAAAGCAAGGGAAGGGATACTTTTCTTTTTTATTAGGTAATTATTATTGTAAGAATATTTAATAATATTAAAAAGAATACTTATACGTTATACGGATTCTAAGATTTTCGATTATACTAAAAATCGACTAAGTATCATCTTTAAACAGCTATATATAAAAAAAAAAAAAAAATGAGACTTGGAATTTTTCTTATATTTTGATATCATGTTAAGTAATATACTCACGTATACTTTAGTAAAATTTTCAGACATTAAAATCCAAAACTGACAATTTCATCAAACATTATACACACAAAAACGAGAATATTACGAAAAATTTAGTCCTATATTTTGTAGAAAAATTCGTAACAGATCAAAAATTTTATACATATATATATATATAGTATTTATGTCAACGCTCAATAATATTTTCAGGTCTTTAATTTTAAAATTGCCTGAGTTATCGTGAAATATTGAAATCGAATTCGTCGAAATTTCAGTTTTTGTGAAAAATGCTGTTTTTTCGTCATTTTTTGATCGTTTTTCCTGTCGCATATGATCAATTTTGAGAAATTCGAAAAAAGACCTGCATAAAGTACGAACTATATCCACTTTCTAACCGGAATCATATGCTATTCGTGAAAATCGGATCATTATTTCGGGTAGATAAAGCGTCTTATAACATGAAATAAAAGACCAATACATTTTTCGCATCGTTCAAAATGTAAAATATGCAATGTGATCTTCTACGAATATTCGATTATACAGCAAGAACAGTTTGAAAAAGCAACAAAAACAAAAATAGATTAATTTTTTTATTTTTTATATAATCATATTAAAATATTAAACTTCTGCAATTTTAAAAGCTCTTCTATATTATTAAGTTTATATTTTACCCATATTATTATTACGATAAAATTACTATAATATGAAATTATTTTCGTTGTGTATCTCAGTCATCCATCCGATATAATATTATTATCTACTATCACGCCAATGTATATAATATTACTATGTTTACATGATGTCATAATACAATATGCGAATGGTTTCATGTTTTTAGGTCGACCACGGATTATATGGTATTAGCACTTATGTATATTATAATTTGTAATATACCTACTATAAATCCGTCTTGTATAAAATCGATAAAATAAATAATTAGGTGAGTCTACTATTTCCCTACAGTAGAGTAATATACTCCAGTCGTAATGTCGTATACATTTTTCAAAATGCACTAAATTGTATAATATTAAAAAAAACACACATTTTTTTTTTTACAAATATTTAATAAAAATGTTAGTACGTCAAGAAAATACATCCCGCCTTAAAAATAAGATATTCCTATTGTAAAATATTAGTAAATTTGTTTTTTTATTAATAAAAAAATTTCGGTTAAATCTTAATTTCAGTAGGTATATAAGAAAATAACGTATTTGTAAACATATACGTAACGTATTAAAACGATGAAATATTAATTTAATTTTAAAAAAAAAGCGATGTAGTTGCATAAACAAATTCAAAGTATGATGAGAACATATTGTGCTTATAATAATTATTTTTCTCAGTTTTGTTTGTTGCCTGTAATTAAATTTTATACATTAGTGTGACATTCAGTCGTGAAACATTCAAAGTTCATTGTTACGTTAAATTGTTTCTGTACTTTTACAATACATATCACAATTTAAATTTATACACTATTGTACTTTATAATTAAACTTTTGATTAACAATAATTCGTTTACAGTTTTATGCTTTTTTTTCGTAATCATTATATACATTAATTTATTTGCTTACGGTTACTTTTCCGTGACGTTTGATTGTCGGTTTATACTCGGTTTTTTTATAATTAAATTATACTTTTAAATAAAATAAAGACTAACAATATTTTTAGTTACGACTGCAGAAAATACAAACACCTAACCGCGTAGACAAAAAAAAAAAAAAAAAATGTTTTATGTTTTATTATAATATTATTATAATTGAATATTATAAGAATAAAATATAATAATAATTTATATAATAGTGCGATTCGCCTATAATACCAATAAAATAATTTTAATTTACGTAAAGTCTACCATGGATTCCATCGAATATAGATTTTCTTGTTAAAATCTAACCGGAGGCTGCATCGCAGAGACTGTGATCAATGATCATAATATGGCCGTCAGAAATGGTTCTAAAAACAAAATAATAAATCGTTCTACCGCGTCGGCGGCGGGGGCGGAATACAACCGATTTAGACACTCTATATCGAATATTCACAATTTGCGACTTTTGTGTTTGCGCGCGTGAATATACGTCCATCATTTGGTATAATAATATATTATAGATATCTTATAATATTGTACGTTAAAATATACAGAGCGATCTTCGTGTTTAGATTTTTTAAGATATACACACGCGATATATAATTGAAATACCTATAGGTTTATATATTTTTTTTTTTTTAAATAAGAATTAGAAATAATTAAAAAGCTTTAAACGATCGCACGGTTATAATATGTGGTACGTATTAGAAATACGAGTATAACAACGTGAAAATAGTTTAAAAATTGCTATATTAATAATATTTTAATCATAGTTTTATTCCCTCTATGTTTACGTCGCGCGAATAATCATTCTGATCACTCTGTACATAACAATAACGTTTACTGACTTACGGTGACAGAATACGCACGAATAAATATTGTTATATTATATTATTATTTTTATTGTACCTATAGTCGATGGCTAAGCGCTGACAACGCACACGCCTAATCATTATCGCTCGCAGAAGTACATTGTTGTGTTTAATAAAATATATAATAATAATAATACAAGACGAGTGGTTAAGCGGACGGGTTAAAGAGATCAACGAAATCATTTACTCTATCGTGTGCAGTGTGTGGTCGCGTGCACTCGTTCGATATAAATAGGTATATTATTATTATTATTATTATCACTGCAGCGTTTTCTTCCGATCGAGTGGATCGTTTTTATTATTGTTTATTTATTTATTTTTTTGTCGTCATCGTCGTCGTCTTCCTCTTTTATTTTCCCCCGACCTTTTGTTGTTCCCTTTTCTTCGTTCGACACGACTACACAACGGCTTCTACTACCTTTTGCAGAGATTAATGACACGCTCGGACCTAACCTAACCGAGTGTACTTTTCGCTGTATCTGCCGGACTTTACTAGGACGAAATAAATCTGAACCCGTATAACATTCGCTGAAAAAAGTATAATATTGTTAAGAAATACAATACAATATGTATGTCAAGCCGGAACGATATTGATTTTGGAAAAATAGTTCATCGTTCTCAAAACTCGAATGAATTGTATAACGTTTTAAAATAATATACACATTAATATTATAATATTATTGTAATTATGACAGAAATAATACGCGTTGTTTTATGTATACACAGTAACGGATGCTAATCCGATATAGGTATTAAATTTTAACAATTAATTCAATCGGGGACTTTAATAATAATAATAATATATTATGATTTATAACGATTTTACTCCGGAAAATTGTATCATATTTATGTATAGAAACGCGTGTTATACGTATAATAATATCGTGATATAAATATTATAAGCGTACAATATTCGTAAATATTAACTATAAAATATATTAACGATATAACGAGTGTGCGTCAGCGAGACAGATCTACATAAAAGAGGGGAGAATTATTGTTTTTGTTCCTTGCTGGCACACTATCACGCGACGTCGTCCGGAGAAATAAATCTTTCCTTATACCACCTTGAGATTTCGATTTTATTCTTCTCGTACCGTTTTGTCCGCGGTTCCTACCATCCACTACTAACTACACTAACCGTTATATAAGAAAAAAAAATATCGTATTAATATTATATATTTGTACATCGATTTAAACGAGTTATATATTATTATTATTATTATTATTATTATTATTATTATTATTATTATTATACGATATACGTTTTGTACGGACATACGTGAGTAAGAATTGAACTCGGCGGAACACGATTCGGTATAAATATAATATATGTTAAATATATATATATACCTATATATACATATGGAATTACATGGATTTTTATCATTATCTTTGTTGTTGTTCTAAAGTTTTATCTGTATATGACTATTAAAACAATGTCTAATTATCATAATGGAATTTGCAAACTCCAATTCTATTGTTTTATCATTAAATGCAACAAGTTTTTTATTTTATTTTATTTCTTTTTATATATAACTCATCTAATTTTATAGCATAAGTTTGGAATTCAGTTCAAAATGAATTTTTGGTAGTAAGTATTTTCATTCGCCGCATATAAAACTATAATTTTATTCCTAACATATTTTTTTATTTTTTTTTTATAACAATTTAACGAATAATATTTTATTTATTACACGAAACTTCTCGCTTTTTTCCCTAATTGTTTAATTAAAATAGTTTTACTTTATTCTAATAATGGATTTTTAGTAAACATTTAACTTGAAGAAAAACACAAATATATTTTGATTTATTTTTTTTAATAACGCCGTTTTTCTTTTTCCATTATTCATTTGATATAATATTTCTTTCTTGCGATATAATATTTTTTTTTTCCCGTTGCTTAATGACAAACACTGTTGCTTATATAATAACAAACAGAAATATTAATGGATTTTTTCCCTTGCTACATTTTTTCAATAATATATCGCCATGGTTTAATATTTTTTATAGGAAAGAAAAAAAATATCGCTAGAGTTTTCAATGAAATCGTAATTAATATTTAGACGGAAAAAATGGAAAATAATTAAATACTAAAAGAGGTCTGCCTACCTTTTATTTTACATTTTGTTCACATTCAGCAATGTGATTAATTAAACTTCAAGTAAACTTTCCTTTTTCCAAGTTGTAAGTTATTAATATTTGCCTTCGTGTTTGTATTTGCGTGGATGCAGCCGCTTTCCACTTGAAACTTTCATGTATTAAAAAATAAAAATTTAACTTCGACTTTTCGAGTAGACACAAACCATTATTTTTATAACGAGGGGTTGGTAAGTAAATAAATAAAATAAAAATGTAATAATTTATACATTCATTGATTTTCACTAAGATATTGTTCATAAAATTATATAATACTATTTAATATTACTCACCAACACCTTTAACGTATTTGAACATCTCTTTAGAGTTCTTCTGATAGCACAAAATCGCAAAAATGCGAATATAAAAATAAATTACGAGTAAATAAAACACAATTTCTTACTGTTGAAATAAAAATTATATAGGTAATATTATATACAAAATATATTTTATCTTTTATGAAATATTTTAATATATCTACCAATAAGTTTGTAAGTTAAAATAATTTTTTTTTATTCACCTTTCGTCTAGTAAATACAAGTTAATTAATTGAATTTAAAAATAAAAGTACATAAACAATTTGCATATTATTATGTTTCTTATAATTTTTAATCATTTAAGAAAATATTATAAACGTATACGCACAAATACGGGTCATCAGAAATCATAATGCTCTTTACAACAAGACGCTATGTATTATACTCGTATATAGGAACAAAAAACCATGCGTAAAACAATGTGATAATTATAATAATTAAATATCGGGGGAAAAAATGAAAAACAAAGTGTTCCCGATTGTTACGTGTTAAACATGCAACACACTTGGAGGTAAAAATAATAATAATAATAATAATAAAACGTACCTTACTAATATTAAATCATTTGTGGAGTTTTATCAATTAATGAAACGTTGTATCTCTCGTGCATATTATAATATTATAGTAATATGCGTCTGGTTAATACCGTTAAGAATGACGTATAACAAGTGTTTATCATAATAATATATTATTATATTATATGATAAACAATACCTAGTATAATGTATTACGATAAAAACAATCGACTGCATCGTCATTAATAATTACGCGTCGAAGTCGAGTTTAGGTAAAAAAAAAAAATATATTTAAAAAATTTAAAAATGTACCTGCGTAATCCGTTAATCCGTTATTGTATAATATTATCGTTATTCTATCAAAAGTATAAAATCATTTATATAGATTTTAAAGCATTTGTGTGGTGGTTTGATTTTACTAATACGATAAAAAATAAATTAAAGTATTGGGTTCATATACGACACCGAGTTGAGAGATGTTTGTGATAAAGGAATGATTCGACTGACCAAATACTCATCGTTTATGCTTAAGTAATAATCAGTAGGTATATAGTTATTAATTATAAACTCGGTTACGTTGTAGCTTAACTTTTGACCATAGTGGTCATCTATTATTATCTATTATAATATAGTGGCCACTACTCATCAGGTTTTCATTTCTACGTTATACTTAAATATTATTTTATTTTTATCCGAAATCAGTATAATAATATATGTTATCAACGTGTCGTCGTATTTCTCGTGGGCTCAGTCGAACTAATGATGTGGTTTATTTTTTTTTTTTTTTTTTGTTCCTAAACGTTTCTAGTGTTACGGCGGCGTCTTATCCCATGTTAATTATTTTTATCACGATCGCATCTCTCGTGCGTGTACGTAAACTTCCAACCCGAAATAATATGCAACGTGCACGTTACTAATTTGTCCGTTTCACCGAGTCCTCGACCAATTTATTCGAGCCCACTCGTTTTCTGCTCCGACCGATTATCATATTATTCCGCGAGAATGATCGTCACGCTGATAAGCGAAATATTGTCTAGGTATTATGTTATGGTATTTTTATTTATATTTATTATAATTATTATTAGTATACGTTTGGCACGAGACATACTTTCGGACGACCGCCGACAACGTTATCGTCATAAAAAAAAATATATATATGTATATACATAAGTATTATTATTATTATTATTATTATTATTATTATTATTATTATTATTATTATTATTATTATTAAAACAAATTTGTATTTTTTCTTTCTTTCTGTATTTTGAGACGCGTGATTTTCATGATGACCGGTATATTCAAAAATTATATTTTATCACATATTTTTATTATTATTATTATAATAATATTCTGTGCTTGAATATTTAAAAACAAGTATATTAAAATGAAACAAAAATGTATTTAATACGTGACTTGAACGTCATATTATAAACTAAATATAAATTAAAGGCGTGCGCTGAAATTTCTTTAGATGAAGAGAAACGCGTATAAATAATATATACATTATTATTATTACGTATTATAATATAATATTAATATATTATATTATGCTGCAGTGGCAAAGATTCCTTTACGGTACCGATTTCCCAATTATCTGATGTCTGATGTCTGATTTTTTTTTTTTTTAATTTTTAACGAGTTCACTTCACAACTAGAGATTATTATTATAATATTATTGGATGTAGTATCATGCGCACGGTCAAATCCTATACAGCAACATCATTATTTATAATATTATTAAAATACTATCGGCGTGTACACACTAGACCTCAAAAAAAAAAAAAAAAAAAAACAGTGCTGTTAGAATAAACATCAATTCGTCGTTGTCTCTAGTTAATTTCGAGCCTCCGGGATAATTCGATACTCGTACTTTATAAAGTGTGAAAATCCGTGTTGTCGAATCGAACGTTTCCTCGTTCGTTATGCAAATACCGAAGATTTATCATACGACACTCGAACACGTCAATACGTCATTACATTATTATTATTATCATCATGCGTCGAATGTTTTATCGGTCCGTCGACTAATATTTGTAAGACGGTCGTTATAAAGGTATAACTTACATAATATATTTTGAAATATACAATTTAATAAAATATGATTTAGGTATAATACAATAATAATGAATAATACTCCGTTATTATGTCACTATTAAATCACGCGAATTTATATCTTGTTCGAAGCGCGCGTATCTCATCGCCCCAAAAATTAAATTAAAATTCAAAATACATCGAAATCCGATTTCTTTTTTTTTTCCATTAGTGGCGAAACGCACGCGATATTTTGATCGAATTATTTGATAGCGCGCGCGAAGTGTCACGAGGAGGAGAATAAATATAGGTACATTTCTTAAAAAAAAAAAAATCTTCAAGGACCATTTAATACCGTCGATTACAGATTTCGTAAACGAAATTAGTTTATGAAAATATATGGTATTTTATCGGTAGTCATAATTCTTATTGTTGAACTATATCACGTATAGGTAAATAAATAGTCTAGATTTAGTGATTCGAAAAAAAAACCTTCTCAATATCAATAAACATGGGTTTTACGAATATAATATATTATACCTTTGATGTGATTTTCAAGAAGTTATACGTTCTACATTTTTATGACCTTAAATAATAAAATCGATTCTCAGCCAAACATTATACACATAAGCGTAAAATATACACTATACAGGTTTATTATATTTTGTAATATTATTATAATATGTTTTATAATCAAAAGTCGAAACGTGGAAAATCAATCCGCCGACTTGTATGTTTCGTGTCGGATTAGCCGTCGTGATAGACTATACGTATATATTATTATTATTAGTCTATGGATAAAAGTTTTTGCGGGGTCTTTGCAACAGTCTTCTCCATCAACCGAACAACGCCGCGTGTGAATTGGTATATACGCTTTATAGCTTTATTAAATTAACTATTATACCCCGTGGACGAGGTTCAACGCCACATATTGTAAGTTATTCCATATACCTATTCATAATTTATAATAAACATAATATTCGTATAATTCTTTTCGAATTTTCATCCCAATTAAAAAAAAATATTGGTAGAGAAAATCCCCGCCGAGAGAGATGAACATCGTGAGAACGTCACGACCTTATAGCCGTTCTCGGGAGTATACCGCGTACCATTACAAATACTGTACGTTGTGATGATGACCATATAATATTGTTATCATACCACGTTTCTCTCTCTCTCTCTTTTTGTAACGTGGTTAAATTTCATATTTCATACGCGTTGTTATGATAATATTTTATGCGTTGTTATTTTGTTGCGATCGCTTCGATCGATTAATACCCTCGGTGCAATAATTCAACACGCCTATATATATTATAATAATTATATTATTATACTTGTATCATTCCGGATCGTCGAGATAATAATATTATATTATTTGCCGGAAGAAAAAAAAACTATAGCCGAATTTTCGCGTTTTGCCACTATTCTCATAAAATATACACGCATATACACGTTTCGAAAAATATAATAATATAATCATAAGAGAATATTATTGAAATCCGTCGAGATAAAAATTCACGTGTACCGTTTGTAAACGTTGTAATGTTTTACGTTACGATTCATAAAATTATTCGTTCGTATTATATTATTACGCTTATGATATGTGGCCAGGCGTCTTATAGCGTTTTCTTCTGGTTCGAATATAATATTTTAATAAAGTATCGCATTATGACAACTCGTTCGAGGAGACATTACGCGCTCAGCAGGTAGCGGATCTTGCGAGTTTGCAGCGGAGATGACGTCGTTGTCTTCACTACCCGATCACGCGCGCGCGTTTCTTGTAGACGGATGCTGCGGTTCGCATCCGCCGTCGCCCGCGCGTATACACAGTAGTCGCGTACGATAATATATTATATTATATTATATGTATATGTATATATATATACGCATATTAAAACGGGCTTCGAGCTTCTAAATCATGCGAGCAACATCTGGTGACGAGGCGAAACTCTCCGGGCTAATTTTATCGTGTTTTATTGCCGCCATCGCACCATATTTCCAACGTTATTCGGTGAGCCGGATCCTGTGAGAGAACGTATATATATATATAAAATTTATATAATACATAAAGCCCAGTAATTATTATTATTGTTATTATTTTACGCGGAACGAGAAAATATTTTATAATACAGCCACCAAGGTTTTGCGCGCGAAAACGTCCTAAATGAAATTTATTATATATTTAACAATAAATCACTGTAGCGAAATGCAAAATTGTAACAGATGTACCCGGATTTAATAAACAATTCGTCGTTTCGTTGTCGTTGTCGAGCCCAAGGAGTCTGTACAGCAACAGCGTGAAATTGTAATAATATACGTTCTCTCGTCGTAAGTAAAGTCGTCGCCTCGTCGGTATAAAGACCACGTTCGACACAAAAGATAATAATTGTTTGATTTTCTCGGCGGACAGTGCAACGTTCGGTTATTAAAATACAATTATTACTTATAACGTTCTCCCGACCGACGAATATCGAACGTGTCGTATACATTGTACGAAGACACGAAGACCGAATAACAATAATAATATTATTCGACACGCGAAATTCAAGAAATCTTTGCCAACGGAATTGCAATATATTATTATTATTATTGCCCGTTTTAAAACATAACATTTTACGTATTATAAAATTCTATAATTTAATATCGTCAGATGACGTTCTACGAGAAATTATTGAAAATTTGGTTCTTTATAATATTATTATAATAAATTTAAATTCAATAATAATTCTATCCTAACATTACAAATTAAATTCAACGCATGACTGTGATTTTAACATTATCGATTAATTACGAAAATTGAGACGAATTGGATTATTTTCGATAATATAGCTTATAACGGTCTGATTCACCGTAGAATGAAATAATAATAATAATAATAATAATAATAATAATAATAATAATAATAAAGAGCCTTAAGTTACCACGGTTATTGTTATATTTTAAAATATACTTAAGTATATGAAATCTATTAAAATATCTATGTGAAATAAGTGATAACGATAAGTAATATATATATAGTGTATTAGTAATTTATAGCATATTATTATCATGACGGCGTACTAAATTCAACCAAAAATAAGTAACGATAATAAATTACAATATTGTTTTGTTTAATATAATATTTTATAAAACGCACGGTTGGTTCCGACCACATTTTCATCCGGTTACTATAATATTTCTCAGCTGTATGATTTTCGCTATTATGAAATCGTCATATTTATTTTTGTTTTATTTAAATTCTTCACATCCTTTATTGTAAACACATCCTTTATTGTGTCTCGTCATTATTTTTCCCGTTTAATTAAAAACATTAATACGAAACTATTAGTTAACAACATAATAATTACTATTGTGGGCTGTAATAATTTCCCACGTGGGTCATCTATTCAGATGTAGACGAATTGTGTACTTTCGTATATCGCACCTATCTATATTTACAATACTCCAGTTGAAAAGAAATTCTATAACCTAACCTACGGTCGTATTTATATTATATATATCAAGTGGTCGGTTGTCTGCGGAAAACGTCCCCTACAAATATATACGAATTCCTGTGCGTATCTGACCTAACCTCTCGAGACGACATCTAATCTATTTGAATCCGTATTTTATTGTGTTTTATACGTCGAAAACTTCATTGGGTTAAACGATTTTACATTTACCAATAATACAATAATATGCTTTGTCGTGGTAACCACTAACCACGACTCGTCCACAAACGCGTAACACATGGTGAACCTATATAAATCGCGTATGTAATATTATTATGTTATACGGCGTATACCATATATAGGTGCGATCCGAGTGAGTGATTGTAAATTAAAAATATAATTCTAATCGTATATCTTAATAATAATTATTACGAATTTATGACGTTTAACGTAATATTATAAATTATAATATGTAATTTACAGATACTGATCGGTAACATCAACACGTACTTGGAGCACAAACAAGAACTGAATCTTCCGATTTGGGCGTCGAAAATTAGATTCCTGCCGTACAGCTTCCACACCCGACAGGTGTGCATGCGAGTCGAACTCTACGGGTGCCCGTGGACTGGTCAGTAGTGTTGATTTGAAATAAATAATAAATTATTATTATTATTATTATTATTATTATTATATAAATTGTTCGTTTGATGGCCATTTTTAATTTGCCGCCTGTATAATTATCATTTGTATAATGTTATGCATTTTATAATAATACTGCGCGTAAGATGAATGATAATAAATAATGTTCGTGCGTTGCAGACGGCATTCTCAGTTACTCGATGCCGCAAGGTGATAAACGCGATCCGGATTGGGAATTCTACGACTCGACTTATGACGGATATTGGGACGGTGAATTGCAACGAGGTCTCGGCCAACTGACCGACGGCAAAGTCGGACCCGACAACTTTAGAACGGCATACTACGACACCGAAAGAGGTATGCGTTTTTTAAAAATTATTTATGTATAGTATAATTATTACTCCTATTGTTTCTCGACTTATAAAATATACATATTATAATATAGTTTTTATAATATCACGATATAACGATTATAGTTTTATTATTATTATTATTAATATATAATCGATGAAAAAACAAATTAAAAGCAATTTAACAACGTATATTAGTCACCCAGAAAAAAAAACAATGCACGAGTTAATTTATATTGACATGCGTTATTACACATTTAAAATATTTATATAATAAACGAGTGTTTCCTAGTATTTTTAAAACAAATATTATAATGTAATGTATGAAATAATAACAACAAAATGTATGTATTTCTGTAGTTTATCATTGAATTTGGCGTTCGACATTACATTACATTCGGTTGAAAAACTATATCTAATAAACTACTGCTCTCATAAGAATATTACACTAAGTTTTCAAAACCGAAATATATTCATGGGACAAGTTTTCGAAGTCAGTGTAAACATTATATAAACCACAATCGTTATATTTGCCAAACATTTCTAGTTTTCATGAATAATTCAATAAAGGCTTTTCGTAGAAAAAGGAAAGACGATAGACGACTGCTACTTACCCTGGAATTGTGGTTGAAATGGCAGTTTTCGATATTTTTTTTCTTTATAACAATATTAATATTCGCCATAACTAATGGACCACGGTAAACGATCATTTCGTTTTCAAATTTTATTGGGTAAAAAAAGTTGATTTTCTTTTGTGCGATTCATATATGCTCCAACATTTCAGTTAACCGTGAAAACTTAGCCGTTATATTTATGATATTGTTTATCATTTTATAGTTTCCGTAAAACATTATATTAATAGCGTAAGTATCTATGAAATACTTAAATATATTATATATATATATATATATATAACATACAAATAAATTATTCAAGATTTTAGCTATCCCTATAATCTATTGTAATTTTTTTTTATAAATACGAGTATATTAACATCTCATTTTAAACGTAATCATACTGTTACACGTTACACGACTACACTATTCAAAATATTTTAACAAAATAAATACTTTGAAAAATGAATATTGAAATATTAATACATACAATTATTTTATTTTAAAGTGTTATAATAACATATGTGTATTATATTAAATTTATATAATAGGTGCAACACGTTCAGGTCAAGGATGGGTTGGGTGGAAGAACGATACCAGACAATCAGTCGAGATCAAATTCGAATTCGACAAGATCCGAGAGTTCACCGGGGTTCATATCTATTGTAACAATCAGTTTCAAAAGGACGTGCAGGTAAATATTATATATATATATATATATATTTTCTTATAAAATAATAGGAAAATATATTGTTTTTAATGCGTTAAGTATAATTTTATGATGAACAAAAACGCGAGAGTATATTATTATTTTCCGTATTAATTTGTGATTTCTTTAATAATTTTGCGAAATTTTCTGATGTATGGATATTATTAATATATATATTAAATCGAACCCATTAAAAAACACCATTTGAACGCGTTATATATACCTACGCCGCAACGAAATAACACAATTATCCAACGTTGTCTAACCCCAAAGTTAAAACGAATTCAAAAATCCGATTATAAACATAATCTCCTCGGGGAGACAGTGTGAATGCATATATAGTGTGAGGGGGAGAGCAAAAGCGAGGAAGAGTGACGAGCGAAAGAGTGAAATCTGCAAACGAATGCAAATTGCGTCTTGAAATTATTAATAATGATAATAATGACATCACGTAATTATATTAGAAAATCCAGTAGCTGTACGTTGTGCGGAGGAAACGAGGAAGGAATTCGTGCGAGGACATCTGTATAGTAATAATAATAATAATAATAATAATAATAATAATAACAATAATTTGATGTGCACTATTAAACGGATTAATTGATTACGTGAAAAGTCGATGAATGTATTTGGAACAAAAATGAGGAAAATAAGAGAGGAAGAAAGAGGAGGTGAAGAATAAATTATCAGACAAACAAAGGCGATGCGATATTACATAATTATTATCCGTATCCGCGAAAAATGATACGAGGAGAACAAAATAATATAATTTTGTAATCCAGTCCGGTAAAATTTAGGTTTTACAATGTATAATAATATGGTGTACCTACACGTAGGTATTGCATTATTACACGAGGGTTTGGTCGACGATGTTATTGAGTTGTTTTACAAGGGGATTTTACGATAATTAACTGATCATAATCGTCTGTTCTTGCACCACACACGTCCCGATATGCACGTGTTACGCTGATAGTCCATTGTTTCGCCATTAAAATACAGAACACACACGTGACCTCTGGAACACGGTTGACCTTTAAAAACGCGTTGCTTTCCCCTAGGTTTTTTTTTCATAAACTCATTAGGCCGCCGTACGTATTAAAACGATAATATTAACCGTAATAATTTCCGATTGCGGTTTTTCGATAACGAGTTTGAATGCGATCGATTTACAGTCGTATTTCAGTCGATAATCGATTTCTCCATTTGGATAATAATAATGGTAATAATAATTATTATATTGAATCTTGACGTGTATTGTATACGCGTAATGACAAAATTAGGTGGTAAAAACATATTTTATCGCGGGCAATAAGTACCTAATAATAACTACTGCTCGATCCGTGGAGAATAATGATCTCGTCCGATTGTAAAATATTACAATTATTATTATTATTTTAAACCGTCGTATTACAAAAACGGCTTTATGCATTATTATCATCAACGTTATTCTTGCATTCAAAAATGATATAATATCCTCGAAACAATTAAATTTGGCCAGTCGTGGTACGTATTAATACATTTCCCTATTTTCGTGTGGTACTTATGTTATATTCTTATATATTGTAACATATATTATATAATAAATTGAACGCACAGTGTTGTTACCAGAAACCAAGTGTTGTACATTTCGTGTATAAACTATATATATTGTAGTCTTAACATTTCCCCTTTTCTGCTTAAAAACGACTTAAACAAGTCGCAAAAGTTTTTTGTGTCTCTAATTGCGTTATTCATTCCCCGTTACAAATCTGAAAACTTTTATGGGCTATTGGCCAAAGTAAACTTCATGCTTTGCTGCAGGTCCTTGTACTGTTCTATAATATTAGGATTTTATTATTATTATTATTTTTTTTTTGTAAAACTAATTTCTTAAAACTTTCTACGGGTATTGGCGTTTTGCGCGCGTTACACAATTTAATCAACAGCGTTACTCATTTGTAATCTTTAAGTGCTTCCAAAAATCAGACGGCCGCCGTACTGCGAAGTTATCTTACCGTCACTTTCAATTAGAGACGATGAGCTTGGGCGACTTTTTTTTAACTTTATACACGCGATACTAAAACAAGTTTAAATCAAAAATATAATCAAACCTCATCATGGATGTGTCTCACGATAGATACGGGCACTTTGGATAAAACAATATTGATGCTGTCAACACAATATTAACGGATTTTCCGAATTCGGGCCAATCGAAACTGAGCGTATAACAATATTTCGCGATACATTATTATAACCGAACAATGGGATCCCGCTGGGACCGAAAACTTCATAATCCCATTATTCCCTTCGCCGTGTTTCCGTAATCACAATATATATAACATTATTGTATTTGTGTGAGTGTATACGTGCGAGGGCGTGTGTTTTTGTGTGTGTGTGTGTGTGCGCGCGCGCGTGAAATCGCAGACTATTAGATTTGATCGACACGATAAATATTCACTTACCGTTCGACACGTGCGTGTAGGTAAAATGTCGTTTGATAAACGCAATATTGTTTTTCACGTGTACATAAACTCTAATACGTATAAGTCTAATAATAATATATATTGTTATTATTGTACGATTGAAGGAAACCACCGACCCTTGTTGGTCGAGCGGGTGGGTTAACGATTTGTAAAACAAAACGTTAAATTTCTATATATTATTATTCCGAAGAGGATATTAATATATTATTATATATTATATTATAGTTCGGCCGACAAAAGGAATTTCGAACGCGGCAATGATTTACGTATTATTCTAACAGTGTTTTAACCAACGCCACGTGGACGATACTAAATCTTCGACCGTGTGTTGACACTGTGTACGTCCGTCGGTAATGAAGATTCATGTGGTACATTATCCAAGCCCATCCTACAAGATATTTTTTTGATACGAGAATAAAATCTATACCGCCACGGGCTATTAGCATGTGTACGGGGGCCAAAACACGCGATAAATCACATCGTGTTCGAGGTCCCCGTACAAACAATATATGCCTTAATAAATGTATTATGGTCGTTCGCGCGGTGTATTGTCGCGTTTCTTCGTCATGACTCGTCGTATTATTGATTGGTGACGGTTGACAACAGAACCGCGAAGTATCGTAAGAATCGTCTCGCACAAAGATGGAAAAATCTGTATTCCCTGTGGACGGTGTATATATAGGTAGTATCTTCCTAACGCGAAAAAACGAGAAAGAGAAATACGCGGTGTAAACTCGAAATTGTCTTACGAACGTCAATAGTAGGTATAGAAAACGAGAGAAAAAAGTTTATTTTTATTTTTTTTTTTTATTTTTACGCGCGAGAAAGAAAAAAACAGCTTGTAGTCGACGACTTTTGTATTATAATAATATGTACGAGCGTATACGTTTATATTTCCCGATATGAATAACTCAAATAATAAATATATAGTGTATATATGAGCGTATATATAGCGAAATTCTAATAAAAGAACATTGAATTTCAGGTGTTTTCCGAAGCGAGTATTTTGTTCAGCGTCGGAGGTAAAATATACTCGTCGGAACCGTTGACTTATACGTACATGGAAGACAGGATATTCGAGACATCCAGGAACGTCAGCATCAAATTACACAGAAGAGTCGGCCGTTTCATCAAGTTAAGATTGTATTTTGCTGCCAAATGGATCATGATCAGCGAAATAACATTTGATTCTGGTAATTATTATAATATAACGATATTATTATTATTATTATAAAGTATACGGATTAGAGGTGGGTCGAACTCAATAATATGATCACGAACCGAACTCGAACTCGAACACTTCAGTTTGATTTCGAACTCGAACTCGAACATTTCTGTTTGATAAGAAATACGATTGCATTTTTTGCTGATAAAATAGATAGTTGACAAAATAAAAATTAAAAATGAACTCTGGACACCAAATTGTTTGAAAATATTTGAAGAATTCGAAATTTTTTGGAGTTCAAACTATTTTAAAGTTAGAAATATTAAAAAATTTCGAACTTTGTTCGAGTTCGGTTTTTGGTAACTTAAGTTCGATTTTCGAACTCGAACCGAACACTTAAAGTTCGGTTCGATTTTTCGAACTTCGAACAGTTCGACCCACCTCTAATACGGATAGAAATGGCAAATCAACATTATATTGCATATTATTATCATAATAGGTATATTAACATAACACCGCGTCAAAATATTATGTTTAACATTTAAACCTAGTTTAATATCATTTTTTCCCGTTTGTTATTGTTTATTTCAATATTATATTATTCATATTATACGTATATAATTGGTACTCGTGTGAAATCAGAAGTATAAATATTAATTTCCATTTAGAAAAAATACAATATTTAATTAATACGGTCCTCCGCCATTCGTCCGTGTATACGTTAACGTTGCCTCGATCCCTGGTATTTTTAACACCTATTATACAGTGAACTATTATGCTCGACAATTCAGGCTCATTTATCACTACTCGGTCGCGTTTAAAGTGCAGGATTGATGTGGTCTATGACTTTTTTTTTTTTTTTTAATCCCGGGGACTTTTTGAATTCTGGATTTCTCCTCGCTCTTCGCATTTAATCAAATAATAAATAATATGGTGAACATGCCAGGCCGGCGTACCAGAAATAACTCGAGTGCGTTAATCGAAAGCATCCGACTGAAAACATGCTTATTTATACCTGCACGAGTACATCCTTCCATCCCTGTCCAATACATCCCCTGTATATAATATTACATACATACATGTATATGTATAATATATTATATTTGCATTCTACGTGCAAACCGAGTAAGTACTGTATTTTATTTTGAAAAAAAAAATAATAATAATAAATTCTACTACATAGTCTCAGGACGACCCTCATATTTTTTTTTTAGTAGAGAGCGAGGAAAAGATGAATATGCACAAAGGCAATAAAGTATTACCGTACAGGCGTGAATATATAATATGCAACGTTTTATTATGAAATCAAAATGAAATCTCTGGCAGCAGAATGTAATATTTAATAGACATTTTTTTTCATAAAAAATAATGTAGATGCATTCCCTATCCGTTCTATACTTCTATTATAATATTTCATGTATAACGTATATTATATTATATAATATTTTACTTCATTAACTCTAACGTGTCCGTCGTGTTTTCTCAAAATCTAAATAGATTTTTCTTCGATAATTACTTGCATATAAAGATAATAATATCATAGAATACTCTTTTAACTCACATAATTAAACTTGCAAGTTGCAATAAATAATAATCGATTATTAAATTTTTTATAAAATTCCATTTAAAATATTAGTTTTTTAAACGTAATCAAAACAAATATATTTTACTCTTCCATATCCAAATAATTTGAATAATCGAAATTATAAAATACGTATAAATTTAAAAATACCAATAAGGCAATAACTCAAATAGATTAATTGAGGCCCCGCACGTTTTATACTTTTATAACCAAAATATTCATTTAAATATTTAACTACTAAATAACTAAGTAGGTATAAAATGTTTAGTCAATTTTCTATTATGTACATTATACAACTTATCATACAAAATAGTTTCCATATTAATAAAATAATACCAATAATTATTAGTTATTAGTGTTATTACTAATACTAGAACTGAAATTATGATTTATGAATAATGTATTAATATTATAATACGAGTATTTATATTATAAGTTTCTTATTACAATAATGGATGACTATCTTCCCTCGTGGATATTTACATTTAATAAATATATTTTTAAAAATGTCATTTTATTTAAATTAAGATAGATTTAAAATTAAATGATAAATAATTTTAAATATATTATTATATCTACTGTAAATATATTTTTTTTTTTATGGACAGGTAACTAAATGACTGGTTCTTAGGAAATTAAAAAAAAAAGTGTTTTATAACTAAAAAATATGACATCTCTTCATCCCACTGGGAACGATACCTAAGTAGTCGAGAAAATGGAAAAAGTAACATAAATCTCGAGAGGGTTACGTATTTATTTTCATTTTTCCCGTCTACTTTTGTTACGTTTGTTTTTTTTTTTTTTTGTAATATAAATATTTTTTTATTACACTGCATAAGGAGATTTATAGTTTACCTGAGCGTTTTTGGTGGGCAAAAGCGGTAATGGGAAATTCGTCCGGGCCCACCGTATGTCTGTGAGAATATATGGTGCTGTCGGCGGCAAATGGGAAAAACGGTTCTGTAACGGAAATAGATATATATAGTTACACCGCTGGGTACAAATCCCTCAAAGATATACGGAGTTGCCGAAACAGAATTTCACACTAACTCAAATATTATATTTCTATGCATTTCTCAGGAGAAAAAAAATTATGGTACACGTTAATCTAATTTCTATTTTCGTTAAATCGATTATACTTAACAACTAAATGTTAATTGATAAATACGCGTGTAGTATACGTGTGCAAACCTATTTATTTACTTATAATAGTGAATAAAAAATTTCGTATATTTTATGTTCACCTCACTGCTGTCTTCTATTATTCAAAACACATTCCTACGTTTTGTGACTTGAATGGTTTTTAGACGATTACAAAAGTTTATGTTTATTCTCATAAAATATTTAGATACTTATATCATTCCACTAAACTTTACTTGTTATAGCTCAATGAGAGAGTATCTTCTTTGAAGCGCTATCCGTAGCCAATTTTATGAATTAGTTTGATTACTTTAAAACAACTACAAACTCTGAGATTTAAGACTTATACGGCTCATACACATTTCAATTACCAAAAAAAGGTCATAAATGTTGTTGGCGTCTTCATTTGGACACCCTTGGTGAGACAGATGTATGTAATGGGAGGGGGAATGGTTAAAATGGCTCGAGGAAACAACCTTTTTAATATCGACCCTAATAACAATTTTATTTTATTTTTCTTATTTTTCCCCTAGAAACGATCCAACGAACGGCATTTTAATGGTAGAATTTCGCCCCGCGTGCTCATAATATTACGTAGGTTACGGTAAGATGTAGATTTATGATCAAAGTTTAGCATAAATATATGTTGCAGAGTATTTGTACTTTGATCTGCTACTATAGTACAATGTACACATATCATCATCTTAAATGTTTTCATTTTATGTGATGTAAACTAAAATCTTAAATCTTAAACTAATCATGTGAAAGTATCTAAGAATACTGTGCCAAACTGCCAACACATATTTGTAATAACTTGTATGAAACTATTTTAGGTTTCTATACAATGTTTAGACTTTAAAATAATTTAATATATTATTTTGGTCGTTATATCCGTCGAAAATACTCGTACAATGCTAATAGTTGATTTATATTAAATTTATATTTAATTTATATTGGTTTAAAGTCCTATATAAATGTATTTTTTTATAGTTAAATATATTTTCTCATAATCGTTAAAGTATTTTTTATATATATTATTATTCTAGATATCTTTGGCAATCAGCATTTATAACCATATGTTTTATAAATGCACTTAAAGGAATAATATAAAATTAAAATAAATTATTATAAATTATAGTTATTCAAATCATACTAATTATTTAATTAAATATCATTTGAAACTAGAAATGCATGTAAAAATCTCATTATTTTTCCATAAAAAGCTATTTACAATTCGTATAAAATATTTAAATATCTATATCCTATTGTATTAAATAATATATACCTACGTTTATTTCTCATTTTAATTTTTATCGGTCATATTTTTTTCATTATTTTATAATTCCACAAAATTTATCAAACTATAATGTCTATATAAAGAGATAAAAAAAAAAAAAATTCATTAAATTAAAAAATATACAATACAGCAGTAATTGTTTTATTTAATAGAATAACTTTTTTATTTTCCAGTATTTAATTTCATTGAAATTTATATATTCATCATAAATTTTATAAATTTTGTTGTAAGCACGTAAAAAAAAAAAAAAAAAAAAAAAGAAAAAGAAAAATGGATAGAAAACAAGCAGATTTTTTTATGCGAAAAAACATTGAATTGAGTATTTTTTAATTAAGAACTTTATAATATAAATTTCCTGTCCACTGGGATAATAATGACAACGAAAATTGCGAGACCCTTAATTGCCGCGGTTTTCGAGGTGCTCTTAAACAATGGGCCTACGTAATTGCTTTTGATCCCTCCTACTTTCATATCCCCTTTATCACGGCCTACCCGCGTTTAATTCGTTGCTTTTTAATTGTGAAAGACATTCGTTATGTTATGGCGTCAAACATACCCGTTTTAACACTATTGTCCAGATGCAAATTAATTGTCACACACATAAAGTTATAAATTAATCTAAATTCTTTAGAATAAAAACATTATTCAAGTCCCCTGTATATATTATTATGTCCCAAGTTTTAAAGGTAATATTATATTAAATTGCTATAAAATTAATTTATGTATAAAAATAATTATAAAATATAATAGCTATGCATTATTTTTAATTCTCCTTTTCTTATTAATCGCAATTTTTGGATGTCTTATCAACGTTTGAATTAATATAAAAAGTTGTATTTCATTCACAAAACATAATAATTATTATTTATCTTTTTCAAACTCTATATATTTTTATAATATTTTTCAATGTCACTTACTCGCTTAAGAATAATATTACGTTGTCAAAATGATCATAATTTCATAAGTAAATAATAACATATTAACATTATTAATATTAACACACTGACTAGCTAATAATATATATATAATATATATATATATAATTATATATTTAACGCGTCCAAAAATTATTTATTTTTTAGATATCGCACAAGGAAACTTTTCCGAAGAAACAGTTTTACCAACTGACCTCCCAACTCAAAGAGAAGGATCCGTATCTAAAGATCAAGACCCCCTCAGACCGGAACTACCAAGTAAGATGACAATGATTAAATCTTATTTATAATTATTACCTAACGCTAACATACACATTGAGTATTAATTCATTTTCGTTCATTCATTTGTAGTTCCTACTGCCAAAGACGAGGACCAAACTTACATGGCGATCATAATCGGTGTACTAATGGCGGTCATCATACTATTAGCGGTCGCCATTTTCTTGATCGTATCCAGACACAGACAGCGGAAATGTTTTGCCAGTCCATTGGTGGGCAAAAGCGCATTGGCTCCGGGAAACGGATGTCCAGGCATGTCATCCGGAAGCAGCTGTGGCACCGGTGGAAGTTACAAAGAAGCCGGAACTGGCAGTTCGGTCAGTCATCATGGTAGTGGTCATCCTGCGAACTCTGTCAACGGACACCTACACGACATGGACAGGCTAATCCAACTAGATACTGAACCATACCAAGAGCCATATCACGCACACACCCCGTTCTACAGTTACAGTACCGTAGTGGTCGGACGCAATATGTTGGACTCGGGTAGTAAGTAAACCAAACATATTATACACTTAACGTAGCTTAATAGAAGGATACTTAAAAATATATAAAAATTAAATTAAAAATGAATTGAATTCCATGTTTTTAGATGGTACATATAAGTTACATCGAGTTTAGACGACTAAATCAAACAAATAATTATAAACATCGTTTCTAAAAACTTAAACATTCCAACTGTTATGGTTGAATGAAATATCAGTTAAATTATTTGAGACATGTTTTGTCATTAAATACTTGAATAGTTTGAAATTCGTCCCATAAGTTTTGCGAGTATTGTCCCACGTTATTAAACACTAACACTCGTGTTGTTTTATCGGATCTTTCTATGGGAACTTTGGCTAATCGAACAGATGTTATAATGTTATGGTTCGATACACGGCGTCAATTGCAGATTAAATTTTTTTTAAAAAAAAACCCCCCTATCAACTTAGACCCCCTTTATTTTAATTTTAAATCAACAAGTAGCCAAAATCTAACGATGTATATATTAAGTAATACATAATTAGGTACTGTAGTTTTATTTATTTGTGTTGAAGATAACTGACTATTGTTTACCTTTTAGACTCAGCGTACGAATACGCAGTACCCGAGACCGGAACCATGCCATTACTCACGACTTCGCCACCGCCTCCACCACCTCCGACAGCTCCACCAGTGGCTCCTGTCACGACCGACACGTTTGTCAGGAACAAAATGTATCCCACGGACGAAAGCAGAAGTAGTAAAAAAGTAAGTTTTAACATGTGTTTTCATAAGAGGCTAAGTCCACGTACATAAATCCACAAGTGTTCTTGACGTGAAGTAACTCAAAAACAGTGCCGACACCAACGTCCACTTAGGAATAAATAAATCTAATCACAATTTATGAATTACATCAAACTTAATAACATATTATAACCATAATTATCTCTTTAACCCATTTTTGAAGTAACTTTGTGTAAGACGATAACACATTCAACACGCCTAAGTATTTTAGTTGTACCTATATGTATTTCAGGCATATTTAAAATTATTATCTAAAAAAAAAAATATATTACCGAGTATTTAAAAAAAAAAAAAATACTCGAGCTTGATTTATAATATCTATTGGTACCTAATTATTAATATACTTACAACATACGCATAATATATTTATAATTAATTACAAAATAGAATGAATAATTATGTTAAACAAAATAATTAATTACGTTTTTCAATTGACCCCGCATTTTTGCAAAGCACAGAAACGTTTATACTTTGATTATTCATTTTTTGCCGTACGTAACGTGTACAAATACCAGGTTTACATGAATTGATTTTTATCGCACAATTAGTCAACAAAACAGAAAAATGAAAGATATTTCAACATTATATCTTACAATTTTAGTCACCTTACACTTGTCATTTTGTTGATCTTTGCTGTGCATTCAAATTATAGTGTTGTAAAAAGCGATCCGTATAAATTCTGCATTACATAATATTATATACTTATCTACAATAAAACTACACAAATAAAAGATTTTTCGTAATATACTTAATTTTTTATTTTATCCACTGAGTAATAAAATGAATATTTCTTTATCAATTATTAATATTGTAATAACGAAATTATAGTATAATAATATTTCAGTTAGGTTTATTTTAGTGAGTTTTAGTTTATTCGTTAAAATTTTTACACTATACGTATCTACTCTTGAACAAAACCAAACATTTATTATTCTCATCGTTCGTGATATTTTAAATGTCATAAAAAGCCATAACGAATAATAAAAATTTCATAAAAGAAAACAGTCCAAGGTTTTTTGTTAACTATAAAGAAGCGAGTTGAGAGGTGGATGAAGAATTAAAGGAATATTATATAATATTTTGTTGATAAGTCCAAATGGAATTTCTGTGTGCTCGTAAATAATTAAACTGTTGTTTTTTTTAATACTTTTCAAGGTTTTGCGTAATAATAATAAGACATTTTAAAAGATTAAATAATATATAAATATATATAAAGAAAGGCGTTTCCCGTTCCTTTTCTATTCAGTACATGTATAATAATAACTATACCTTATACCTATATACGTACTGTTGGAAATATTTTTGCCAACGGATGATTTATATAATATTACTGACGATCACGACACACGAACACACTCCTCTCCTTGCACAGCCGAAACGGGTATTTTTCTTTCCCCTTTTCACGTCGTTTCAAATGAAAAGACTGTGAATAATGGCCCGAACACGACAACGTCATGTCTCATAGTACGCGTATACGTTGACTTCACACCGGCCGCCGCCATAACCAGCCAATATATACCAAGGTAATAATGGGTATAATATATGATACTTGCATTTCGGGACCGAAACGATTGATACAAATAGAGTACACTCACGCACGGTTAAGTTTGCCGAGCCTACGCAGCGATTACCAAATACAAAATCCTACCACGGTCGCCGTAACGTTAATACGTAAATCGTGTCTTTTATAATAATACGAGTATATTGTCATAATAATAACATTTTGCAACGCGTGTAGTTATAGTTGTGAACAATTCAAATAAAATAACCGCTAGTTATTACCGCACATGACAAAAACGTTTAGTTTTAGTCAGGGCCTAAAATTGTGTGTACTACGACACTCTTAGTGCAGTACGAATAATAAAACGTGTAGTACGAAATTTTAAATTGTGTAGTTGATTATTGTCTTATTTTTTTTATTTTTGCATTATAAATAGATAGTATTATTTGAAAACCATATAATACATGAAATTTCAAAATTTAAAGTACCTATTTGAAGAAGCCAAGTTACTAGTTAGATAATCAAAATAAATATTTTTTCAGAAATTAAAGTATATTTTAAAAAAAGGCTTCGCTCAGAATCTGAAATATATAATATATTATACTATTTTACTATAAATTTAATGAGTAGAGTGTAGTACGAAAATTTTTAAATTTTAGGCCCTGGTTTTAGTATTTTCTGAAGAAAAAAATGTTTTTTCAATTTAATTTGGGCGTTTTAAATTTGTTTTTAAACGTATTAACTAAATATTTAAGATTTAACTCATAAACATAACTCTATAATATTATAATTTATCAAATATCAGAATGAAGATACGAATATTATAGTGTAAACATTAAATATTATATGTTTACAGTGTCTATTGTTTAGGTCAGGCAGAAGACCTAACTATTTTTGAGTTGAGTTCCTTTCGATGGTTGAAAAGTCAATCTTCAAATTAAAATTAGAACAAAAAAACTTGACCTTGGAAAAATAACAAATGACTTAATAAAAAATTTAATGTCGAAAAAATCACTTTTTAAAATAAATATGTATATGAATTGAAATAACCACATGATGTGTATAGTTTTAACTTGCAATCGAATGTTTTCTACTTTTCCTTTACTTCATTTTAAAAGTTTGTTTCGTATTTGAAGTTGAAAAACTTGATTGTGTGCAATAGATAGTAATACTCTTTTGTTTCTTTTCCTGGGGATATTTTCAACGGTATACTTCGTAAATAAAAACGTAATAATTTAATGATGTTTACACCAGCTGAACCGTTTAAAATCATAAAAATAATATACTGAAGTCGAAAACTAACGTCAAAAAACGAACATTTTAACCGTATCACGCAGTGAGAACAAATGCAATGACAAAACGGTTATATTTGACATTTCGTTCATACGTCCGTTTTTCCGTGACCCGTTGACATTTAACACACGGCTACGCGGGCACTCAATAAAATATAATATTTTACGAATTCATTTTTATTTAAAATAAAATATATAAAATATGTTTTCTTATCACGTGTAGTTATTTTCTTCGTTTCGTTTACAGTCTTCGCAAAAACAAGAATCTCAAACTGCATTGAAACGCCGACTCGAACAAACGCCCGTGCCCGAATTCCCACGGCACCGTCTGCGTATGTTGTCCAAACTAAGCGAAGGCAATTACGGAGCGGTAAGACGTCGATAGTATTATTATTATCATTATTATTGTTATTTGTACATTTTTTGTTCATTTTTTTTTTTCATTTTAAATAACCGAATAAGTGATTTTTTTTTTTTTGATTTTCTTAATATGATCGAGGCACATTTTTTGTACATTATTACGTACATAAACTATATATATTCATTCAATCGACTGTTTATTATTGCTATGCCTTTCGACAATATTTAACAATGTCGTGTGTCGAACGCACATGGCGCGATAAGACGAACAGAACGCGATAGTGTAATTTAATTTCGTGTGGGCGAAGATTATAAGCATAAACATTTCGTACAGTGATACGGAACCGAATCGCGTGACACGTGCGCACATGTTACGTTTTTAAACAATTTCCCGTACGCCATTATCGAGACCGTACACACAAATTACGTATTTTATTTTTTATCTAAATACATTACAATTATCTTAATTACGATTTTTATGATCGAAAGGCATTTATCTCGTTCGATCGATCATAATTCGTTTCAATCATAACCTGTATAATAATATAATTATACCTACAATCTACTTATGTTATCGTTAGACGATTTTTTTTTTTTTTTTTATTTAATTGCATAATTAAATTATACATTTGAAATTTATAATTAATAGATTTACGTGGCCGAAGCGGATGGTATCAACGAGTACAACACAAATATAACCCTGGGCAAGAGGCTCGTGGCCGTGAAATTCTTCTCGCCCGCGTTATCAGAAAAAGAAATGTAAGTTCGATACGTACGATCACGATAATAACGCATTGCGTAATGCATAATAGTTTACGCGATTAAAAATTAATCGACAAGATAACTTTCGGCGTTCGTTGATCGCCGACCATTAGATGTTATTTCTATCCCGTAGTTCAAAATAACTTGTTTTAAATAATAAATGTTCCAATTTCAATTTTAAAATTTAAGCCAGTTAAAATTTTCGGTGATTTTTTTCGAATCTCCACACAATTAATTTTCTGTTTGTCCGTACGTTCCCATCAATTGTAACACATTATAACGGTTTTTTTTTTTTTTTTTTTTTTTAGGGCCGAATTACAGAACGATGTAAGAATTTTGGCCGGTCTGCAAGATCCGAACATCGCTCGAGTGTTGGGTGTGTGCTCCGTCGAGCAACCTCTGTGTGTGGTCATGGAATACAGCGATCACGGGGATCTCAACCAATTCCTGAAAATGCACGTACCCGTCGAAGCGGCTCGAAACGTTCCACCTTCCGTCAAAACGCTCAGGTAAATAACTGGGAAAATTCCCTTCCGGTTCTCGTGTAATTTATGTATTTCATTATGTTTGTACAGTTTCCAATGTCTATTATATCTCGCAACGCAAATCGCGTCTGGAATGCGATACTTGGAATCGTTGAACTTTGTCCACCGTGACTTGGCTACCAGGTATGTAAAACAATCAAAAATGTATACCTACCCTGTTTATTGTATATACCATATATAGTATTATACCATAAAATTGGTATGTCCATGCATAATCGCTATGCATATGGTCGAAATGATCGTTCGTTACTTTATAATGTACTTTTCATTTTGCCTTCAGGAATTGTTTAGTGGGTAAAACGTACAGTGTGAAAATCAGCGATTTTGGCACCGACAACGAATCGTACTCGGCCGATTATTATAAACTGGACGGCAAACTCGGACTTCCCATCAGATGGATGTCGTGGGAATCCGCGTTCTTGGTAAGTGTTCAACAAATTCATAGCTAAAATAGCGCATAGATATTCATTTTTATCTTTTGTATTATTGATAATACAAAATAATATTGATATAATTACGTTTTTAACAGGACAAGTACTCGACCAAGAGCGACGTGTGGTCGTTTGCCGTTACCCTCTGGGAGATCCTCCACCTAGCCAAATCGCGGCCGTACGACGGACTCATGGACCACCAAGTGGTGGAGAACCTGTCACACATGCACGTGGACGACGGCCTGTTTGAGTACCTGCCCCGGCCCGCGTGTAGCCGCGACATTTACGATTTGATGCGCGAGTGCTGGAAACGACAAGAGTCGGATAGGCCCACGTTCAGGGAGATTCATCTGTTCTTGCAGCGCAAGAATCTGGGCTACGCGCCTGCTGCGTCATGACGGTCCAGCGGCACCGGGAAACGTGCCGAACCCAAAGACTGGCCCTTCGTCCTACGGGAAAACGCGACTTATCTACCTCACGGGAGACAAACCAATTGAACGTGTCACGAGTGACTATACATTCTCGCGAACATCAATGACGGATCGATAACGTCGTATTACATTAATATGTTTTGACAATCTTTAATCTAACGATATATATATATATATATATTTTTTTTATTTATTTCATTCGACCATTCGTATTCCGAATATTGACGGGCCGACGTTGTATCAATAATAAAATAATATAATGAAGATCGGTTTCAATTAGAATCGAACAAGTCATACGGTTAGTATTTTGTTGCGGTATCGATTTTACATACCTATAACATAATAAAATTTATATAATTGAATAGTGTAATATTGTATATTATACCTAATATAATACTATATATTGTAAAGGCTATTTTAAACATAGACTGATAGAAAAATAGGCAATCTTCAATCGTACGGATCACGTTTCACTATAATATCTTTCCAAGTAAATATATGTAGTAGGTATAGGTATGAAACACTTCAGTCACACCATCATGCGAATATACGCGTTGCTTGATTCTTCTCTGTTGTTGTACATTGACTGTTATTTTTATTTTTTTTTTTGTCTCCTTAATGTTAAAAATATTTTATTAAATTGAATTAACATATCCGCTGTTTCCGGTAAAATCGCACGCAACGGCGATGTTGACGGGAACGTATAGTTGGCCTATAATATTATTGTTGTTATTGTCGCTGGATTAATTGTCGATGACGCGCGTTAGATGTTTTTCTTAAGAGAGTCGAAGAACAATCGACAATCGTTTAAAATCGAATAACGCAAATAATGCACGTCACTATAATAATAATAATACATAAAATATGATATTTTAATCATTACATAATATGAATGTACATATAATATTAATATAATCATTTTAAAAATATAAGTAAATAAATAAATAAGAATTACAGTAATATTATAATAATAATATACTTACTAGTCAAGTGTTTTTGTATTCATTTTATTTTTTTTTTTTTATATTTTACTACAATAATATTCGAATAGTAATAACGTATGTACATAGAGATAATATTTTATTTGTTCGAATAATATTATTATTACACCTGTTTTGAAAACAATTTAAACCTGTATTATTATTATTTTTTTATTTTTATTTTTTATTTTATTTTATTTTTTTCTATATAGATTGTGATATTTAAAATTACATTAAACTTGTATGACACTTTTATATAGTAAGTACGCTCTAGATATTATAATATTATTATTATTACATGTAAATGTTTATTGTTAAATTCGTCAACTCGTTTATATGAATATAACATATTGTATAAATTAATTTTGATTTATTTACTAAAGTGTATTCATCGTTTATATATTTTCCATGTATCATTTCTTGTTAATTGCAAGCCGTTCTCAGACTAATGTCAGATCATCAAGTGTCTGTGACAACACTACACAACGAATCCGACGCACGGTTGTTTGTTTCGAGATAAATCCTATTCTTATACCGATATCCCTATATTATATGCCTAATGCGATTTTTATTTCTTAAAAAAAAAAAAAAAAAAAAATACAGAAAATAGTTTTATCTTTTCCCCTTTGTAAATACAAAGATATTAATATTTTTTTTTGTCATATTATCATATATCGTCATTTCGAAATAAGACTAAAACGTATAAATAAAAATATCTTCTATATACAAGTAATCGTAAACTGATGATAATTTTACAGTGAAACTTGGTTAATTGTAAGAGATGAACAATAATAATTCATTTGTACGGAGAAAAGTAAACGTTGGCAATAAAAAAAAAAAAAGAAAAAAGAAAAAGAAATATGATTGAAATTTTGTTTAGGAAAATATGCTGTATTATTTTACACACAAAATTATGGTCAAAAACGAACAAAAATTTCGCGAGAAAAATCTGTCTGTACGACGAAACAACACGACGTAATATTATAATATATTTATATAAATATTAAAATAATATACAAAAACAATAATATTATAATTATGTACGATAATAATATTTAAAGTAATGCGTAAGTATTATAATATATTTATAACAATAATAATAATAATAATAATAATAATAATAATAATAATAATAATAAGTATCATAAAAAAAAAAAATAATAATAATTATAATTAATGTACGAGGGTGTATTATAATATAATATTATATATTATTATGTAAGGGGCACGAATCGACCAACGTTTGGTAATGACGTGATTTCGGTTGGTTGCTAATACCGTTGTCGCGTTGGCATTATGATCTCGTATTATTTAATCAATCCCGTTCGAAATGTCACTTCTTATCCCAGCATCGTTTCGCGCCGCAATCTCGTCAATCGCTGTCGCTCGACCTCTGTCGGATATGCAATATGAGCGGCATAGACCTAGACGTGAGCGCGGCCATCAGCTGCTGCGGCGGTGATTTTCTCATCGGCTGACTATGGTAGAATTGGTGACGGGCCACGGACGGATGACGGTACACGTACCTCCACGTTTGCGACTGGCCCACTGGCGGCGGACGCATTACCAACAGATTCTTCAGGTCTTGCCGACTGGTCAACTTCCGTCCGTGCTTGGTCCTGTTCGGTTTTGTGGTGGTCGCCACTTTCCTGTGCTTTTGTGCTTGTTGCGGTTTGTCCGGCGTAGCCGAAGACACGCTCACCACGGGTTTCTTGTTGCTGAAATCGTTTGACAGATCATCGTGTTCATGCACCTGAAACGCGATAATTGCCAATTAAAAAAAAAAAAATATATATTAATATTTCGTATATAGTTTTTCTCAGTTGAATAGTGATTACGTTCTAAATTATTATTATTACCTAATTATTCATTTTAAATCCACTGAGAAAATAAAATAAATTAGTGTTCAAAGTAAAAACATCAAATTCAGACCACAATATATTATTTACTGATTTGCGGAATTATATCATATAAAATGTAAAAATCAATGTATAATTCAAAATTTTGGTATTTTTTTGGTTTTAAAAAAAATTAAAATTCAACGCGATAAAAAAAAAATTGACCATGTATTTTATAATGACTATGTGTGAAAGTTTTTCCTGAAAGATTTAATAAATTATGATTTAATTTTTTCATTCATGACATTTTTGTAGCCTAAATTTTACTCCTTAATAAATAATCACTTGGCCACAAAATAATTAATTATATAATTTGTTTCGAAATTGACAGTTCAGAAAAAAATCTAGTTGAGAAATGAATACAAATTGTAATTTTTTTATTAAAAATATTTTCTTTTAATTAAAATATCAAAACTCGATTTATTTGATTTAGTAATTTACTAATCTAATACAAATTAGAAAACTCGTACCATTGTATAGGCAACATAAATTTCAAATAAGTATTTATGTTATCTATATGTAAAATGATACGGCGCTAATTAGAAAATAGCCCATTCCTTTTCGTACCCTTAACGGAAATTAATTTACTAATTTCGAACAAAAATAAGTGAATCAATTTTAAATTTTACATAACTTGTCAATAAATTCAAAACTTAATATGAATATTAATTTAATTTATTAAAATAATTATTTAACAATATTTCATTTTAGATTCTGAGCGAAGCGAAGAATGTATTGGTTTTACAATGATGTGTGCCTTTTTTTTTTTTTTTTTTTTTTTTTTTAAGTATGAAGACACTTTTACTACCCGAAATAATGCTCCGATTATCACGAATAGCATATGTTTCCGGTAGCAAAGTGGATGTAGTTGGTACTTTATTTAGGTCATTTTTCGATTTTCTTAAAATTGACGCTAAGCGGTAGAAAAAACGACCAAAAAATGACGAAAAAACGGCATTTTTCAAATTTCGACGAATTCGATTTCAATATTTCACGATAACTCAAGCAATTTTGAAATTAGAGACTTGAAATTTTTTTTTGGGGAGTTTATATAGGTACTATGTATATGTGATAAAATTTTGGAACCGTTACGTTCATTTTTCTACAAAATATAGGACTTTGAATATTTTGTAAAATTCACGTTTTTTTGTATATAATGTTTGATAAAATTAGCAATATTTGGTATTAAGGTCTGAAAAGTTTACTGAAGTATATTTATATATTAATTAACATTAATTCAAAATATTAGAAAAATCCATTGTCTCAATTTTTTTTATAGCTGTTTAAAGTTGATATTTTTAGTTTAAACGAAAATATTATGAAAAAAATGACGAAAAATTGGCATTCACAAAAACGTGGCTCTATGGGAGACGCGTGTGGTGTAGTCGGCGAAATATTCTCGAACGCTATCTCAGTGTTGAGCTCCGTCGCCAGGCATCGACAGCGGATGGGTGACCGCCGTTTTTTTTTTTTTTGCGTTTTTCTTTTTTTCGTTTTTTTTTCTTACTATGTCTGAATCATCATATTAAAATATTAAAAAAATCCATGGTAACATTTTTTTTTTATAGCTGTTTAAAATTAATATTTATATTTTTTTGTTTTTATGACTGAAGACACTTGTACTACCCGAAATAATGGTCCGATTTTCACAAATAGCATATGTTTCCGGTAGGAAAGTGGATGTTCTTGGTACTTTATTTAGGTCATTTTTCGAATTTTTCAAAATTGATCCTGTACGTTAGAAAAAACGATGAAAAAATGACGAAAAAACGGCAATATATTAATCAATACCTACATTATCTGACTGAACTTCGCTCAGAATCGTTTTTTCGAATGCAATGGTTTATTATTGCATTTAAATTATAATTATAATCAAATACTATGATATGCACACCTATATCCCTGCGGCAGGAGTATCAGATCTTTTTTAATTTCAATTTGTTCAGATTCTTTTTTAATAACGTATAGGTAAAAGGTAATCGTTTTGCTGTGGTGTATATTATATTTTATAACATTTTAAATTTTTTTTTTTTTTTAAATAAATTGAACTTTCACAGAAAAAAAATATATAAACCAATACTTTCATGTTGATCTAACATAATCTGACATTTTTACCGATAACGCTTGAACCAACACGCAAATATTATAAATTATATTATTATTATTTTAATTTTATTGTTTATAGGTTCCCGTCGTTGTGCACCGTTGGCGGGGAACACCCATAAATGATAATGGGTAGCTATTAGATAAAACGCGATATTGTAATAAATAGTTAGTGGTCACATCGGGTCAGTTTTGTTTTTAATCTTAAATTGGATTAATTTTAATTAAAAAAAAAAAAAAAAGAAAAAATATTTAAATTATTAAATGAAAACATGCAAAATTGTGTAAATTATATTTATAATAGACAAAATTTTTTTTTTTAATTTTAAACGATTTCGAAATTTTACGTTTGAAAAACCTTCAGAATTCGAAGAATTGATATTGAAAAATCAGAAGAATAATGATAACTTCGGATTTCGCAAAAAAAACTTCGTGGTCGAAAACAATATTTGTATACCTGATACTGATGAGGTTCGTCCGGCTTCGAACTGGACGGTGGCACGTGGTAATCGTGATGGTGCTGGTCATCGTTGTCGATCGTGTTCCCGAAATTGACGTCCTGGGTGCTGTGTTGGCGGATGGCGGCGGCGTCTTCGTTAATCGTATAGTACGCGGTCTCTCCCGAATGTCCGTTGTAGTTACCGTGGTCGTGATCGCCGGCCGCGTTTTCGACCAGTCCGGACGTGGCCGGTCCCGTTTGGCCACCACCTCCGTTAAATTCCGAACCGAAATCAGGTTGTTGGATGGGAGACGACGACGGCAACCCGTCCTCGGCGGGAGCAGTGTTGTGATAGTTTTTGACCTCGGCGTAACCGGACGAGTGCATTACAGGAACGTAAATGTGTGGTATCAGGTGCAAATGAATCATGTGATTGTGCTTTTTGGCCAATCCACCGACCGCATCACTGACGCTACTGAAGTCACCGCTGTCGCTGCTGTCCGATCCAGCGGCCGCGTGGTCGTCGGCCGTTGACGACGGAGGCGGCGACGGTGACCGCGAGTGACCGCTGTCATCCGAGCGATCGTCGTCCACCATGTTCCGGTATTGCGAGTCTACGTCCTCGTGGAATGATTCGTGTTCTGGGAATTCGGTTTTGAGTATCTGCGACGGTTTGAACAGCGGCCTCCACGGTCCTGCGGACAACGAAAAACGTATTATAAATAATAAATTATTATTATATTATCCATATTCTTGTGACCGCATGATCGGTTATCTCGTCAACAACAGATGAGGGTTCGAATAGAAATTAAAAATAGAATAATTATTCTAAATATACAATAAACATTGAATAAATTATTCTTAAAATGTTTGAGTCGCTTTTACAAATTGTCTTCGGCTATAATTTAGAGCATTTTATTTTATATTCATCATATTATTAAAGTAATAATTTATAAATTATTATAAAAATGTTATATTATTGTAATTATTGTACAAATGTACCGTAATTTTAAATTTTTAAAGTCGTGTCCACACAATATGGAGAGGAGGATAGGGATATTGGGGCAGTCACAAAGAACGGTCGATGTGGTTTTTGCTTTATACCGCCCTCGCGGTACATGACATTATAAAATAGTAACATAAGCGTACGTGTACGAACATAATAATATTATTTTATTATCGTAATTTAACGCGACCGCAAACTATTATATGTGTACCTGTATGTAAAGCTCTACATAGTAACCTTGTGCGGTTAGACAGAAACGCATACCGATATAAATATTCTAATATCACGTTACCATGGTCGTGGTTGTCGTCAACATCTGCGGTAGTATTTAATAACATCCGTTTTCTTATAATATAATAATATAATGTTGGACTTAAATGATACAACGTTTGAGAGCGTTTTGCTTTCGCTCGCTTAACGTGATATATAACATTAAATTATAAATAATAATATAATATAATGGCGAAAGCTCATAAATCGTATCGTAACCCGTAGGTTCACGCAAAAGATATATAAAATAAATACAATCTCAGACGACAAATTTTCATCGGTAACTATAAAGAAGATCCTACAAAGTATATTATTATTATTGTATTTTTATTATTTTATTTTTTTGTTTTTAGATTCTAATATTATTTTAATTAATTTGTCTTTTATGGTATAAAACCACCGTGGTTGATAACACGCGTGGCTAAAAAGAAATGTGTTTTCAGCAGTTGTAGAGATTATAACGACAATTTTAACTTTTTGAGTACAAATTATATGTTGAATTCAAATCAAAAATTAATAATGTATAGATTTAAAACAAACATTGTTAATTTTTAGTCTGTAATTTGAATATAAATTGAAAATTAATATAATATGGGTTACAGAATAAAATCACATCGGTTTCGATATTAAATATTCTTATATTAATAAAATACTAGCATTTTCATTTTTTTCCAACAAGATATATTATATATGGTTGAAGAATTTATTATTAGGTGTAATATTTAACAACAATATTCTAAACGGAGCTTTGTCATGGATATACAAACAATAATAAATTATAATCAAAAATTGTTCATTTGAATCATACGAGAATCTCTATGAAAATTAAAAATTTTTATTTCGTTTTCCTAAAAAAAAATTAAGTATTTATATATTTTAATATCATAACTATCATGAACAATACAAATATGAAACTGAACCGGATTTAAAAAAAATAATATACCAATAAAGTTATGTTAATGATTATATTGTCGAATTTTCATAATTTTCGTACTAATCTATGTGACCTAATCTAAAAGTTTTAAAAATGTCTTAATCCGGCCCTGACCTGATTGAACTCTCTTCATTCAGTGAAAACTTCTCCGACACGTGATAATTTTTATCGAAATACGCATATCAGATTGTTTAGTAAAAAAAATTCCTCGGAAAAATAACTGCTAAAACGTATGATACATATTATTGTCAAAAATATCGTCGAAATATGCAGTTTTTTTTTTTATAATATCGCATATTATAAACTCGTACGATTACGAAACGAATTTCTATTTTGATTATAAATTAGACAAAAAAATAAAAAAATAAAAATAAAATAAAATAAAGGGAAACCGTGTTTGACTTCCCTACCCATTTATAATTTATACTTAATATGATAATAATATCCGAATAACAGTCTCCGGCCCACGATTGGATTAACCGCGCGCGCTTTGCGATAGTCGTTCAGTCGACAATTTACACACTAAACACAGATATAATTTCATACTATTTACAGACACATTATAATACATTATAATAAAATATATTTTATGGTACATTTTATGCGCGAGTTGTTTGTATTTACATTATTCATTTACATTTACATTTATACGAAAATTAAAATACGTGACCTATCGGCTTGCATTCGAAATTTTTACATGTTAAGAGTTTCAAAACTTGATGCACGAAAATCCGAAAAACTACAACATAACTTAATATTATATTTTCAACTATTTGAACGCACGAATTAAATTCAGAAACATTTTGTGATCTTTTTTTTCGAAATTTTATTTGTTTTTTTGAATTTACCCATTCTAGTGAAGTAAATAATCACATACTAAAGAATTTTTATAATTGTCATAGGTCGTTGTTATAGCTATAAACTGTACTGAGATATTTAGTCTCTTCCGAAAATGAGACTCTATGATGTATAGGAAATAGGAGAGAAATCGGTCATGCGAGGAACGTAGTAAAACCCACGTACGATTAGTTAAAATTATCTATATAAAATTAAAAAAAACATATTTTATATGTAATATTTACTTTTTTTTTTTTTTTTTTTTTTTTTGTCAAAATCGTTGGTTCTCGACCTTTGGGAGTTTTACAAAAATCCAAAGTTTGGTATCTCTACACGATAATAATATAGATACTTATAATATTATCTTTGGTTTTATGTATCACAAGTTATGTTAATAAAAACGTTATTATAATAATATAATCAAGTGATTCTAAAACGACACTATAATAAGATATTATAAAATACTACGAGACTCGTATTTTTTATACAAATTCGACATTCCCTCATACGGAATACTCTTATTAATTAATGGAGGAATTCAATAATTTAGTCGCTTTTATATGATAAAAATTTAACAAAAATATTGCATCGTGTATACGATATTAGTTGGTAATACATTATACTGTATTTATATACGTATAATATACGAGAAATTTATATTTTCGCGACGACAGGTTAGGAATCACTGGCCTAGATATTTTATATTTTTTAGCACAACTTTTCATTTTCAATATTTCGTTTTTATCATCAACACTATTAGGCATTATTACTACTTTTATTATTATTATTATTATTATTATTATTATTATTATTATTATTATT